>CM021103.1:595205725-595475281 GCA_007115665.2 Sequoiadendron giganteum | reverse complement strand
TCTTTCAAGAGAGGTAGTGAACCTGTGAACCCCTAAACCTACAAATGCACAAGAGAAACAAACATGTTAGGTTGTTAGATCAAATGTAAGAAAACAAGCATGAGGGATTCCCCATGAAATCCATCTATTTAAAATAAAATTAAGAAAATGAAGAACACACTACTTAAATAAATTAGAGTTAAACCTAATTAAACCAATAGATTTAAGATCCCATGGGGGAATTGGTGCCAATGAGATGTTACAATTGGCCCTTTCCCAATTCCTAAGTTGCAATGTTGAGTGATTGAGAAATGGTCAAATCTCCAAAGATATTTGAGCATAACCTTGTTACAAATTGTGAAAATGGTGATAGGTTGAGTGAAATGGGCAAAATTAGCTCTCAATGTGAAGAGAGTAATTTTGCATGCAATCGTGGATGAGAAATGAGGAGAGAAGCCTCCAATTTATATTTTTCAATTTGGGAGAGAAAGTGAGATTTGAGCAATGTGGGACTAAATTTCAATCCAATGGTTGAATGCCACATGTCATGATGTGAATGGTTAGTGGTTGTGCACATTTTGACGAAAGTGCCAATAAATGCATTTAGTTTGAATTTTAATTTGTGAAATGACTTGTTGAAGAGGGAAGAGAAATGAAGTTAATGTCACTTGGCTCAAGGCCAAGGACATGTAAGAGGCCTTAAATGCCTTGTTGGAAAGACCAAGTCCACTTGGCCTTTTTGAATTCAAATAAGGGAATATTCCCTTTTGATGCCATGTGAGGGAAAATAGAGAATTAAATAAATAAAGGAAATTGATTTATTGTGCAACTTGCATTCTCTAGAGGATTTTAATGAGAGGAATTAACTTAATCATGGTTTTGATTAATTTAATGAAGAATTAAATGATGTGACAATTTAGACTTAAATTTATGAATTGATTTAAGTCAAGAATTGAGAGGAAAAGATTATTAAATAAATGATTTGATTTATTTAACCAAGAAGGAAAATGTTATCTTAAATCAAATAAGGTTTAATTTATTTAATTTAATAAGAGGACTTTAGGGATTTTAATCAAATAAAATGATTTATTTAATTAAACAAAAAGGTAAGGTTAATTAAATTAAATTGATTAATTTAATCACTGGAGGAAGATGACTTAATTAGATGAATAATGATTTATTAGATTAAGAGACAAAATATGATGAAGTGCTGAAAGTATGATTAAGGAAGAAATGATGTTAGTAATTAGGATCAAGTGTACCAAAATCATATTTGTACATTTTCCATGTCTACATTTTGCCCCTCTTTGAAGCAATGTACTTGTTGCATTGATTCAAAGAATAAACTGCTGTGATCAAAGTTCAAGATTTTTCAAATTTTCAGATGCCCCACTGTTGCCTCAGTGGAAGGATATTGCTGGATATTGCCCCCTTGAGAGATCGGACGAAAATTTTGATTTTTTGGATGATCTTGTGAAAAAAATGGATAAAGTGCTCAACAAGCCAGAAATGCCCCAAGATGCTGAAAAATGCATTAAAATGCCAAAAGAGATGTAGAATGGCTTTCAATTGGATGAAAATGGGATCGGGGGACCAAAACCCTAGTTGGAAGGTCAAATTATGTCAAAAAACCCTAATTTTTAGGCTTAAATAGACCTTGAGGGGTCACTTTTAGTGCATTTGCAATTTTAACGTTTGAAAATTTGACACCCTGAGCTCTGAGTCTTGGTCAAGATGGCACAATGACAACTTTCTCTGCATGTGTCAGAGCAGGTACGAATGCACCAGCGACCAGTCAATGCAGGACCCGTGGTATGTACCCTTATTCGACTTTTGATTTTCTCGTTATTTGTGCATTAATTAGGGTTTAGGTTCGGTCTAGGTGGCACAACACGATATAGAGCCGTGAAAATTGTAGAGCTGGGGTCACGCGGTCTTGTATAGAGCCGCTTATGCATAGAGCGCCGTGTGGTGCAATTTAGGATTTTAGGGTTTCGGTGACCAAACTCGACCGCATGCACAAATAGCGCTGCACGATGTAGTTTGTCAAAATGGGGTGCCAAAGTCTACTGCGTGGCACAATTTAGAACATTACAAACTGTGCCACCTTTGAGAACAACATCACTTTTGCTATTTCAAAGGAAAAATACGTTACAGGTAGCAAATTTTCTTTAGGGAAGCTTATGCGACTTCTTCCTTGCACAGGAGAGTCATGAGGTCATCCATTCGAGGGAGCACAGGTGGCCAGTACTCGAGAGATCATAGGGTATGCACGTATATCTCCAGGAGCAGCCTGGGATTCTCGGGCTATGGCACGTTGCATATGTCCCTGCTATTCGGGCACATCTAGGTATGATACATGCCTTGGCCGAGTAGTGGCACAACGAGAAGTCATCCTTTCATCTTCCTACTGGCGATGCCACCATTACCCTTGAAGATGTCTGGCGCATCCTGCGACTACCCATTCATGGAGCCCGAGTGATCTATGATCTGGAGGAGGGTAGGGATGCCTGCTTCTATGTTATGGGCATTACTGAGCTTGTTCTTTGTGACGGTCAAATAGACTTGGAACGATATCGGGGTATTGCTCCTACCTACAGTTTGATTGTAGCTGCTATTATTTCCAGTCTTGTAGCTCCTGATCGACGTGGCTGATACTTCAGTCCAGGTTGGGGATTGGCATGGCAGCGGATGTACGTTTACCGAGAGTGCTTTGCCTGGGGACCAGTACTTGCTGGCCTCTTTGTATTGAGATTTGCATGAGTTTGCCTATTTGGATGGTCGGGCTCTTGGGGCCAGATTGACTCTTCTACATATTTGGGAATGGGAGTGGATCCCAGTGCTTCACCCAATTGTGACGCTGGTTGTTATAGATATTGATGATCTTGTTGTGTGGCGGTACGGTGAGGCAGAGATTCACTTTACTCACATGGGTATAGACGGTATAGCCCACTTGTGGAAAGTTTTGGATGAGATGATAGTGTTCATATGGAGGCCATGGATGGGTATAGGTCCATGGTATGATGATGCACAACAACTCTTCTTTGCTCATCAGGACAGATTTATGCAAGGCCGGGAGCACTCCATGGTAGAGAGGTACCTTCCCAATAGGGTAGCCAAATAGTTTGGTGAGGTGCAAGACATACTCGATGATCAGTACATGGCCATGTTTTCTTGTACGACAAAGGAGACAACATGGGGGCAACTAATTCCAGCAGAGGAGGCAATGTCCTCATTTAGACAGTTAGTTGCCCGACCATGGCCATATGATCAGGGGCCAGTAGATGCAGGGGTAACTCCAGCGTAGAGGGCATGGTTTTGACCTCCTTTGAGATTGACAGTTCCAGGGGTAGTGCTTCCACGTCGGAGGGCCAGAGTTAGGGCAATAGGTAGAGGTCGGGGAGGTGTACCACCTCCTCAACAGTCACCTCCAAGAGAGCTGACACAACAGGTAGCAGGAGGGAATGGGTAGCCCCAGGTGGCACCACAACATTAGCCAACAACATAGCCAACGAGATAGCCAGATCCTTGGGATGCACTGATTCAACAGCTGCAAGGCTAGGTACAGGTTTTGACAACAGAGCGGGAAGAGGCCCGACAGTAGGTTATTGTAGTTACGGCTGAGAGAGATCATGCACGATCTAAAAGGGATCAGGAGATTAGCCGCTGGAGATAGCTAGAGAGCACAACCTCAACATCTCGGGGCCGATCAGTTGACATTCAAGAGTATAGAGAGGCTAATAGAGAGGCTGAGTATTATTGGCAGCACTACCGACGGGTAGTGCCATTAGCAGGTAGAGTGCCAAATTTTTCCCAGCAGACAGGGAGGTAGCCGACAAAGGATCACAGTGACAGGCAAGTGGGGGAGGGCAGCAGCCAGAAGGGCTACCCCTTTTGATCACAGACAGTTTTGTACTTTTTTTATTTACGGGCTGCACTATTTTGGCCTTATTGTACCATGTATTCGATGTACACTTGATTCGATTTGTATCATAATAGTGTATTTTTGATGATATATATGAGATGGTTTGCCTGTTTATGAGATGTATGGTGAAAATTTATGATATGCAGTTTTTATTATCATGCTATGAGATGTTCCTATGATGTATGGATGCATTTCTTTTTGTTTATTTTCATGTAATGCATGTTAATAATGATGTAATGATATGTAAATGGTAATGGATGCAAATGATTATGTATGGTGTAATGCTTTCTTTAGATGCTTAGAATAACAAATTTATATTATTCCTTCTAACTTAAGATAATGATATGATGCAATATGCTAATGATTATGTAGATGCAGAGTATATGCCTTGGCGATGTTTTGATTACTGTCATGATACCATGTTAGTGTGGAAGGAAGATAGAAGAATTTAGAATTAAATACTTAGTTTGAATGATGGTGATTTGCATTGCTAGGAGTTGGGACTTTCAAAGGGCCATTTACTTTATGTTTGACAACACACATAGGTACGATGCATCAAGGTATAAAGGACCATGATGGCGTGGTACCTAGTGTGATGGACCTTGAATTTGAAAATCAGATAGGAGTATTCTTGTTTACACTTAGCATATGTACTTCGTTTAGGATATAGTTCAGACATTCTAAACATCTTAGGCCAAAACACAAGAAAGAAAACTTTCCTATGTGGTCAACAAGATATCTAAAACATCATCCTCACATACTAAACAAAGCGCATATAACTAAGTTATTTTACAAGTGTATCCCACAAGCTTAGAAAATAAAAGAGACAATGATCTCTGCCCCATTCCTTTCTCTCTAAACCTGTTTCATTTAGGCATCATCAAGAGGTCTTTGGAATGAATTCCAAATAAGATAAGTCCATAAAAGACCAAATAAAGCAAACCAAACATGCTAATGTTCTTCATACCGCTAGCTAAGACTACACTACTGCGGGGTTCTTGATGCTTATGTCCATCAGAGGAAAGCTTCATCCTAGGACATGTTGTGATCAGGGTTTTGATGGGATTGATTTGGATGATAAGCTATTGATATTCTGAGTTGACCAACTTGTTGACTTACTGATCTAGACTTTCAAGACTCTGACGATTAGAGTGTTCACTTTTGAACCTGCTAAACTTGCTTCTGACTGACTCACCAAAGGGTGAAGGCGATGATTGATTTTATTGTGAGTGATAAAATTTATGGGTGAAAGCGAGGTGAAATGGATGCACCATTTTGGAATTTTTAGATATTTTGAGGCTATTTTTGGTATTTTCACATTTTTCAATGTTTTTGGTATTTTCAAGATTTATGACGAAGAGACTAACTTAAAGACCTATCCTAGGGGTCTCGGGAGCCAATCCATAGATTAGCCTTGCCTATGTTATACATGCAAAGACCGCATAGTTCGACTGACGATAGAATGACTTGATGATAAGATGGACAAACGGATTGCCATTTTATTGCTTAAAGGACTTGACCTAAGATGTAGACTAGATGGGCAAACAGATTGCTAATGTGACGAACGCTTAAAGGACTGACCTTAACTATCTTGGGGGATGATCAAAGATCAACCATGCCTACATTCAAGCTCAGAGACAACGTATTTTAGACAAGGTGAAAGATTGACAAGACTCAATGATGAATTTTTTGAATATTTTTTGATATTTCAACATATTTTTGGATTTTTGATGATTTGGATGTTTTTGGATTTTTGAATGTTTTTTGGTTTTTTCTGATGTTTCGAGAAGATTCCAAGAATATACATGAATTTGATCCGATGCCGATACAAGAACATGCCCCCAGCATGGTGCGATAGACTACTTTGATAGAGATAGGACAAACTGACCTTAAGAATATGCCAACTAGTCCTATGGTGGAATATGATAGAGACACCAACTTAGGCTATGGTATGGATGCGAGTGGATGGGTGTATGGATGATTAATGAAGTATGATGGAATGGATGAGTGAGTCATGTAGATCTTGGTGGATAGAGAGTGCTTTATTTACGCTTGACGCCTGTTTCCTAGGTTTTCACCAAGGACTTGTCCAAAGCGCCACCAAAGTGGTTTTCACTAGAGGACGATTTTTTCTTTTCTTTTTCAATCCTTTTTCTGATTTTTTTGGATTTTTTGCATTTTTTGATTTTTTTGTTGTTGCCAAGATGCCTGTTCGCCAGGTTTTCATCAAGGTAACCATTTTTTTCAGGACTTTTTCTGATTATTTTTGTATTTTTTGTTTCTATACCTTGCAAATTCCTAGGCATAATTTTTTTTGAGATGACAACTGTTCATGGGTTCCTGCAGAGGCTTGCCCTCTGGTGTTGACAACTGATATGCCCCTAATTTATAGCTTGCGGTGATGATGAAAGGTCCCAGCCAGTTGGGTTCAAATTTTCCTTTGTTGTTCGGGTTTGGTACATTCTTTTGGTTATCTTTTAGCACAAGGTAACTGACTTGGAAGGTGCGTTGCTTGATTTTCTTGTTGTAGCTCCATTTCAGGTGATTCTGATAGACCTATAGATGATTGAGGGCATCCATGCATCATTCATCCAGTAACTCCAGCTCATTTAGTCTTGTAATCCTGTATTCCTCATCCGTGATGAGGTTTTGCAATGATATTCTCAGGGACGGGAGCTTAATCTCAATACGGAGAATGGCTTCTAATCCGTAGACCAGCGATAATGGAGTGGCGCCTGCTGGCGTGTGGATGCTAGTGCGGTAGGCCCATAAGGCAGGGTTTAATTGCAGATGCTAGTCGCAACCAAAGTCATTGACTATTTTCTTAAGGATCTTCAGGATAGTTTTATTGGTAGCTTCTGCTTGGCCATTGCCTTGTGGGTAATATGGGGTGGAAAAGCGGTGTTGGATTTTGAATTTTTCACACAAGTCACAGACATCCTGATTCTTGAAGGGTGTCCCATTATCCGAAATGATGGATTGGGGAACACCATATCGGAAAATGAGGTAGTTAAGGATGAACTTGGATATCTGTTTTCCAGTGATGTAGGTCATGGGAATTTCTTCAACCCACTTTGTGAAATATTCGGTGGCGGTGATAATGAACTTATGGCCATTGGATGAGGTGGGTGAAATTTTACCTATGAGATCGAGCCCCCATTGTGAAAAGGGCCATGGTGTTATGATAGGATGCAACTCTTGAGCTGGTGCATGAATAAGGTCCCCATGCTGCTAACATTGTAGACACCTTTTGACGAAGTTGTGTGCCTCTCTCTCCATTGTTAGCCAGTAGTATCCAGTTCTCAGCAACTTCTTGGCCAAGGTCATACCACTCAAGTGTGAACCACAAGTGCCATTATGTACCTTAGTCAAAGCAATCAAGGCCTCCTTAGGTTTTAAGTAACGTAACATGGTTCCATCTATGCTTCTTTGAAAGAGGGTTTCTCCTAGGATAACAAATCGTAAGGACCTTTTGACAAAGGTTCGCTTGAGGTTCATGGTAATGTCAGTTGGGAGGATTCCTAATCTTAGGTAGGTGTAGATGTCATGATATAAAAGATCATCAGGATCAATGAGTTCACACGCATATTCTGACTCTGGTACCTTGAAAGTGGGTACAAGAAGCTGCTCTACCAGGAATTCGTGTTTCGAGATGTTGTTAGGGATATCTAGCAAGGATCCAATTACTGCCATTGCATCATCTGCTCTATTGTTTGCCCTTGGTATTTGCTCAAAGGTGATATCGATAAATGATTCCTTGAGGCTCTCTACCACCTTTTTGTATGGTGCAAGCTTATCATCTTTAGTTTGGTATTCACCATTGACTTGATTGATGATAAGTTGTGAGTCTCCGTAAACCTTTAATGCCATGATTTTCCACTGTGCTGCAATATTGAGACCTATGGTTAAAGCCTCATACTCTACAATTTTGTTTGTATAGGGGAATTCCAACTTGTAAGATCTTGATATACAGTCTCCTTCTGGGGTGATGAAGAACATGCCGGCTCCTGATCCATGTTGCGTATGGGAACCGTCAAAGTATAGTTTCCAGTGATTGGCTGCACTAAGATTGAAAAGGGACTCATCTGGAAATTTTGATATGAGCGAGTTGTCTTCATATATTGGAGCCTCTGCTAGCTGATCTGCAATGACTTGTCCTTTGATTGCCTTTCATTCTACATGCTCAATATCATGATCAGATAGTATCATAACCCATTTAGCCATTATGCCTGTAAGCATTGTTTTTGACAATAGATACTTGAGGGTGTCTATCTTGGCAATGAGCTAGCATGTAGTGTCTGTCTTTCTGGGCTGCAAATACCATTGCTAGGAAAGATTTTTCTATTGATGTGTAGTTGAGCTCATGCCCCACGATTGTTCTACTGATATAGTAAATCGCCCGCTTGGTTCCCTTTTCATCATGTTGGGCTAAAAGGGCACCAAGGGCGGCTGCCGTTGCTAAGATGTATAGAATCAATGGTTTCCCTACAATCGGTGGCATCAATACAGGTGGTGTAAGTAGATATTCTTTAATTCTATTGAATGCTTGTTTGCTCTTGTCATCCCACCTGAATGCTACTCCCTTGTGGAGTAGATGTGAATAGGCAATCTTCTTGTCTACTAGTTGTGCTATGAATCTTCGGATGGATTGGAGTCTACCTTGTAATCCTCTAAGTTTATTTAGTTTTCTTGGTGCTCCCATATCAAGGATTTCTTTTACCTTTGCGGGATCTACCTCTATCCCTCTCATTGAAACTATGTACCCCAACAACTTGCCTGATTGTACCCCAAAGACACATTTCTTTTGGTTGAGTCTGACCTTGTATTTTTCCAGCCTATCAAAAATTACACTTAAGGTTGCTATGTGATCCTATCTTTTCTTTGATTTAGCCAATATGTCATCCACATAATCTTCGAGAGTTTTGTGGATCATGCCATGAAAGACCAGTGTCATGGCTCTCTGGTATGTAGCTCCTACATTCTTTAGCCCAAATGGCATCATATTCCAGCAGTAGGTGCCCCAAGGACATGTAAAGGCTATCTTATGCTGGTCTTCCTTTGCTATCATTATCTGATTGTATCCTGAGAAACCTTCCATTAGGGACAACATCTCATGTCTGGCTATCATGTCCACTATCATGTCAATGTTGGGTAATGGAAAATCATCCTTAGGACATGCTTTGTTTAGATCTCTAAAGTTCGTGTAGATGCGGATGCCCCCATTCGGTTTTGAGACTAGCACAAGATTAGATACCCATTTAGGATAGTCAATCAGTTGTATGAAGCCAACATCTAAGATTTTTTGTAATTCTATCTTTACGAGAAAAGCTATCTATGGGTTCATTTTTCTCAACTTCTGTCTAATTGGCTTCGCTCCAGGGTAAATAGCCAAATGATGAACTACTACTTCAGGATCCAGACCTGGAATGTTAGTGTAGGTCCATCTAAAGTTTTAATTTATTTCTCTTATGAATGCAGCCAATAATTCTTGTTCCTCTATCCGAAGTGTTTGAGCATAGAATGTGATTTGTGGTTCTGTATCCGTTCCCAAGTTGACAGGATTGCACTGTTCTGCCAGGACTGTTGACTTTTCTTGATGTAAAGTAGTAGGGGGGAGATTTAATCCTTCATCCTTCAGCACCTCAAAGAGGTTTTCACCATTGGATGCATCGTTTATTTTTACTTTTTTGTGATTAGAAAGTGCCACAGTGTGGTTTTCGCTCAATAACCTCGAGCTTATTCTCAATATTTTCCTTTTGCGACTAAAGTATTCAATCGTCTCCCCATAATATGCTTGGGTGTCCAATGTGATATTGAACCCTGATTTGTGCTCCCTACATGGGACCGTATCCCTTAGTCCCATGAATTTTGAGAGTGCCTAATTATTTTCAAATGAGTCTAGAATTGGCGGTCCTCGTTGGTCGTGATCAATGAGTTGCGGGTGTACTAAGGTGATTTGGTGGGTTTGTTGGTTTGAATCAATGGGTGAAGCACTAATCATTAGCAGTGTGGAATCCTCAAAGAGCATGGGAAGGTTAGCTATGGTGTCATCATTGTCACTACTGGCACAAACATCAGTGACGTCAAAGGTGAAATTGTCCAGAGGGATGCCTAGGCAAACAGGTGGTCTAAGGGTAGTTGTTGACATTTGAGGAGAGTTCCTGACTGCCCTACTAGGAGTACTTCTGCCATGTATGGTTATAATTCAAGGAGTATAACCAAGGCCAAGGTTCTACATTCTTTTTTCTATAATGATGGGCTCCAGCCGTCCATCACTGTTTCTTCCAAGGATTTCATTCCTGTTGTAGCCCATGCCAAGTATTATTTGTAGTCCTCTACTAGTTTCATCCATGGGTAGGGTGGGGGTGGGCCTTTCATCTTGGTATAATGTATTTGAGATGTCTCCCTCATCCACATTTTCTCGACTGAGATCCCCCCAATGGCGGAATTCATAAGGGTTTTCCCTAATAGTGTGGACAGGTGTTTCAATTGGCTGAGGTTGTCCATGCAACCTAGGAGATTGTGGTAAATCTCCTATAATAAAGGCATTTTTCTTCATTTTGCAGTCACCGCATCCATTGTCCTAGATCATGTTCTTGATGTCGGATATGTTAGGGATGGTGGGTGTCTCTATCACAGAAGTGGAAGTGAGATTGGTTGGGTTAATGTATGAAGTGGACGAGCCTTCATCATTTTTTGGTACTCGGTGGATTTTATAAAACTTGGCTTCCAAGTTTTTGCAATAAGAAAATGGTTCAGGATCCCCGTGTATAGTAACCTCCTCATTTTGGTGCATGAATTTGATACATTGGTGATATGTCGAGGCTACCGCTTTCATTCTGTGGATCCATGGACATCCAAGGAGGATGTTATATGGTAGGTCTAGGTCAAGGACCTGACATGTGGTCTCCATAGTCGCCGGTTGCACTTGGATGGGGATTTTGATAGTGCCTTGAGACACTCTTTCTTGATCATCATACGCCCTTATTGCGATGCTCTTATTCTTGTTAATGAAATCCTTGATGAATCCCAATTTCTTTATAAGTTTAAGAGAGAAAATGTTAAGGCCTGCACCTCCATCTACCAAGACTCTTTTGAATTTCTTTTTATGGATGAGCACTTGAAGTTGGAGTGCACAGTTATGAGATGGCTATGGTGGGAAGTCTTAGTAAGATAATGTAAGGAGATTTGGGGTAATGATGTTACCCACCATAGCCTGAAACTGCTCTATGTCAAGGGTGGCGGAGACGGTGGACACAACTAATGCTTCATCAAGGATCTTCTTATGGGCAACAACAATTTTCAATAGTTCCATGATGGAAATTTGGGCGGGGGTTCTCTTTAGCTGGTCAATGAGATTGTAGTCATAGGGGATGCCTTTAGAAATGGGGGTCTTAGTTGGTGCCCCGACAATGGTAACCTTTCCGCCACGTGTGGTGACTCCACAGTTGTTATTGGCTCCTTTGACATTTATGAATGTGACCATTTCATCAACATATTTGACTATCTCTTCATACACTAGATTAGTGCTAGCATATTTTTGCTTGCCTCTATTGTTCCCCTAATTATTTCCTTGATTGTTTCCTTGATTGCTTCCCTAATTGTTTCCTTGGTTGTGGTTCAACATCGGATTCATGTATATTTTCAAGTCTTGGTTTCCGGTTGGCTGCTTGATATTGATAATCTTATCCTCAATGAGGTCTTGGATGATGTTCTTTAGCCTCATGCAATTGGTGGTAGTATGTCCTTTGACCTTATGAAAGTCACAAAGGAGGTTCTCATTATACCATGGCGGCTTGGTCATGGGTTCTGCATATTGTTTGAAGTTAGAGACTTTGATTATATTCTCTTTGATTGACTCCTTCATTATGGACTCGATAGATTCCCCAAGAGCCGTGAACTTCCTCTTGGGGGGATACTTGCCTCTGGGAGTTGGTCCTCCTTGATTGTTTAGATTGTTGATTTGGTTGGTGAGAGGTGGTTGTTGCTATGCTATGACTACATTAGTCTGCACATTGTTGCGATTATGATTTTGTGATTGATGATGGGTTTGGATGTTCTGCTTAGGGGCACTGATGACCACTTTAGCATCGACCACGCCATCATTCATGATATTTTTATTCCTCAACCATGTTCGAGGCTTATCATTATAGTTTTTGGACAAGCAGTAATCCTATGATGGAGTGAATGTTGAAGCGCCTTCTCGCACAGTAAGGGCTCTTTCGATGTTGAGGGCCTTTGGGATCAGTTGATCGTATGATGTGATGCATTGCATTTTCAAGTAGAATGCCAAGTTTTCATCTAGATTGGATATGATGGTGCAAACTTGTTGTTCCTCTAGCATGGTCCACTTGCTCTAATTGGCCTTGGATCGCCATATTTGCAAGAAGGATGTGAATAGCTCTCCTTTTCTTTGTTTGAGTGTTGATAGTTCTTCCAAACTAACATCCGCACCCATGTTGAAAGCATAATTCTTAAGGAAAGCTTCCATGATTTCCTCGAATGTTTTAATGCCCATGGGTAGGCGATAAAACCATTCCATAGCTGGACCAGTCAGACTTCAAGGGAATAGTCGCATTAGATATGTGTCATCGTATGCAACCTCCATGCAATGCACTTGAAATTCTCTAACGTGGTTTTCAGGGTTGCCCGTTCCATTATAGTTGTCAAATTTGGGGATCTCGAATCCCTTTGGGAATGGTACCATGGTGAGACTTGTGTCAAAAGGAAAAGGGCACAAGTTGCCCGGTGTTCTTATCATTTTTCCTACTTGTAAGTCCAACACTTGCTGTGAGAGAAGTTTGATTTTTGTTGCGACATCTTTGTTCGGATCGGGTGGTGGAATGAACATGTTTTGAGGTGTTTGATGGGTGGGAGGAGTACTGGTGGACATTTTCTACAAGCTTTTCTATGCATTCAAGGCTTGCTGGTATGCTTGCATTTGTGTCAACAATGCTTGTTGATCCTGCTGCTGTTGTTCCAACAACAATTATTGCTGGTCCATCTGTTGTTGTTCCCATGAAGCTTGCTATTGGTCAAGGTTTTATTGCGCTTACAAAGCCTATTGTTGGTCTAGCTATTGTTGCGCCAACAAAGCTTGTTGTTGGTCAAGTTGCTTTTGTGCCAACAAAGCTTGTTGTTTGGCTTGTTGTTGTGCCTGAAAATCTTGCAGGGCTTGTTGGTATGCTTGGAGATGGATTGCTTGCAGTTGGGCTTGGTACTATGATTGCGCCTATTGATGGGCTTGTGCTTGAGCTTGAGCTTGAGCTTGCACTTGTGCTTGAGCTTTCTCTTGCGCTTGTGCTTGATCTTGCGCTTGCACTTGTGCTTGAGCTTGCGCTTGTACTTGACCTTGAGCTTGTGCTTGAGCTTGGGCTTGTGCTTGCTAATTTTTTTTGAGTACCCTTTGTTGGTTGGCCTGTTGAATGGTTTGGATTAGAGTGGTGAATGAATTTTCCATGTTGGATTTTGGCAAGATTGGTGGTGGAACGGGAATGACGCCAACCATTGTGACAGGTGAAAGGGTTATGGTGGTGATTGGGATTTGGGTTGTTGGAGGGGTGGTTGATATAATCGGTCCCTGAGAAGGTATGCTTTGGGATATTTGAGGACCGATTGATGTATTTGTCGTGGTGGTTTGAATGGTCATGATTTGCGGTTGGGATGTCACGGGCAAAAAGAGGGAATTTGATGTGATATTCATATTGCGCGGTTCTGAAAAGCTATCGATGTTTAGGGGAGGAAAACCCAATCCAAGAGGTGATGTGGTTGTGAATGAAAATGGGGGAAGAGATGGTATGCTACCCTGGAAAGAAAAAGGATCACCGACTCTGGTTTTTCCAAACAAACCACCTTCTCCTTGTGGTAGAGAAGTTTGTATGTTTGATTGACATGCTGGTGTACAGAATGAAGATGAACTGACGGGATTATGAAAGGTGAGAGGGACGTATGGGTGTGATGGATTCACTGGGATAGAATTATCCAGTGTGGTGTTGATAGCCACCTCTTTGTTGGTCACAAGGCTATGCTTTTGTAATTCTTGAAACATGGCACTCCCCTTGTTTACATTCGGCGAGGTTGGTGTGATGGTTAAGGTGGATGTGAGGCATTTTTTGATTGAAATTTGACATGGGGGATGCATTTTTAAGAGGCATGTCTGTACTAGTACTTACATCAAGGTCAGAAGGGAATTGGACCCCTCCTTCTGCTAACATGTTTAAGTATTTGAATAGGGCACTAACAATTTTGTGGTTCTCTAGATTTTGAACCATTTTTATCATTTTAGATTGTGTCATCCCTATATCCTCATTTGCGATGTCCTCTTCGTAGCTCTCCTCTTGAGGATTTTGTGATGGAAAAGAAGAGTTACTTAGGGGATTTCTTGATCCCGCAAGGTTTATTTCGGAGGTTACCTGACTCACGTCAATGGAAGTTGATATTTCACTGATATTTTCCATATTCTTCTTGTATTGTGATCTTGTTTGAACCATAAAAATAGGGATCATCTTGATCCTAACCTTTTAGGCCCAAAAGAGAAGAACTAGGGAAGTCAAAGATCAAAGAGGGTGGTAATGATGTTGAGATAAATGGGTGAAGCGAGTGAGTGAAACCTTTTGGAGAAATTTTTAAGGGTTATGCTAAATGTGTTAGGACTTAGAATGATCATGATGGTTTGACTATGTGTATTGAGTCAAACAAGATTGTAGTGAAGTTGTAGTCCCTAGGAAGTTGTATTATCCTAGGGGAACTTGCACAAGCGGGTGAATTGGCTAAGTGTGTTAAGCCAATGTGATTGTGAACTAGTAGACCTTAGGAAGTTGTGCTATCCTAGAGGTGAATTCATCCAAGTTTTTTGACTATTTTGGCTAGGTGTGTTAAGCCAAGATAGGGTGATGTTGGTTGAGCCCTTTAAGTTTAGCATGAGTGATTTTTCCAAAGTTCACAAAAGGTTTGTTGATGGAATGAGATTTGGTTTGATGGAGAGATGGATGAGGATGAATTTTTTTATCTTGGACTTTAACCTAGACACAAATCCCTTTTACAAAACCTTGGTGTTGAAGAACATGCTAGACTTCCTATGGGAGGAAAGCAAACCTTTCAAAAAGTTTGGGATTTTGTTGATAGTAGAACGCATACAAAGTTGGATTATTCCTAAAAGCCTTTTTATAGAAGTTGTAGACTATTCTTTCTCTAAATTCAAAAAGTCTCACAAGGCACTCCTCATGAGTTTTTAGACTAAGCTTCTTGAACTTCAGTTTTGGGATTTTGATCTTGTGGGAAATCATTTGGAACAACACATATAAGGCTCAATTTTGTCCTTTGATCTTGGCTTAATGAATTATTTTTACCAAAGACACTTGCTTGCTTATGTTTCAAACTATATGTCTAATGTCCCACTTTCTCTTTCATTCCACAAGGTCCATTATGTGGAAATCAAGGAAAATAGGGAAAAATTCTCCTATGTTTAACCTTATTGAAAACAAATGATGATAGGATCCAAGCACTTAGAAAACTCTAAGGACATGATCCCTAGGGAAAGAAAGAGTGCTTAAATTCATCAAATGGGTTTGAAATTCGGAGGTCTTATGAATTTTCATTTTGCAAATGTTTCTAGGAGCAAGCAATTTATTCTTTACTTTCAAGGACTTTTTACAGCCCTAGGTTGATGCGACAATACTTTGTTAGGTTCCCACTTGGACGAATCCAGCTGTGCATATTTTGTGTGGATGGCTAAATGCTTGACCACATTGGATCCCCTCCATGACACATACTTCTCGGGTCAGCCAAGCATTAGTAACCATGAATCTCCCATGGCATACATTCCATCTCCACAAAAAAACCGCATGTATAACGTGGGGCGGCTTCAAAGGACATGACCTTTTTCACCAACAAAATAGACAAGGATTTGGCCTTTTCTAAACGAAGTGTTTTAATTCGGGAATTCCATTCATGGGGGATTATCCAATGTCGGCAAGAGTCCATTTCTGTCCATCTTGTCAGAATAATCCTCGTGATTCTTGAACTTTCCTCAAGAATCCACACTTATATACCAGTTGGAAGTCGCTTGGATTTAGCGTGTTCCCGGTTGGGTCGTTCCCTTGGGTGATTATTTTTTCCCACAAGGCAGGCCAGCTAAGACAAACAAAAGCAAGTAAACATATTCGTAGTTTGATCAACCTTCGTTTAGAAACAAAGGGAGAACACTCGCAATAAGTTTACTCACACTCGCATGTTTTGTTCAATTGTTAGGTACCCAAATTGAAATGTGGAGACAATCTTTTATGCAACTTAGTGTCATCAAAAAGACTTTTGGTTCTCAAGATCGCCGTGAAGCGCGAGAGAAGCGCATACACCTTTTTAAATGACACTACTTTGCAAAAAGGATTAAAAAGCACAAAAAACACATGTTCATTTTAAATCCCTCAAAGCAATAATGAGTTATTTTTAAGCACCAAAAGAAATGTGAGATTGCCTTGTTCAATTGTTAACCCTTTAAAAAAACTCTAGTAAGTTTGTCTAAGGTTCCTTTTAGCCCTTTGGCAACTTTTGTAAAGAAATTTGATTGTTCTTTCTAAATCCAAAAGAAGTTTAGTATTCCTAAGGCAAATGAACTTAGCAAATTCCTTAAAGAGTGTTGAAGAAAACTTTAGTGTTTAAAAACACTTTGTGCCTAATGAACAAGGTGTCATAATAAAAATTTGCTTGTTCTTCTTAAACCCAAAATAAATCTAGTTTTCTAAGGCAAATGATATTAACGAATTCCTCTTAAACAAGAATCTAAAATCCTTAGGGAGTGTTGAGGAACACTTTAGTGTTTAAAAACACTTTTTTTTTTGTTTGTATGATGAGTATGAGGTCATGATGAACTTCTCCCTTTGCTCTTTTTTTTTTTTTTTTAACTTGCAAAATGACAGAAAACCAGAGAGCAAAAAAAGACAGCAAACAAGGTCAAAGATTAGAAAATCCAAAATTTAAAAAGCACATGTCAATTTTAGACCTCACTATTTTTCTGCGATGTAGTTTGTAAAAGCGACACAGTTTGGGTAAAAGCGGTGCTATATAGCACCACACGGTTGACTGTGGGTGACACTTTGCAGGAACATAGAGTGATTAAGTGGCGTAGTTTTGGAAGTGTCCCTGTTTAAAATTTCAAAAATTTCAGGCGAGAAAGCAGGAGCAGCGCGATGTTGAAAAACACGGTGCAATATGGCGTTGTGGCTCTGGAAGCGATGCAATATACTGCCGCAGAGTTGAAAGCGACACGGTTAGAAAATTTAAAAATGACAGGCAGGAAGAGAAAAGCAGTGCAGTTTGGAAGTTGTGCGCGGTTCAATATGGCACCACGCCTCTAATAGTAGTGTAGTATTAAGCTGTGGCTCTAGAAACGGTGCAATATGGCGTTGTGACACTGGTAAGTGGTGCAGTTTCTCGTGTGCTATAAAAAAAGGTTAAAAAACGTGGAAATTTTGGAAAAAATGTGATTAGATTCTTGAATTCCCTCCTTCTAGCACCAAAATGTGAACCCCTAAACCTACAAATGCACAAAAGAAACAAACATGTTAGGTTGTTAGATCAAATGCAAGCAAACAAGCATGAGGGATTCCCCATGAAATCCATCTATTTAAACTAAAATTAGAAAAATGAAGAACACACTACTTAAATAAATGAGAGTTAAACCTAATTAAACCAATAGATTTAAGATCCCATGAGGGAATTGGTACCAATGAGATGTTACAATTGGCCCTTTCCCAATTCCTTAGTTGCAATGTTGAGTGATTGAGAAATGGTCAAATCTCCAAAGAGATTTGAGCATAACCTTGTTACAAATTGTGAAAATGGTGATAGGTTGAGTGAAACGGGAAAATTTAGCTCTCAATGTGAAGAGAGTAACTTTGCATGCAATTGTGGATGAGAAATGAGGAGAGAAGCCTCCAATTTATAAATTTCAATTTGGGGGAGAAAGTGAGATTTGAGCAATGTGGAACTAACTTTCAATCCAATGGTTGAATGCCACATGTCATGATGTGAATGGTTAGTGGTTGTGCACATTTTGACGAAAGTGCCAATAAATGCATTTAGTTTGAATTTGAATTTGTGAAATGATTTGCTGAAGAGGGAAGAGAAATGAAGTTAATGTCACTTGGCTCAAGACCAAGGACATGTAAGAGGCCTTAAATGTCTTGTTGGAAGGACCAAGTCCACTTGGCCTTTTTGAATTCAAATAAGGGAATATTCCCTTTTGATGCCATGTGAGGGAAAATAGAGAATTAAATAAATAAAGGAAATTGATTTATTGTGCAACTTGCATTCTCTAGAGGATTTTAATGAGAGGGATTAATTTAATCATGGTTTTGATTAATTTAATGAAGAATTAAATGATGTGACAATTTAGACTTAAATTTATGAATTGATTTAAGTCAAGAATTGAGAGGAAAAGATTATTAAATAAATGATTTGATTTATTTAACCAAGAAGGAAAATGTTATCTTAAATCAAATAAGGTTTAATTTATTTAGTTTAAAAAGAGGACTTTAGGGATTTTAATCAAATAACATGATTTATTTAATTAAACAAAAAGGTAAGGTTAATTAAATTAAATTGATTAATTTAATCACTGGAGGAAGATGACTTAATGAGATGAATAATGATTCATTAGATTAAGAGACAAAATATGATGAAGTGCTGAAATTATGATTCAGGAAGAAATGATGTTAGTAATCAGGATCAAGTGTACCAAAATGCATTTGTACATTTTCCATGTCTACAACACCTACTTATTACCTATGTTGTGAAGTGCATAAAAACACCATCAACAGATGGGTGGGAGGAATGTCGAGCTATTCAAGAGAGTATCATGACTTAAAAAAAGTTATGAGGAGACCCGAGTGGAGCTCATGCAAAGAGAGGTAGAGCTGAGCATGATGACAAGACAACAAGACTAAAGGGTGAAAGATCTTTATACCATCCTTTCTGAGTGATACCTTATTGTGATGAGGGAAAATAGTGCTGAATAAGCATGTGACACCCTTCAAAACAAGGTTGAGAGGCTCGGGAGGGAGGTTGAGGCTTTACAAACCAACACCCCTACAAATCTTGATCATCCCAGAGTGCAAAGACTCTTGGATGATGTCATGGTGATGAGATAGAGGGAGGACACTCTATGGGAGTAGGTCGCTAGCCAGAGAGAGCATATAGTAGAGCTAAGAGGGGAGTTGAGGGGATTGCATACATCGGTCTCAATATCAGTTTCCCAATCTCAGTCTCACATGCTGGTTCGCTAACCACTATGCATAGATCTAGGTCCACTAGTACCAGAGGGCTTGGGGATCCATTCTCTAGGCACATGGAGAGATATAGGGAAAAATTTAGTGGCAAATCTTCGCCAATTGGTGAATAATTGAAATTGATACCTCTAGAAATGGTGGACAGTACAAGCTAAAAAGGATGCTGAATTGCCATGTTTTTACAAAAAAATAATTTTGTCCCGATTAATTTGCCTATGCATTATTTTTTAAACGATGCGTCATTAGAACTGATTCGCCAGTAGTTTATACTATAATTACAAATATTAATTATATTTGCTAGTAATATTATATATATCATTAATTTTGGGGCAATACTGCCACTAATAAAAAATAACCATTTCATTTTAGGGATATTTTAGCCTTGAATAGGTATTTTATTTATAGCCATCAATTATCTTTTTAATCGGATGGCTGCAAGTTGATTCCGTTACTTATATGCATGTGCATTTTAAAAATATAAATTTTGTGCCACAAGATTAGATTTAAGTGTGTGGCCCAAAACAAATTCTGGACCTCAACAAGCCTTTTAAAAGGCATGTGCATATAGGTCACAGAATCAACCTACCGCCATTCGATTAAAAATCTAATCGATGGCAACAATTTCACTTTCATATAGTCTTTTTTTAAAGTGAGAATTTTAAAAAATTCTTAATCTGTGTGTGCTCCAATGCATTTTTGATAGTGAATTTATGCTTGGTGGCGAGGGGAAGACTCCTGGCCATTGTCCCCAAACCCCACAAGGGGGCGTTTCCCCCTCAACCCCCACAAGGGGGCTCTGCCCCCTTGACCCTGCCAATGGCTGTCGCCCCCAAGCCCCTACTTCAATATTGCAAAAAAAGGAGGAACTATGCCGACCAAATATTCAAATTTTTAAAGGAGAGATTCGCCATTGCAATTAATCTTTTTAGTGATTATTCACTAGGATTCGCCATTGCAATTATTATTTTTACCAATTATTCATTAAGATTTGCCAAGATTTTACAAGGTTTTTAATAATGTGCATAGATTCGCTAGGAAAATTAATATATTTTTTCAAATAAAAGGAAAGATTCACCAGGATTTTACACCTTCATTGAGGGGGGGTTCTTAAAGTTATCCCTGGAGAGATACATACATTGTATATACATTTTTGATGTAGAGATTTGTGATGTATAACATTTTCTGGATGTATATAGTCATATACATGTATCACATTTTGTTGTAGTGATGATGACACATGTACATTGAGACATTTATACACACACACACACACATATATATATATATATGAGATTTTGATTCATCTATGAGTTACGTTCCGATATATGCATTTGGTTTCATGTATGTTATGGATGCATATTGATGCATGATTATATTAGATGCTATCATGATTTTATTAAACACATGTGGGATATATGATTAATTAAATATTTTGATGATCTAATATGATGTGATGATATGTATGTTCATAAAAGTACAACATGCTAATTTAGTAAATGAAATATGCTAATTGATAATTGAAACATGCTAATTAATAAAGAAATTACATCTATGTAATGAAATGATTGATTTAATAATTAAGATAAATTAAGATTATTTACTAACAATGCATAGAATTCAAAATACACATATTCTTAATTCCTATTTAAATAAATTAATTGTACATGTATGTATCATAACACAATGAATAAGGAATGTGTTGATGAAGGAATATCATGACACAACATGCCTCAATTCTGAGAAGATCTAGGTGTTGTGTTTGTGACACATAGAATAATTCTACACATAGTATTGATGCAAGTGCATAACATTGACAATTTCTTTCAATGGTACACCATTCATGCTAGAAAGGTTGTAGGCACCGAAACCAAAACATAAGTGATTATGTATGGACCTAACCAATTAGGATTGAATTTTCCATTTTAGGTAGGTGACACATTTATAGTTCTTTGGTTCTCATAAAGAACAAGATCACCAATGTTGAAAGTATGAGAAATAAAATTTTGATTCTAATGCCTCAATAAATATTTTTGATAAGATTGAAGGTGCTCAAGGGCCTTTAATCAGTTCTCATCAAGCAACTCAAGTTGATTTAGATGCATGACATGGTAAGTGTCATCATCAATCAACCCTTTAAGGGAAACTCATAAAGATGCGATTTCCAACTCGAAAGGAATAATAAAATCAACACCATACACGAGGTTATACGAGGTGGTACCAATAGTTGTACAAATACTCATGCGGTAGGCCCACAACGCATAAGTTAACTGAGTATGCTAATCTTTACCATGCTTTTTGACTATCTTACACAGAATTTGTTTAATAATTTTATTCAATGCTTTAGCTGGACCATTGGACCAATGATAGATAGGTGTATAAAATCAATGTTGAATGTGGAATATCTCCAAGAATTGTTTTACCTCCTTATTCTTGAATGGAATTCTATTATAAAAAACAAGGGTAGAAGGTAATCCAAAATGAGAAATTATATTATTTAGAATAAAATTGTATATTAATTTAGCGTTAGTGGAATGAAGAAAAGTAGCTTTAACTCACTTCATGAAATAATTTGTGGTTGTTATGTTGAAGGTGTGTCCCTTAGAAGAAGAGGGGGATATTTTTCCAATGATATACAAATCCCATGTTTGAAAAGGCCAAGGAGAAGCTTGAGTACATAGTTCCTATGCAGGAGCTCAAATGAGATTGCTATGTTTCTAACATTGAGGACATTTCTTGACAAAGGTAAAGGAGTATTTCTCCATTATTTTCCAATAATATCCCATGTGTATTAGTTTATGCAATAGAAATTTACCACCACAATGTCCACCTCATAGTCAAAATGGGCTTCTTGAAGGGAAAGGTTATCTTAGCCTTAGTGAGACATATGAGGAGAAGACCATCGAGTAGGATCTAAAATAAAGACCAGTAGATAAGATGATATAGTGAGTTGAAATATTTCATATTTAAACACAATTATTCTTACTCGCATCATCGAGAAAGTTCCTAGCTTTTAGATAATTATAGATATGAGAATACCATTCCCCTGAGTCTATATGCACACAAACAATGCTATCGAGTTCAAGTTTGTCTAAGACAACAAGAGAGCAAAGAATTTGGACCATGAAGTGGTACTCATCTATGCTATAGTCAGGGCGTACAAGGAAAGAAATGCTTGTCATTACATCTGCATGAAAATTTTCTCTCCTAGGAACACTGCCAATGGTATAGAAAGAAAATAAACTAAACAAGGATAAAGCCAAATATTGATACTAAGATAGCTTAAAATTTTTAGTTTAATACATTCTTGTGATTTGATTTACAATTAATTCATAGTCACCATGAATACAAATATGTTTAGTCTCATAAGCTATCGCAACATGCAAGCCAACAATGAGGGCTTCCTACTTGGTGATATTTTTTGTACAATGAAATTATAACCAAAAGGAAAGAGGAATTGCCTTCCCTTTAGGTGAAATAATAACTACACTTTCTCTAGAGTTAGTTTGACATATCGATCCATCAAATTAAATCTCCCATATAGGATTATGGTTTAAAGAAAACAAAATTTCATCTGGGAATAGGTATAGATTAGGAAAGGCATTAGGCGAGGGAGCTTCTACTAAATGATTAGTGATAACTTGACCTTTGATTACTTTATGAGTAATAAAATTAAGATAAAACTCAAATAACATCACCCATTTTACTAGCCTTCTAGAAAGATCAGTTCTAGAAAATAAGTGCTTAATAAGGTTATTTTTAACTACCAGATGAGTCACTGCATGGATAAGGTAGTTTCTTAACTTTTGCATCACAAAGATGAGAGAAATATATTTCTTTTGTATCACAGACTAGTGAGTTTCATAGTTGATTAGTTTAGTGTCATAATTTGTCACCCTTGACAATTTCACACTAGATTTTTCTCCCTCCTAAGTGCATGGACCTAATTGTACATCTAATGTCCTAAATTATGCATTTGGCCCATTTGGATATTTATCAAGAAAACCCATTTGTAAAATGAAAGGATACATTTAATATTTTTCTCTTGACACTTTACACTTTTCAAAATAGGGCCAAGACTAAGTCACCCTATGTGAATTGGTCCGCCTATTTTTCCTCCAAATTTTAATATATTGGAGTTGGTATTTTATTATTTTAATTTCAAATGTCAAATGTCAACTATCGAGATTTAGTTTTTTGGAAATTAGAATAAATGCCTATAAATACCTAGTCATTTCATCATTTGAAATCTTAGGAGAAAGAAGAGTAATTAATATACTTCAAGATCAAGTCAAGAGAATTCAAGAGTACATTCATTATAGTATTTCAACATTGAAGCATCACGTCCAAGTTTTATGTGAGTTTGTTCATGTTTACGCTATCATTTTGTTTGTACTAACCCTTGTAGGTATCTCAAGAAAATCAAGCCAAACAATAATCAATCCTTGAGGTGATGTGCACGACTTTAGTCCTCCAAGGAATCAAATATGAGTGGTGAGTTTTAGTCCATTTTTTATTCATAATTATTTTTTCATTTAGATTCTACGCCTCAAATGGATAAGCCCTCTCTCATCAAATTTTCCAATGTGGAGGTGGAAACACCAAAATGGGGTTTGACTGAGGTAAGCCCCTATATGGCACAAACCTTCCTCTCTCTTTGAATGTACAAGTTTTAGATCTGAATTAGTTTAGAGGAAGACTGAATCTCATTTATTCATTGTTGCATTCAAACCCTACAACTTGACAACATACAAAAACTTAGTTATCTCAACATTCGACGGAGATCCAATAGTGAGCATCACAAGGAAGAAGGCCCTAATTGAGTTTCATAGGATTGTGAAGATAGATCTAAAATTGGTCAAAAAGAACATAGTCACCCTAGGCAACTTAGTCCCCCAACATCAAGCTCAAATTTTGAACCACAAGTGCACAATACTCTGCCCTTTCTAGATCTGGTCTCAGAATTTGACTTGCAGTTTCCAATTTCTCTATATTTGCATTAGAATAGTGCATTTCCATAGTCATTTAGCTACACCATTTCATTTCATCAAAAATAAATTTCAAACCCCCCAAATAATTCAGATCCAAGGTTGATTGGCTCACCTTCAAGGTTGCAAGTCAATATAACTCCCTTATCAATTTGAATTCTAATGTTTTGTAGTGAAAGGTGGCTAATCCCAGTAAAACACTAAGATCAATTTTCCCACATTACATTTTGGTGAACCTAACACATCTTACACTTGTAATTTTTTTGATTTTTGAAAGCATAAAATATGAAAATTGTATTTAAAACCCAGGTTATTTGAAAATCTTGGTGATAATTTGTATTTATTTTCAAAAAACTATCCATTTTCATTAGTTTTTCATCATAAAAATTGAAAAATAATTTGGAAAAAATAAAAAAATTTTTAGATCCAATTTTCCTCATTCAGGGTTTAGATATGAGGATATTCATTGAGAAAATTAATTGCAAAATTATTTGATCATTTATGCATGCATATTTTAGTGAAAAGCATTGAAAAAGTGATAAAATTGCATAGTATTTACATTCCAAAAGATCAAAAAGCATTACTTTTTCTATATTTTTGGAAAAATCAGTCAATTACAACATTTAATTTCTAGAAATGATCATTTGACCATATTCAATTCCTCTAAAAAAGTCTAAAATTGCATGCATGAATGTGGTTCATATAGAAAAATTAGGTTCTGGTGTATTTCTTGAAATTTGTTCACTTTCAAACCTAAACCACTAAGGCATAGGACCCTTAGATAGTGTACATCATTCCCAAATTTTGAAATTTACAAAAAACTATGTAGGACATAGTCACCCCGGGCGGCCTTGTGCATCTGAATTGAGCCCAAATTTTATGTATAAATTCTTGTTTATCTTTGCCTAGATCTAGCCTCAGTTTTTGAAGATCAATTATGTAACTGTCTATTTTGCTAAAAACATTGCTAGATTGATCCATAGAGTATAACATAATTTTCTCATTACAAAAATCTTATGTTGTCATAATTCATGTTCTATTGTTAGATCTTGTGAAGCATTTCAAAGAATTTCTATTAGGAGCATGTAAAAATGAATTTATTTCTCCTTTTTATTATATTTCATTTATCCTTGTCCCACTATGTCTCCTATGTGTGAGGTTAGTTTGATGCAAGATAATGCAATAATTGACAATCATGAAAATCATGTTGGTTCTTCTCCCGATATCTCGTCTACTTGTGAAGAAGGTATCTTGGTGTTAGAGGACATAATCATTGAGTGTCATGAGAATCTTATTTATTTCTCTCCCAATAACTCTCCTACTTGGGAAGACAATACGAGGCAAGAGGATGAGATAATTGATACATTTATTTCAAAATACATTAAGATGGATTGCATAGATGAAGATGCTAAGTTGTCAATAAATCCCCCTTGGTAGAACATCAACAAGTAGGTAAATCCATTGAGGTTATGAATGAGAAATTAACATTCAAATCTCCTTTAATTATTAGACCTCCTAAAAATCCTCTAATTATTGGACCTCCTAAAATACCTCTCATTATAGGACCTCCTAAACCTCATGGCCATATCACAAAATTTGCAAAACAACTCACTAGTAATCATGTGTCACAACAACCAAGTTATTACACAGTTTCCCACACATATAGCACTAGAAATAATGAGAAATAAAAAAAAACACAAACATCCATCCCATTACCTCAACCATACCTTCCACCCACACCTAATATTCCTTAGTGTAGTGGTAAAGAATATGATCTTATTGAGTAACTTCATAATAATCTATCAAAAATCTCCCTTTGGGATTTGATTCAAACATCACCTACATACCAAAAGATGCTCTATAGAAGATTGATGTCCCAAATTCTATCAAATTGAATGATACAACAACCTTGTTTGACTCTATGTGATAAAATTGGATATTACATTCCCTCAACATGAATTTACCCTTGCTTGAGATCCATAATAAATATGAAGCCTTAAAGATGATGATGGTAATTAAGAAAACTAGAGTTAGGTGTACCCTCATAGAGAATGGATTAGGCCTTAATTTTTGTAGCATTGGTCTTCTAGATAGACTTCATGCGGACATGAATCTTATAGAACCTAATGATGTTAATATTGTTGCAGTTTGGTTATCATTGATGTCAAAAGTTCATTGGAGTATGTTGTAGTTTGGCTGGTTGGTTTTTAGAGTCTCTGAGAAATTCTCTACATTTCTCTGTTGATGATATTTTTCTCTTGAATATTGAAGTATAGTTTCATGTTGTGTCAAGGCATGCGCGATCCAAGTTTCAAGTCTTTTGGGTTATCAGAAGGGTGTTTTTGAGAGTGATAAATTCAAGTCTGTGTTGTTTCTATGAAGATGTTTTTAGAAGTGCAAACGTTGGCTCTATATATCTCCACATTTTTAGATATGGTTGTGTGGATCAAAATTTAAGTTCATGGAGATGTGAAGGTGTTATATCCAAAGTTTCATGTCATTATTCCTTTCACAGAGAAAGTTAGAAGTGATATAGTGTAGGACAATGTTGTCCGATGATTGGTTTTAATGTTTGTTGGCTTGCACCAATTTGTTGCTGCATGAAGTTGTGAAAGGGATGTATAAATATAATATAATTTTTGTTGATGCTCTACAATGCATTTTCTGATTTCTCTAGAAGAAGATGGGTTAGAAATGAATGATTTGCTAGGTTATGCTTTTGCCTGGCCGACTAAGGTATGTTGAGGGTGTGCGCCACAAGTTCAAGTTTGCATGGAGTTTGAGGAGTGTTTAAAGGTGTTGTATGGGTCATGCCGACTCATCTAAAATAAGCACAAGTAATTCTTTATCATTCATGTGTACCACTAAGGATGTGAAGGCCAACATGCTACAAGTTACATGTTTTCTTGCTTATGGCCAACCTATTTTTGTTTTGTGAAGCGTGTGGATGATCCCTATTGAAGATCAAAGGTGTGAAGAAATTTTAGGAATAGGTTAAGCATGTGTTGGAATCCATAAGGTGTTTTCCTCTTCCAGGTGTTGCATGTAGTCTTTTGGGTCTTATTGTCTACATGTTTCATGTTGATTGTTTTATCTTTGGCCGACTTGGAGATGCAATATTTTTGTTGTTATAGACCGAAGTGTAATGTAATCAATGTAATTTTATGTATAAATTGTAAACCTAGTTGATCTAGGGTGATGGGTATGTGTGTGATGCATTATGAAAAATGTGTAAGTGACTGTGTAGACATTGAAAAATGTCTTGAACCTATGAACAATATTTTTACACTTACATCTTTTCCACATAATCAAATAATTTCTAATTATTTAATTATCCCTTAATATCACATTCTTCTATTAATTAAATAGTTCTATATTATTTAATTAATTCACTTTATCTTTATTCTTCCTTGATTAATTAAATAAATTTTATTTATTTAATTATGTCATTGATTACTTTGTCCTTCTAATCTAATTAAATAAAATATTATTTGAATTATCCATCACCAATTTTCATCTATAGTTAAATAATTGTTCTTAATTATTTAATTATTCATTTTCCCACTTCCTAAATTAGATAATTATTTTAATTATTTAATTTATCTATATTTATCTTCTCTCTAAATAAATAGAATTATATATTTTATTTATATAGATCATCTTGCACATGCAATAATAATTAATTATTAAACACTCATGCAAATTCCACCTCATGTTCTAACTTACACTTTCTTCCACTTCACTTCTCATTCAACTAGTTAACTCACACTAGTTATCTTCCACATAAATAATTTTTAATTATTTAATTATTCATCTTCCTCTTCCACTATAATTAAATGATTGTTTAATTATTTAATTATTCATTAGTTTTTCTTCTATAGTTAAATAATTATCTTTAATTATTTAATTAATCATGTACACATCTCTAAATTAAGTGATTACTTTAATTATTTAATTTAGCTAACTTTAGCTTCTAAATAAATAAAATTCATTATTTTATTTAATTATCCTCAATTGCACATGCACAGATAATGAATTATTATTTCCTCATGCAAAAAGATAACTCACCAGTCTTCTCCTAAATGATTAAATAATAAATTATTATTTAATTATTATCATTTCTCATATTTCACTATGAATTAAGTAATTTAACATTATTTAATTAATTCATCCTCAATCATCATTTTCGACTAATTAAATAAATTATATTTATTTAATAAAAAGATAATTTAACCTCATTCCTCTTGATTAACTAAATAAACATTAATTATTTAATTATGTCGCTAACTTCACATATTCCTCTATTCTAATTAAATAATTACCAGTATTGTTTAATTAAACATTCATCATCATTCATAAATGAAATGATTATTTTTTAATTATTTAATTGACCTTTTTCATCATGCATAAATTAAATAATTATCTTTGATTACTAATTAATCTATTCTCCCACCTCTAGATTAAGTAATTACTTTAACTAACACTTGCACCAAAAGAAGGTGCAATAGTTATGTCGATTGTATTTTATAAATTATTTTATATGATTTTGAATAACATTCTAATAAGAATCTTGAAGGAAATTTTTTTCACTCAACACATACAAGTCCAATTGA
This sequence comes from Sequoiadendron giganteum, assembly GCA_007115665.2. NCBI lineage: Eukaryota > Viridiplantae > Streptophyta > Pinopsida > Cupressales > Cupressaceae > Sequoiadendron > Sequoiadendron giganteum. The sequence goes on along the minus strand of CM021103.1, from coordinate 595,446,495 downwards.
AAACATATTTTTCTCAATATCTTTGAGTTGCATGTTGTATTTTAAATTTCAAGCACTACGCTTACACATTAGTGCAATGATTGCATATGCATACGCTTTGAATCTAAACCTAGTTGTAAAAGTTGACTTTCATTATCTGGTTGAGCACATATCATCTCAATTTGAACATAATAACATGACTCAATAAAGATTGACTTGAAAGTTCATAGAAATGTCAATTCATTATTATATAATTTGATCCACTACAAAAACACCACCTAATACATAATATTAAAATCATGATAACATTTAGTGATTGTCTCATATGACTTGAATTTCATGAGGAGGTTGAATTTTTTTACTTGTATTGATGGGGCAGGTGTGTTAGTCTGCATATCTCTAGCTTGGCTCTAATGTTCAATTGATAAACAAAGGTATGTGTTGATTCACATTACAAGAAAAATATCTAATTCAAGGACTACAATTTGTAGTAAAGAATGGTGTAAATAAGCTAAAGATTAAGGGGAACTGTATGTCATATCTCTATCTTGGCTCTAATGTTCAATTGATAGGAAAAGGTATGTGTTGATTCACATTACAAGAAAAATCTCAAATTCAAGGCCTACAAGTTGTAGTAAAGAATGGTGTAAAGAAGCTAGAGTTTAAGGGGGACTCTATGTCATATGATCATTATATATGATATGAAAAATGGGACCTCAAATATTTTCTATTTAGAATCTTAGGCATTCAGGTTTTGGTGATTTTTTTGTCATCATGCTTAATTCTGGTAGGATTTTTGTTGTGTTTTTGTTTGGTTAGTAAATTCTAGATGTTACTTTTCACTATTCTTTGAAAGGCCAATACTTATCTCTTCATCTTCTTAGAGTGGGAAATGTTGGAACTATGAGTAATTATCAATTAAAGCTAAGAAATACTTGAGATGCCTAAAGAAATAGATATTCCATACCCATCACATAGAACAACCAATGAAAATTTATATCAAAGTTGTAACAAGGGGGAATGATAAATATGAGAGTTGGAAAATTCCTATCTAATTAATGATTAGAGCTACAATGGAGAGTGTACATGAATTCATGCATTTCTTAGGTTTAGATAGCCTGGCAATGCCTAGAGAAATCTGTATTCCAAACCCATCATGTTACAATCCCAACAAAAATGCACAAGAATTCTGTAACAAGGGAATGACAAATAGAATGCATCTAATTAGCTTGAAAATCAGAAGTAATTATCAAATCAGTGAAATAAGAGTTGCAATAGAAAAAGACTAAAGTACATGACTTCATGCGAGTCCCTTTGGTGGAGGAGAATTAATCTGCTGTGTGATAAATGGAAATCTTGGACAATGAGTTTTAAGAAAATTTAAAGAATGGCTTTTTAGAACTATAGCTTGGGTGAGTTGCTTGACAAGAAAACAAGGGACTAAGCTTCTAGCTCTTTATCAAAGCATGTGTAAAGTATGAAAATTCTCACTTACAAATTATATCCTTTAATTCCCAAAGATAACTTAATAGAATAAATTAATTACAAATGGTGCGAAAAAAAAGTGGAATCATTACATTACTTCATTACCATCTCAAAGGATTTTCATACATTAATGAGTCGATAAGAACATCATCACAAATTTGTGCCAAACATAACCTATCCGTGAAGGCTTTCATAATGAAACACATCACACATAAGTTCAAATACGATAATGCAAATAATAGAAATAACAAGATCATCAATGCATCCATAGAAGAGCCATAAAACAAAGAGTTTCATGAGTGGAAAACCCTTGTAGGGGTGAAAAGCCACTCATAAAAGTACCTCACTGGCTTAATGAAGTTCCTCATTGGTAGGGCCTTACTGGCTACAACATCTCAATGGTTACAAGTTGCCTCACATGCAATGATCATTAAGTCTCGATGCCATGACCATTCATTAGATATTTTTGGATAGCATGAATATCACGCCTATCAATGAGCTTAAAGGAGTCCTTCTGTAGGTTACATGAGTCAACATGAAACATTTTCTAGTTTGACTAGTGCATCATCCTTGCATATGAAAGTTACCGTAATGTCAACACTATTATAAATTTACTTCCAAGTAATAGAAATAAGACCATTCTTCCTCTAATATCCTCTCCCATATCATACAAGTACACTAGAAACCATTCAAAATTAAGTTTCATGAAAGTAAACCCAAGCCTATTAGGAGGCGCATATGCCTTTGCAATTATAGAAGGAATTCTTGCTTCAAAACTCATTAATTCATGGACATGTCAACAATAAGAGAATAATACTATAAAAGGGTTAAGAAGGTATAGCTTATGTATGTTTGATAATACATATATAAGCTATTGAATAATATATATGAGTATAAATTCTTATGCAATAATACCCAAGATCAGCTAAGTGAGCAATTACAATAAATAAACAAGATTTATTTTATTGTTATTTCTAGGAATGTGCTATAAAACCCATTCTTCTTATTTAATTTTTAGAACATCACAAGGTCCTTTTAACAAGAAAGGTAAATATATTATTTAGTATGCAAGATGATCTTTAGGATATAAAAAAAATTATGTTTGAATTTAACATATTTTATAATTATTTTTCCAAATCCAATATAGTCATAGCATCAAGCAATAAAGTTTCTTTCCATAAACATTCATTTCTCTTCGTTTCAGGAACAAAAACAAAATAGACAATCTTTCAAATTATTGAATGCAAGTTTTCTTTCTCATAAATACCTTTGTTTATCCACATAATGCATATGGTAAATCAAATGAGTATCTAAGCTTTTGTCTCCATGGAATGGTTTATGTGATTCTATTTCATAAGTTTAAATACCATGTACCAGTCCTATTCTTTTTTAGGTGGATTTTTCCTTAGGTTTAATATTGCACTATCTATAAGTTTCAATGATATCTAAAATACCCTTTATACATGAGAAAACAAATATCACATGAATTCACTCCAAATGTAATAAAGTTCAGTATTAATCAGTTCAACATTGGTTATGAAGAGTAATTACATTATATTTCCAAGTTTGTCCCAACAGTTTGAATCACATGATAAGAATTAACCATCTAATTTCACCTTTTACCCTCCATTAGGTTTGAGTCATTTTATGATATATAACAAGGTTAAAGCTATTATGAGCATATGTGCACTCTTCCCAGCATTGTAATATTCAAAGTCCTAGCTCTAGTTAAATTAAGTAGTTCTAAGTGACGGATCTATCAAAATTGAGGGATTTATTTACAAGTAAAATTATAGCCATTTAAAAGAAAAAGTAGGTTTCAAGTGAGATAGTGTGAGTGAACTGATATAATTGTTGTTATAATGATTTTTCTTGTTGTAAGGAATATTATCTTTTTAACTAAATAACAATACATTCAAACATTCTTACATTGAAATCACTCAGATTTATAAACAAAAATCATTATATTCACACATATATATATCAATATATATATATATATATGTTCCTATATTTACACACATAAATACTAATTGTTCTGCTTTATGTTCATCGTAACAACTTATACTATATCCTTTATATATATGTATGCATATAATTAATCTATTTATACATTTATATATCATGTCACTTATTTATGTATATATATATATATATATATATATATATATAAATACATATTTATATATATATATATATATATTATGCCAAACTCATAAAGGAATTCATTTAATACTAAATCTAAAGCATTGCGAATAAGGGAGTAGAAGGTTTGCGCGCGAAAGGAATGTAGGGTGTATTTTCAAGATTGGCACCCCATGTATGGGAGTGTCAGCCTTGACAAGCCCCGAACCTCCACATGGGACGTGGTTTGTGGGGGTTGTGTCGCCCCACAAGCTAAGGCCTATGGGGAGGTGCAGTCTCCACACAACCACTTCCCCATTGGGGCCACGGTGGCCATTGGCCTCCACTTCCAGTAGAACCAAGCTCGAACTAAGGAGGGAATAGGCCACGACCAAGGATAGATAAGGAAACTTTCCAGATAAATAACCATTTTATAAATGTATTTACAATATGTATGAAGGTATATATATATATGCAAATACATTTGCGTTACTAGGTTTTTGGTTCTCCTTACAACAAAGAGATCAGGAGATTGGGTATACGCGATACCAATAATGGATTTAATCAAATAAGGGTAGAATATAGAAATTCTCAAACTTTAAACACAAACAACAACACTAAGTACAGGTAAAGAACATATAATTTACAGTAGAGTCCCATAATCTTTGATAGAGAAATAATTCCAGCCTAAAGGAAAACATTCGTGAAAACATTGAAATAGAAAATACCTAGTAAATGCAATTCCTAGGAGAATAATTTTAGAAACTTCTTCTTTTGGTTAGTTTATTCTTCTCTTCAAATTTCCTAAGCTTTCCTCTTCAATTCCACCAATCTTTCCAGTTGAAAACTATAGGCAAGGAGAATTTCTCTTCTTATTTTTTTCATTCTTTTTGTAGAGCAACCCACAGTTGAAAAACAAGAATAAAGAAACAGTTGTTCTTCTGGTAATTCCCCCTCCTTCATTTAAAGTTTTCTTTTTATTCACAAAACCTAATCTAAAAGTAATAATATTTATTTTTAATGCACAATATTTATCTTCCCAAAATAGGAAATAACCTTTTTAATTTTCAATAGTATATCTATTCCATCAATTAATAATGAAATATTACTTCCTCACACAATAAATATTTTTTCCTAAATAACAAGGTATTTCCATTTAATTAAATTATTTTCTCTAAATAACAAGCATTATCAACAAATGAAGAAATTCATTTTCTAAATAAAATATAATTTATTTATTTATCCGTTTGCACTTTTACTTCCTTATTAACTATTTTAAAAGACATTCTAAATGCGAAACATAAAAATAGGGGTCGTGACAGCATGCCATGCCAATCTGAGGAAAAAATGATGAGCCAAAATGTTGAGACAGAGTCAAGGAATAGAGGAATTGATAACCTCACATAAGGCACCATCTACTTAAAGACAAAGCCCCATACAAGTTTGGTACTTACAAAGATTTTGTACACATCCAAAAAGCTTGTAACATGTGTTTAAAATGTAGTTGTATATTATGTACAAGTTTTAGCATATGATTGAAACAAAATGCAATAGATTTTAGTACATGCAACCAACAAAAGTATAAAAATTGGATAAAATAGTACCTCAAAGGGGAGTGTTGTGATTAAAGGAGCACAAAGCTTCGATGTTAAAGAATTTTCTATTGGAACAACATGTTAAATTCAATAGTCCTCTGCTTTTGCTAAGCCCACTTCTTCTCTGGCTCATCCTCCCTTTTGGTCTAAAGCTTGGTGCAATAATCTGATACCTAAAATTAACATCTTCTTTTGGATCTTGCTTCAAAATAAGTTGCTAACGATTGACAACTTGTGTAAACGGGGATTTCAAATCCCTAATAGATGTTGTCTTTGTAAGATGGATGCTGAATCTGTTAATCATTTATTCCTTCATTACTCTTTTGCTGCTTCTCTTTGGGAAAATTTTAATAGATTATGGAACCTCTCTTGGGTCTTCCCAATGCTCATTGAAGAACTCTTTTCTCAATGGAAAGCCCTGACAAGGAATCCTTTACTTAGATTTTTTTGGGAGCTATCATTCCCTCATATAGCTTGGGGCATCTGGAAAGAACGCAACAACAAAATTTTTAGGGGAAAAGAAGCCTCTATGGATTATGTCTTTGATAAAATTGCCAGATCTCTAAAAGAAAACTTCAGTGTCGTGGCCCAGAAGGATAGGAAGACCTTGAATGCAGAGGTTTCAAACTCTGATCTTTGTGTTGCTAAGGAATGGAACAGAAACCCCATACTGTCTAGCTTTACTATGAAGGCTAAAAAGGACAGAGAGGGAGTTTGCTGGACTTTTTCGCCTAATGGGTGGATCAAAGCTAACTTTGATGGTGTGGCTAAAGGCAATCCAGGGGCGGTGGGCTGTGGAGGAGTGATAAGGGATTCCTATGGAAACTTCATGGGTGCGATGGCCTCTCCTCTTGGCTCTCAAACTAATCACCTGGCGGAGGTGGCTGGTGCTTACCATATTAGAAATTTAGCCCAAAGTCTCAATATTAAAAACTTTTGGCTTGAAGGAGACTCCAAAAACATAATTGACTGCCTCTGTGGCAAGTCTCCTCCCTCGTGGACCATCAAATCGTGGATTGATGAAGCTAAATTGAAATTGGTCAAGTTTGAAAAAGTTAAAATAACACACGCCTATAGAGAAGCCAATGTTGTTGCGGACTTTTTTGCTAATGAAGGAGTTAAGAGTAAAGAAGTGTGTACCTGGCTTAATAATAGCGATCTAAATATTAAAGTCTATGCCCTATTAAACTATGATAAATCACATGGTAAGGCGTCATGTTATCCCTTTAATGAGGACAAGTTGGATCTTTTACATCACAATCATTAGATTGTATGGGACCGAGCTCTGTGGAGTAATTTGCAAGTTTACTCCGCATGCTTTGTGGGTGCTTAGATTTGGCGGGGCCATTTTTAGAAAGGATTATGTTTGGTTCTTCCTCACTGTGTCAGCCAATATGGGTGGGGACAGAAAGCGAATTGAGCTGGACAGCTATGAAAACCACATGAAAAATGCTAAGGTTTGGAACAAGATAAAAAGTGGAGGTCTTATTCCTTTTCTGGAGAAGCTTCATGGTTCTGATTTGGAGGCTACGAATCTCTTTGCCAAAAATTGGCATGGTGGTGTCTTGACTCTGTTCGGCAGGAATGTGGAGCTCAATGAAGATCTAATTGCCAAAGTTACGGGATTACCCACTGATGGGAATAAGTTTTTTAGGGACAGGGCTTACTTTGATGAAGCTGTTATCAGATTCCCCAAAAATGACAAGGAAAAGCAAAACTTGGTCAAAATTGTGAACAATTACTTTGATGTTGACTCCATAAAATCTATATGGAGAAAGGTTCTTCGGGCTATTATGGAGTACATCACGGTGGACGGGCATTTTACTAAAGTCTATGGGTACCACTACACCCTCCTCAACCATTTCCGCCACAAGGTAAGGGTATCTATCCCTTATTATCTCTTCTGCTCTTTGAAGAAAAGTTTGGAGGACAATAAAAAAAATCCCAAAAGATTTCCTATTCTTCATTCTGGGTTAATTAGGCTTATTGTTGAATATCTGCATGTGCATGCCCCTGCTACCTCGGAAGCCAACCCTGATGTTCATAGTGATGATACTGAGCCTAGTGGCTCGAAATATTTGCCTAACCCTAGCCCTGGCCCAAAAGCCCCTAGTTTGCATGCTGGCCCTTCCAGGAAACCGGGTAAAATCCAGGTTGCGTTTGAGCCCAACTATCCTCCTCCTAAGATCAGCCCTGCTAGCAAGACTACCCAGGATAAAAGCCTTGTCTCTTACACCGAAGATTCCTCTGAGTCAGAGGAAGCTGATACCAACATTTCTGAGCGCTGTGTGGACCCTTTATCAGACATACACAATGTCGACAATTCCCCTATTAACACTGGTAAAGAGCCCTCCCTGGATTTTCTCAACCTGGCTAAAACCAATTCTGAGTCCCATTCTAAACTCCTAGATTGGACCTTCTTTGAAATCAGTGAGCTTAAAATTAGAAACTGGGCCCTATAGAGTAAGATCGAGGAAATGTGTGTTAAGATTGCTGAATTGGGTAAGAAAGAAGTGGTGCATAGTAACAGGAACACTGATACCGCTGTTGAGTGCTTAAGGAATAACATCAGAACTATTGCGGAACAGAAAAATCGTATAGCAAGACATAATGCTATAATTATTAATGCAATGACTGAAAAGCTTAACAAAGCCCAGTAGGGATCTCTGGTGGTTGACCTGGAAGATACTGAAGATAAAATCCAGGACACAGATGGAGGCATTTCTAGAAGAACCTGCACCAATTTGAAGCGCAAGACCTCCTTAACCTCAAAAATGGTTCAAACCTTCAAAAAGGGGGTTAAAGATATGCAGGATATGGAGGCGGAGACATAAACTGTCCTTAGGTCTCTGAAGTAATGGTTGTTCTGTGTTCTTTTTCTGCTATTCTTTCTTTTCTGACCCTCCTAGTCCTTTTTGTCTGATTGGTACTGGCTTTTTCTTGGGCAGCTATTTTTTTGGTGGACCTTTGGTGTTCTCTTCTCTTTTTTGTAAACTCTGTGGTTTCGGGTCCCTGTAAAACCCATTTTACCCTTTTATCAAAAACATGTTAAATTCAATACCACATGGTTTAAATAGTTTTAGATTCTTAATATAAATAAATTTATAATGTTGTACATAATAGATTGTGAAAAAATGAATTCCTTTTAACAAGAAGTCAAATAAAACCAAAAAAAAGTGGCATTTATCTGAACCCCACTCAATGAGATAAACCATAAACTGATCATACTATTATTTACTTAGAGTGTTTCCAGGGGAAAAATATTTTAGTGATAGATCGTAGTCATGAAATTGGAAGGGCAATGAAATATTGACTAAAAAAATTATGAAGCTTGCTTGATCTCACTAATAGTATGTTCAATTTATGGCTGGTGTCACTGATTGAGGTTCAGATAAATGCTACTTCTATTTAGTTTGATTTGAAAACTTCTTGTTAAAAATAATTCATTTTTTCATAATCTGTTTGTACAACATTATAAATTTTTTTATATTAAGAATCTCAAACTATTTAAACCATGTGGTATTGAATTTAACATGTTGTTCTAGTAGGAAATTTTTTAACATCAAAGCTTTGTGATCCTTTAATTGCAACACTCCCCTTAGAGGTACTATTTTAACCATTTTTTGTACTCATGTTGGTACATAATCAATCAATGAAATTAATTAATTCATAGAGATCAATAAATTAAAATGCATGAATTAATCAATTTTCCCTTTGTGTGTATTTATAATTCCATTTGCAGTTAACATCCATTATAGATTTGACCCACATATAAGCTTTCATTCTCATGAATCTACTCTAAATTTGGGCTTACATAGCCCAAATACAAGAAGAAGGGTTGTACTATAGCCTTACATTCCACCCAATGGCATAGAGAATTAACTCCAAAATGGACTAAATCAAGGCTATGCAAGCACCTCTATTGTTGGAGCCCTTGGGTACAATAAAAATAACATCAAACTGTGTCGCCAAAAAGTGTAGACTTTAGCACTTTTCGCTGATTTGGACCTTTGCATGTGGATTTTGGACCCTTTTCAGCCTATTTTCACCCATTTTAAGCTTTGTACCGAAGTGGTGTAAGGTGTTGTAAAACATTTTCACACTCTCCTAGGCTTGTCATCACCAAATATACACATTGTTATGCTATAATAACCCCTTAATACACATACATGACTTATTTTAGTGTGTTTTATGAAGACAATCTTGACAAACATAAATAATCACATTTTAATTACTGATAACTAATGAAAAATACCCAAGTGGACTAGGTCAACACCTTGGGCGACCTAGTCCCATGTGACATAAATTTCAATTTAAACTTAATTTCTTTCAGGATTTTGGTCTCTAAAACCCTAAAGTCGGCCTGTATGGTGTTATTTCGAGAAAACTAGGGCATGAATTGCATAAATAAGCTTTAAAACCCTAATTTATCATTGGGCACACTCATTATTCTTCTCCACCCCTCCCCATCTCTCATCCACCTCTTCCTCTCAAGAAAACTAGGGTTTCAGTATTCTAAGCCACCAAGGAATTTCTCTCAAGAAGCATTCAAGGGATGAACCTCTATTGCTACAACTCAAGATCAAACATCATGGCAAGGTAAACTCTATCTCTCCCTTTGTTTATGCTTCAATTCCTTATCTTTCAATCATTTGGTTTGATTACTCAAAAGGGGTTTGATGACCCTAACCTTTGCCTCCTCTTTGCATGTGTGATTTGTAGATTTAGGTTTTTTTGCAGGTGGAAGATCATTCAACAACTCATCCAAACTCACTAAGGTTGGAGAAACCCTAGTTGAAGCTTGGAAGATGTCCACAGATTAGATTCTGCATTTCTGGGACCAAACACTTGGAAAGACGACTCTAGATTCCACTTTCAGATTCTCAAAAACCCAAAAGAGGACTAGGTCACCCATAATGGCGACCTTGTCCCTCTGAGCATTCTTTTTGGGGATCTTCACATTTCTGGACACCCTTTTGGTAGAAACAGGCCCTAGACCAGTTTTCGGGAATTTGGGACTAGGTCACCCAGATTGGTACAAGTGTCCCTCTCAGCTTCTGCAACATTTTTATTAGCCTTCCAGACCTCCAAAAGATCCTCCTTCAAATCCCAGGTGTACACGTTCTAACCCTTTCATTTTTGTATAGTTTAGTATATATTATTAGGCTACATTATGTTTTCCAACATAGTTACATTTCATAGATTTTACATTCATAGTTAGTTTCATTCTATTTCAGCATTTAAGGCACCCCACACACATCACATTAAGCCCCTAAGCCCATTTTAATGAACTCACCAACAATCCCTTAGGTGAAAGAGAGCCTATTCTTCCAAAGCTAGCTAGGTGTAAAACCGTAGAGGCTCATTGGGGAATCCTCTTTCCCTAAAAGAGTATCATTTTTGGTGGTTTATTTTGGTGAACCGACATTCTTGCACCCTTTTTTTCTTATTTAGAGTCCTTCTTCATCCTAGGTTTGCATTGCATTGCATCTTGCATTGTTCTTTTGCATTCTAAGGTTTCATATTTTGCATGCATGAAAGTGTATATATTTTCCAAATGTTATTTCATCTCAAATCATTGTAATTCACCCCAAATCTGCACCGAACTTCATTCTTTTGGTCTCCCAACATCATAACCATCAAAACCTAGTTGAAATTTTTTGGAAATTTGAAAAAACCCAAACTGGGACAAATTCACCATTCTGGGCGACCTAGTCCCTGTTCAGATTTTTAACTGCCTGTTACAGAGTCAAAAACCTTATTTTTGTGCTTCCTAGACCTCCTAGTATCATATACTATAAGTTTGGAAAGTTTTGTGAGCATAATTTTTCTGATTCTAACTCAAAATCATCAATTTAGGGTGGTTCATTTTTGATAAACCTTCATCATTAAATCTGCAAAATATTCACATTTCTGCAATTTTGCATTTCATTAATGAAAGTAGTTTTGAATTTTGTATACAAAATATTTATATTCATAAATCTTAGCATTAGTTTGTTAAAATTACTTTTCCTTTTAGCATGTGCATTATTTACATTCTTAAAGCTTACCATACATTGGATAAATATGTTTTGTATTATTGCATATACATTGTTTATATTTCTAAAATACTGCATGCAATGGTTACATGTACAAATTTAATTTTTATTCACACAATGTTAGTAGCTTACATAACTAGACATGATACACACACTTCACTCCCCTATCCCTATGAGCATGTTGTAGTGGACAAATAAATAACCTTGTACATTCCTAACGATCATGATAGTTCTTCTCCTAATATCTCTCCTCTTAGTGATGAAGATATTATGGTAGAAGAACCAATTAATGACAGTTATGCGAATCCTATTTATTTATCTCCTCCTACCTCTCTTAGTGGACAAGACCTTTCCAACCAAGATAACAAAAATGTAAATAATCATGACAATAACACATGTTTTTCTCCTAGTATTTCTCCTTGTTGTGAAGAAACTACTTTGTTGTTAGAAAATACACTTAGTGAAGGTCATGAAAATCCTAGCTGTCCCCCTTCACCTAAACACATCCTTATTGAGCATAACCATTACATCATTGATCCTTCCCCTCTTAGTGATGAAGCCATTTTAGACGAACCAACCCTTGATTGTCAAGTGCAATCAGTTTGTAGTTCTCTTAAAACCATTCCTCCTAGGGAAGATATCATGATTCTCGATAAGGATAACAATACAAATAATAATATTATATCCTTAGGAACAAATAAAGAGACACCCTTTGCCTCTCCCTTGCTCAAGGATGTTAATATTATTCAACCTCAACTTGTCCTTTACCCCCCTTCCACTAAACCCAAACCCGAATTCATCCTTTACCCACCTACCCCTAATGTGTTGCAGCAACCAAGTCATAATACCATTGTTCATACACATTACACCCATAACAACCCGCATTCCCAACCATCCCATTCAACTCATTTACCTCTACATAATCCCATCTTACCTGTTGCCCCTCGCCTCAATTCCATTCTTAGGGAGTATGAACTTGTTTATCAACTAAGGAATACTCCCGCTAAAATATCCTTATGGGACCTTATTCAAGTCTCCCCTCACTATCACAACATGATGCAAGAAGACTTACAACAAGTTCCTATCCCTTCTAATGAGAAATAAAATGACTTAGCAACTATTATTCATGAAATAAATGCTGATATTGTTTTTCACCAAAGTGAGCTCCCTCCTTTGGAAGTACAAAAACAAAATGATGCTTTCATGATAATATCTCAATACAAAACAAAAGGGATAAAGAGAACTCTTGTAGATATAGGATCTACCCTTAATGTGTGTAGTGTGAGCCTTTTGGATATGCTTGGCATAGATAGATCCCACATCCACCATGATTCTCTCTATCCGAGGATTCTACAATGTCAGTAAGAAACCGATTGGTGTGATCACTATCCCTCTTACAGCTAGAGTGGCCACATTAGACACTACAATTCATGTTATGCCTCAGAAGGTTTCATACAATATTCTCTTAGGCAGGCCATGGATTCATGCTATGAATGGAGTGCCTTCCACACTTCATCGAAATATGAAGTACATCTACAATAAAAAAATATACACACTCGATGCTGATCCCAAACCTAACAATTGCTTAAAAATTGACAAATCCAAAGAGAATCACTTCAATACCTTAACACCAACCGCCCAAGTGGAACTCACACAACACACAAATAATGAACAAAATATTAAGCATTTAATCACCAAGCTCTTAGATGATGACTGGGGTTCCTTAGACTTCACCCCTCCCTTAATGGGAGCATCCAGGATCATAACAAACAAAGAATCTTGAAAGGGATACACAGTCTTGTCAAAAAAAGACTTAGATGAATCCTTGCAAGCTTCCACCTCACCTAATTCATCCATTGAAGCACATAATGAACAATCAACCGATCCAAAAAAGCTGAAAAATCTTTATGGAAAAGTTTATGATCTCATGAAAAAACTTGGCTATAGTGGAAAAGGTTGTGGTGCTAATGAACAAGGTATCCACACCCCTATTGAGCCTATCCAATGAACATCACATCATGGTCTTGGTTATTATCCTCTCATTGAGACCACCAAGCCTTCTCCTCCCATCAATGCTATCCTTCATCACCCTTCTAACCCAACCCTCAAAAGTGCTCCTTTGAAACCAACAAAGGAATTTTCGCTTAATGCCACTGTCATTGCGCAACCTCCTATTGATTCAAATTTTACACACTCCCCTAAAGGAGTATACAAAATATCTAAATCCATAATGCCTTGTGTAGGTATGAAATCCTCTCCTAAGTAAGACCATTCCTTGTCGCACACCAAAGGATCACCTTGTACCCTCGATCAAGATGGCATCTTGTTGAGACTCCTCCAAGATCACTTGATATCCCTTCATCCTCACACTCAAAAGAAATGTTCAAACAAACATTCCTTTTGTGCTTACCACTGAGTTCATGGTCATCACACTAACGAGTGTAAGGCCTTGAGTAGCAGAATTCAACTTCTTAAGGATTGTGGCGTTCTTCCTTATGTGGGGGCACCTCACTCCTAATTGATACCAATTTTCACCTTCACCTTGCATTTCACCCACCCCTTTCGACTCACTCTTTTCCCGCACTAAGTGGGGACTAGAAGTTAGTTAGCGTTTTCCCCTCGTATGTCACTTGTTGTTGTCACTTGTCATCATCTCGGAATGGAGGAGGAAGGATGGATGGATGAAGGAAGGATGGAGGGAGGAAATGGACAGCGGACGGAATGGACGGATGGACGGAAGGAATGGAGGAAAGGAAGGAAGGATGGATGGATGGAGGATGGATGGAATGGATGGACCGAAGGAATGGAATGGAAGGAATGGACGGACGGAATGGATGGAGGAATGGAGGAAAGATGGAAGGGAATGGACCGGAAGCCGGATGGAATGGAATGGAATGGAAGGATGGATGGAATGGAATGGAATGGACGGATGGACGGATGGAATGGACGGAGGATGGATGGAAAGGAAGGAAGGATGGAATGGATGGATGGAATGGAATGGAGGAAGGAGTGGAATGGAATGGAGCCGGAATGGATGGAATGGATGGATACGGAATGGAATGGACCGGAGCTGGAAAGGAATGGATGGATGGCCGGATGGATCTGGACGGATGGATGGAAATGACACTGGATTATTTAATTATTTATATCATGCATTATTACCTCAAATATTATTGACTCTCTCTCTCAATCAAATGATATTGATTGACCACTCTTTTGATCAATCAATTCTCTTAACACCCACTCACTTGGAGTCTTCTGATCAATCAATTGACTTAATAATTCAATCAATATCTCAAACAACCAGTTTATTGGAATCCTACAACCAAATGCATTTAGTTAATTGGGCAATCGATTCCTCTCATTCATTCTTAGTCTTTGATCTCAAATCAACACCTCTCAATCTAGATCACTTATCTGAATCAATCAAATCTATAAAATAACCCTTCATCCTTCACATTCATCACCTAGAATTTTCATAGATAAGTCATCCATTTGAGTTTTGAGCATTCATTTTGAGCATCTATGTCATCTTTGCATCAAATTCAATCAAGCTTTTACTAGCAATCATGGAGGCTTCAAGTGTTTGAGCAATCCAACACCATACTACACCAAGCTCTCCAACAATGGGATGGTGAGTTATATTTATTATTTTGAATTCAAAGTATTTGATTTGATTTATCTAACCCTTATGTTTGAATTCATGGCTTGATTTGCAATCTAGTTTCATTGGTAAGTGGGTTTGATCTTTATTTTTTTAGGTTTTTTGATTGAATTCTTCTTGCTTAATCCATTCCACTTTTACCACTTACATAAAATGGAATGCTCGGTAGGACCCGCTTCCCTGATTTAACATTTTTATCAAGTTTTCTATGAGTTGCAAGTTTTTGGAGTAGAATTGTATTTTATAGAGGTTGCTATCATTAATTGGGTCACTCTTATTCAAAAATTTGGCCGTGTCCATATAAGGAAACTTGTTCACTATTGTATTAGAAGAAGTTCACTATTGCATAAATTTACCATGTCTATCACAGAACAAGATCCACATCTATCTCAGAGAGAGGCCACTATTGCAGGTAACAGATCCACAACTATCTTTTTCCTTGCTTACTATTTTTTCTTTCCAACCTTTTCATTTTGGTTTTCTAATCCTAACCCTACCTAGTTATTGTTTGTTGTTGATTTGACATTGATCTAACCTAATTATGTAGATCTTGTAGGGTGATCGAAAATTATTATAAA
This sequence comes from Sequoiadendron giganteum, assembly GCA_007115665.2. NCBI lineage: Eukaryota > Viridiplantae > Streptophyta > Pinopsida > Cupressales > Cupressaceae > Sequoiadendron > Sequoiadendron giganteum. The sequence continues at coordinate 595,431,032 of CM021103.1, read as the reverse complement.
CTTCTAATCCATTGGTTTTGTAGGATGAATGGTCGAAGACAAATAAATTCCAAACTACTAACAATTTTCATGCAACCCTTTGTCCAAGAATCTATTTACTCAAGCATTATGTTTTCATCTTGTTAGAATAGAAAGGACTTAGTTTGGTTCTTAGAAAAACAAATTTCTTTGAAGTGTTTTCCGTGCTTAGAAATTTGGATGTGTATCCTCCCCCCTTATGTCATGTGATGATCTTGGGTGATGAGAAACATCTTGGAATTCACATTTTTGAGTCAGTAAAGGCATCTTGTATACATATCCTCTCCCGTTGTGTCATTTGATAATCCTGGATGATGAGAAATATCAAGACACTAAGCCTTCCATTTTTAGTAGAGGGGCCTTCCTTGAGACACATCTCATAATGGAGAACTCAAGGTGACCTCAAAGCACGTGTTCAGGTGGGCTATATAAAAATGTGAAAGTGAAAGAAAGTAGCATGTATCTAGGGATGTTATACCTATTGGGAATTAGTGTTCACATAGGTGTTAGAAATTAGAGTTTATGTGTGTTATAAATAAGTGTCATAATATTAAGTTGTTGGGAAATAACTTAATATTTTTTTTAGTCACATGGTTTGTTACATAGGTTAGTATAATGGTTATACAAACTTTTTTGTAGGAAGTTAAGTTGTTAAAACAACTCATAAATATAGGGGAGAGGTTATAGGAGGTAGAAAAAACTTCCTATAATATAGATTATGAAAAACCTATAAATGTGTATGTAATTTGTATTATGAGTGAAGAGAGTTGAATTAAAATACAATATTACTTTGTGTGCTAAATTTTCTTCCATTTCTCGATTTTGGTATCAGAGCAATACTTTCTCCAGGGTTGTTTCATAATATTAGATATGCATATACAAATTTCATGGGGTTGATTATGAGGTATAGACGTGCTAGTTTGAGGTTCTATACAATTATTATCACCGACGAAATGATTTCCTTGTGGTCCCTACCAAAAGTGTCACCAATATAGTATCTTTTCAACATTCATTGATGTTGGAAATTTAGGAAGAAGGCAAAAGAAAGCCTCATGAGTGTAAGGAAACTAAGGTAGTGGAACAAATTCCTACACTAACCTTGAGAATAATGCAAAATTTTTACCGATCTTTAACATTTACAAAAAATTAAACATAAATAAACACAAATATCATACATACCACAACACAATGATTTACGTGGGGAAAACCCTTTTAGGAGAAAAAAACCACACTCCAAAATCCAACCAATATATTATTTATATATAAAAAGTACAATATACTTGCAGAGAAAGCTTATCATAGGAGTATCACCACCAGAGATCAAGAGACAACATGACCACTATCAGACTCTCAAAATACACCTTCGTTTACATACATCTCACCCACTTATAAATTTTTTTTGGAACCTTCTAGAATTAGGGTTTTACAAGGCCATTTTTCATTTTACGTGTTAATGGAAAAACTTGACGTGTTAGTGGGAAAAAAATCATTGATGTGTCAGTGGGAAGAAACCTTGACATGTCAGCAGGAAAAAACCTTGACGTGTCAGTGATTTTTTTTCAGAGTGTTGCCCTAAACCCCATGTTTTTTTATGAGTGTACAATATTTGCATGATCAGTCACCGCATTCCAACATACATCCTATCAATAAATCATATATAATTTCAAGGTTGAGACACATTTTCCCAACAAATCTCCCACTTTTCGAACACCTTACAAGGACAACATAAGGGTGTCATCATCATCTCTAATTGCTAGGGGCCAAAAGGCCCATAGTCTCTGAACACCATCTAAAATTCTCTGTGCTCACATGCTTAGTTAAAGAATAAAAAAAATTCATCAAAGTCTCTACCTTAACTAGCTTCACCTTTCCATCTTCGACCATATCTCTAACAAAATGATATTGTAAATCAATGTGCTTGGTCCTAACATGAAACATTGGGTTCTTGGCTAGACATATCACACTCTGACTGTCACAATAAACTGTCACCGCACCTTGTTTTATTCCAATATCTAAACATACTCTCTTAAGCCAAATAGATTCTTTACAAGCATGAGTAGCTCCCAAATATTTCGCTTTAGTAGTGGACAAAGTGACCACAACTTGTCTCTTACTTATCCAGCTAATTGCACCACCAAATAAAGTAAACACATAAGCACTGGTGGATATTTTGCTATCAACATCACCTGCCCAGTTTGAATCCACATAACCATAAATATCAAGGGAAATCTCATCTTCACTCATATTACCATGATAACATAAGGAATAATCTGAGGTACTGTGCAAATATCTGAAGACTCTTTTAATAACATCTCAATGAACTCTACCAAGATTAGACATATATCTGGAAAGAACTCCTACTGCTTGGGAAATGTTTGGTCTAGTACAAACCATAACATACATCAAAATTGCAACTGCACTCTAGTAAGGCACTCTGCTCATGTCTTCCATCTCTGATGAAGATATTGGACAATCTCAAATAGATAAATTTGTTCCAACTGAAACAAGAACACACAATGATCTACAATCTTGCATATCAAACCTTTGTAAACTTGAGTTGAAATAATTTCTTTGGCCACACCATAGATTTCTACTCACTGTATCTCTTTTAATTTCCATCCCAAGAATGTATTTGGCTGCACCAAGTTATTTTATTTCAAATTTAGCAACAATTGAGATTTTAGCTCTGAAATCATACCTTTCCCTTTACCAATAAATAATGTATCATCAACATATAATGCAATAAACAAGAAATTATCACCATCAGTTTAATAATAAATACAGTGATCTAATTTAGAATGCTCAAATCCCAAACTCAACACATATGTATCAAATTTTTGGTACCACATCCTAGGACTCTATTTTAAACCATACAAAGATTTCTTCAATTTGCAAACCAACTTAGTTTTACCTTTCACCACATAGCTCTCTAGCTGTGTCATATAAATATCCTACTCCAAATCACCATGAAGGAAAGCAATTTTCACATCCACTTGCTCAACCTCTAAATCATAAGCAGTAGCAATAGAAATAAAAAATCTAATGGATGCCATTTTTGCAATAGGAGAAAATATCTCACTATAATAAACACCCTCTACTTGAGAGTAACCCTTCACAACCAACCTTGCTTTGTACTTCTCAATACCTCCATCTGAACCAATCTTTTCTTAAACACCCATTTACAACCAATAGGTTTTCGTCCTTTAGGAAATGATAGAAGACCCCATGTATCATTATTTTTCAAAGATGTCATTTCTTCATCCATATCAATCTTCCAGGATACTACATCATTCATACCTAGTGCCTCTTCTATAGATATGGGTTCATCCATGTTAGTATTCAAAGAAAAAATACATCTCCAATCATCAAGTGAATACCTTTCAGGTGGTTGTCTATGCCTTATAGACCTAAAAAAAAGTTGAGTTAGAGGTTCATCTTCCTCTTTTGAAGACCCAAATCTAGATGAGCTCTCTGCAACTTCTTGTCGATCCTTAGGCCCCGATTCAACTTTCTCAAGTGTAGAAGGAAATTGAATCACATCTTCCAATTTACTTTGTTTTGGCTACAATATAATATAAGAAGGCTTATTTTCTCTAAAAATAACACTTCTACTGTGTATTACCTTGTATGCAATAGGATCCCAAAGCTTGTATCCTTTCACACCATAACTATATCTGATGAAGATAAATTTCATAGCCTTGTTCTCCAACTTTGTTCACTTCTCCTTTGGCACATGTGCATATGCCTCACAACCAAAAACTCTAAGATGTATTAATGAAGGCTTGCGACCCAATCAACAAGAGATGATGTAGGAGACCTGTTAATTAGGTAACAGGAAGTGGCAACAACTTCAACCCAAAACCTTTGTTCGAGTCAAGCACCACTCAACATACTCCTAGCCTTCTCCATCAGTGTCATGTTCATTCTTTCAGTAACTCCATTCTGTTGTGAAGAATACAAATTCGTCTTCTGTCTGTGAATACCACAATCTTTACATAATCTATCAAAATAATTAGAGAAAAATTTACCGCCATTATCAGTCCTCAAACATTTTATTTTTTTGCAGTCTACAACTCAACCATTGCTTTAAATTCTTTAAATCGATTGAAAACTTTAGATTTACTCTTTAAAAAATATACCCATATCCTACTATAATCATGAATAAATGAAAAATAATACGTGGATTTACCAATCGAAGGAACATCTACAGGATCAAACACATCAGAATGAATAAGATCCAACACACCAAAAGATTTATGAGAACTTGAGTCAAACTGAACATGGTTTTGTTTTCCATAAATGCAATGCTAAAAAAAATTGAATTCAAGATTACAATCAGATAAACCTTAAACAAGGTTTTTATTTTTCAAGGTCCTTAGAACCTTTTCTCCAATGTTGCCAAGTCTCTTGTGCCATAACATAGTTTTCTCTGTAGGTAACTTTGTTTCAAAACAAAGAGAGTCCTTGGGTACCTAAAATCCATGACCATCTGCTAAAGATGAAACCCTCACTTCTTCCTCAGACATTATTTTCACAAAAGTACTATTACACTCAATACTGCATGCATCCAAATTATATAATTTTCCATATCTTACACCTCTAGCAATCACCATAATGCCTCTAACCATCTTGCATCTTGCATAAAAAATAACTACCTGCATACTCGCATCTATTAGTTTTCTCATAGATAATAAATTTCATGCTAATTCAGGGATATGCAACACACCATTAATCCTTTTTATTCTACCATTAGGAAATTTGATTTTAACTTTACCATGGCCAACAATTTCTAAATGAGAATCATCACCCAAGTACAACTTAACTCCATCAAATTCTTCATATTCAGAAAACCAATCTCTATTAAAGGTCATATGGAAAGATGCACCTTAGTCAATTAACCATGCATCATTACCTACACAAGTTGCCAAAGCTGCAATGAATGTGTCACCATCTTCCTTCTCAGACTCAAAATAAAATTTCTTTTTTTCCTTCTTGTTTTCTTCTTTGCAATCCTTATGAACATGTCTAGGCTTATCGTAGTTCCAACAAATAATTTGGACTTTCCAAGAGATTTAGTTCTCCCCTTGGACTTGGATTTGTCATGCTTCTCATTATTCTTTCCTTTTTCCTTAGGTCTTCCATGAACATTTAGGTCTCCCTTGGTAGTGATGGATACCTTCCTCCTCATCTCTTTAGAAAGAAAATAACCCACCCCATCTACAATATTCAATATAACATAAGTAATCCCAATAGACATAACAAGAGAATCCCACAAATCAGGCAAAGAACAAAGCAAGATATGAAATTTCTCTTCCTCATCCATTTTCACACTAACTGATGCCAATTGAGCCACCAATATATTGAATGGTTCTAGGCGGTCTATGATTTGTCCACCCTCTTCCATTCTCAAGGAATACAACTTCTTCCTTAAGAAAATCTTGTTCACTAAATATTTGGCCTAATACATCTCACCAAGATTCTTCCATAGTTTCTGTGCAAAGGTATCTTCATGGAAATTGATCAAAAAAGAGTCTACCAAGCACAATTTGATTAGACCCTTGAATTGACATTCCATAACATCATATCGAGTAGCTTGAGTAGGATCTATAGGCCTTGAAACATTCCCATCAACAACATCCCACAAATATTGATCTATTAATAGATCCTCCATCTTTAGCTTCCACATCTCAAAATTATTTCTAAAAAATTTCTTCACCTCTATTCTCCCTGATGAACTTGCCATCTGAAAAATTCTTGCAAAAAGATCACAAAGTGTCTTCTGCACAAGTTTCCACTCAAATCTGGATTAGTTCAAAAATCCCAACAAGCCACGATTGAAACCAAAGGTGATCAATATTTGATACAACTTGTAAGGAAGCTAACGTAGCGAAACAACTTCCTACACTAACATTGAGAGGAGGATAATGCAAAATTTTTACAGATATTTAATAGTTAAAAAAACTTAAACAAAAATAAACAAAAATATCATGCATACCACAACACAATGATTTATGTGGAGAAAACCCTTTCAAGAGAAAAACCCCACACTCGAAAAGTTGCCCAATATATTATTCATAAATCAAAAGATTACAATATACTTGTAGAGAAATATTCTCACTGGAGTATCACCACTAGAGATCAAGAGACAACATGACCACTATCAGACTCTCAGAATACACCTACATCTACATACATCCCACTCACTTATAACAAGATTTTTGGAACCTTATAGAATTAGAGTTTTACAAGGTCATTTTTTATTTGACATGTTAACAAATAAAACCTTGATGTGTTAACAAAAAAAAAAACCCTAACGTGCCAACAAGAAAAAAACCTTGATGTGTCAGTGGAAAAAAACCTTGACATGCCAACAATTGTTTTTTTGTGGGGTGTTTCTCCAAACCCCACATCTTGTTATGAGTGTATAGTATTTGCATGACCAGTCACTACATACCAACATACATCCTATCAATAAATCATATATAATTGTAAGATTGAGACACATTTTCCCAACAATGAGGGGAATCTCAAGGCAGTTAAGATTGTGTGACTTTTGACGCACCTGAAGAATTTTTGTATCATATCTCATGCGTAAAAGTTCTTGTGAAATGGGAAGCTTCAAAAAAGTGGTGCTCTATGGAGTAAGCATTGGAGGAGGCAGAGCTTTAAGTTGTGCATATTGCATTGCTATGTTTTTGTCAAAAACCTAAAGATGATGGCATGTTTCCTTCGAGGTATAATGGCACAATAAACTCTATGTTCAAGCGTTATGATAAATATGATAAGCTAAACCTTGATATGAAAATTAAACCACACAAGTAGATACATAATAGGCCGTGTCTATTAAGTGCATATTAATGTCACACATGTCTTTTGAAGAAACCTCTGCACAACCTAATAAAAAATCTATAGATGTCCTTGTTTTTTGGCATTTATTTCCCATACTAGGTCACTCAAATTACCATGATTATTGTTGAAGGTATGAAACTAAAGATCTAATTTGTGGTGCCAATTTGACTGGCTTGGATGCTAAGTCTTCTAGTAAATTCCGAGTCACTGAGACACCACATTGCCGCTAAGAATAATTATCATCGTATTATTTACTTGCAAGGGTGATATTGGTAGTTGTTTTTTTAAGTAGGGGATAGGTGGTTATTATTTATCATCTAGTTATTTGTGATCTAGTATTTCTAAATATATTGGTAGGAGATGTTTTGTGTGGTTTTCAAGTTGTAAAAGTATTGATCATTTCAAGGTGCATTCTCGATGGAATCTAACATCTCCAACTTTGTTTTGATCAAGGGGGGGTTAAATATTTTTTCTTTAAATGGAGAAAAATATTATATTAATATAAAAAATTGAAGGTTCAAAATTCCACACATGGAAAATTAAGTTATAGTTGATCCTTATTGAAAAGGATCTATGGGATGTGGTAAGTGGAGCAACAACAAGGCCAACTGATGCTGATGAAAGCACAAAGTGGACTATGAAACATCGAAGAGCAACAGCTTTGATTGGTTTTGCGCTGTCAGATGCATACCTCCACCACATTGACTTATCAAAGACCTCAAATGAAATTTGGGATAATTTGAATACTTTGTTTAGATCAAAAGAATCTAGTGCAAAGATGGGCTTAAATAAGAAATTGTTTGGGCTGAAAATGATTGAAGGTGACAACATTGTTCAACATATTAGTAAGTTTCACTCTCTATTGAAACACATGGCAAGGATATATGCTAAAGTAGATGATGATAATTCAAAATCTATTTTGTTAAATAACATGCCTCATAGTTATGGAAACATTGTTTTCACATTAAAAAAAGTAGATGCTACCCTAGATGAAATAATATCTACTTTTATTGATGAAGGAGCAAAGAAAATTGATTCAAATATAGAGGAAAATACAATTTATGGGAAAAATAGGTCTAACCATTCCTCCAAATCTAGTTCTTCTACATCAAAGGGAAATCATTTCTTCAAGAATAGAATTTTGTGCTACTATTGTAAGAAGGGACACATTGTTAAGAATTACACTCAGTGTGCCAAGGATCTCCTTGATGACAAGTTAAATATAGATAAGGTATTAACTGTCGATGATGATGAAGAATGCCTTCATCGGGTAGCAACTGAAGACCTTCCACACAAAGATAGTGAGGAGGAATATGTTTTCTAAATCAAATCTATTGGAGGATGGAGGCATAGGATTCTGGAGGAAAATCAACGACCTCCTGTTAGTCACTAGCGACGAGGCTATGAATTGAATTAATGACAAAACTATTTGTGCCAAAATGACTAAAGCCAAGATCAGTTTCTAGGTGGCAGTGATAACCATCTCATATCATTTGTGATTAGAGTGGAAATGATCTAAAATGGTGGAAGCATACGTGACGAGGACTTGGTTCTCAAGCTTTTACATTGTGGTTGGATGTGTATATCCCCAATCACATTTCTTGGTTGTGTGTGAATGGATGTGTTTGTCCCCCTTCAAAAGATGGCGTAAGTGATTGGAAGTGTTTGTCCCTAGTCACATAAGTTTGTGATTATGATTAGATGTGTGTGTCCCCAATCATAATTGTTGTGAGTAGATTTGTGTGTCCCTATTCATAATCTTGATGTTGGATATATGTGTTTATCCATATCCAAACTTGATGTAAGGCCTTGGATAGAAGTATTAGTTCCTATTCTTGGTTCCATGGGTAGATGTGTTTGTCCCTACTCATAGCTTATGATGAGCTATTGTGTGTGGTTATTAAGTATTATGATTTAGTTTCACCCCATGTTCACACTAAGTGGGGGTGTTGGGAATTAGTGTTCACATAGATGTTAGAAATTAGAGTTTATATGTGTTATAAATAAGTCTCATAATATTAAGTTGTTGGGAAACAACTTAATATTATTATTAGTCACATGTTTTTAAAAATAGGTTAGTATAATGGTTATACAAACTTGTTTACATAGGAAGTTAAGTTGTTCAAACAAAACAAAAATATAGGTGAGAGGTTATAGGAGGTAGAACAATCTTCCTATAATATAGGTTATGAAAAACCTATAAATATGTATGTAATTTATATTATGAGTGGAGAGAGTTGAATTAAAATATAATATTACTTTGTGTGCTAAATTTTATCCTATTTATCTATTTATACCTAGCATGTTGATTTTGAAGTGGGTGTATAGATGACACATAGGTTGACTAGAGACTTTAGTGTCTCACATATGAAGTATACCTTTGGTGTTCACTAAGTCATTACAAACCATTCTACTTAGAAGCCTTACCAGTTTTGAACATCTCTTGAGAAGGTGAAATGGGATAGTTGGTCATTCCATGAAGATATTCATCATGTACTGATTACTTTTTGAGGTGACAAACACCTTGAAGGGAGATTTTTTTCCTTTCAAGGTAAGAGGTGTATCATGTACGCATGCAAACTCTAGTCATCCGCTCAAGTTAGATATTTTATCGTGCAAACCTGATGTAGAGAAGGGGTTTATAACAACCAAAAAACCTCAGAAAACCAATCACAAGTGCATTTAAAAATCAAACAATGGGCTTTCCTTCACAAACCACCATTACTGATTGTATCTTTTCAAAAAGGCATTTTTGGGAATAACTTCTTTGTCAAACCTGATCTATAGAAAAGTTTACCCATTTCAGATACCCATTTGGCTCTTCATACACATATCTCAAAATGAGGTAGGGTTAATTTATACAAAAAGGATAAAAATTTGACTATCCTCCTTTTGACTAAGCCTAATTGGGAAATTAGGCATGACACAACTGAGTTCTTGGATTCAAGGGATCTATACTCCTATTCCAATAATTCAAAAAAATCTCATATTGCCTCAAACAAATTTTTCCCAATACATCTCACAACCTAGGCTCACTTTTCCATGAATGAATGCAACCATGGTTGAACCCTTACTCAAACAAGCATAACAATTTGGCATGCCCCTACACTGAAAGTAACAAAAAATGAACGAAATTGGCCCCCCAATATGAAACAAAATTAAAAAAACCATGGAGAAATATAATAATGAAAATCTAAATCATTTTACATGAGTTGCAATGAAAACTTTGTCAAGCAGTCACTTCTAAGAGGGTTTTTTTTGGACTGTCACAGGGATTGTGAAAGCGGATTGGTGAAGAGATTTTTTTCCCACGAAAAAATAAAGAGAAAAAATATTGTAGGGTTGTAGAAGACAAAAACAAATAATTTCCTACCAATTTTCATCCTTTTCCAATGGATAAAACAAAAGTTATGACATTTTCTATGTGACTGCAAACCCTAGGACAACTTTCAGGTAGTTTTTAAAAAAATGCTTGTAACTTATTCAAACATGGATGAAAATATACAAAAAAAATTGAATTTGGAATGTGATTAAATCCTATATCATCTCCAATAAATTAAATATCATTAAATACAAATTAAAGTCTGTACAAATCCAAATTATAGTCAGATTGTTTTGGAAAAAAACATTGTTTTGGACATGCAAACTTTGTATTTTCTTCATTCCATTCCTTTACAAACCTTCCAAACCATGGGATATATGTTTACAAGGAATATTTATTATATTAAAATAATAATTATAAATACCAACCAAACCCAACTAACTTTTGAAACAACTTTACACTTTTACATAGAAAAGTTGTCATTGACAACATTGGCAACAAATAACAATTTTTACATTTTTTAACCAATTGACTCCAAACTTTCCAAAATGACTCCAAATTATCATAAAGGGTCCCAAATTACCTTATTCACATTAACAAACACAAAATAATACAAAAATAAAAGTTTGAACATCTTGACCAAGAGGGTGCTCTTGCACCATACCTTTCAAAAAGGCCTTTTTGGGCATAAATTTTGGGGAGGACCTGATATATAGAAAATGTGACCCATTTAAGATATCCATTTGTCTCTTCATACACATATCTCAAAATGAGGTAGGGTTCCTTTGTACAGAAAGGCTAAAAAACCACCTGTCCTCCTTTTGACTAGGCCTAATTGGGCAATTAGGCATGCCACAACTGAGTTATTGGCTTCAAGGGATCTCTACTCATATTATAATACTTCAAACACATCTCATATGGTCTCAAACAAAGTTTTCACAACACATCTCACAACCTACGCCTACTTTTCCATGAATGAATGCAACCATGGTTGAACCCTTACTCAAAGAAGCATAGCAATATGGCACACCCCTACAATGCAAGTAACAAAACATGAATGAAATTGGCCACACAATATGAACCTAAATTAAAAAAACCCTAGAGACATGAAAAAATGAAAATCCAAATCATTTTACATGAGTTGTAATGATTTTTTTTTCAAATAGTCACTTCTAAGAGGGATTTTTTGGACTATCACAAGGATTGTGAAGGTGGACTAGTGAAGAGATCTTTTTCCCACATGAAAATAATGAGCCCAAATATTTTAGGGTGGTAGAAGGCACCAAGATAGAATTTCCTACCAATTTTCAACCTTAAACAACCACCAACATTATTTCACAATCACCAACGCTCAATGCTCCACCACCACTTGATCTCAATCCATCACAACATGATACCAACATTCATTTTCAACATCAATGAAGATTTTCTCAACAAAAAAACCAACCCCCTAATCTCAAGATATGATTATAGAAGATGATAGCAATGCAAAAATTACTAAAGAGGACATGTAAGAATACACCCAAGATCCTAGGATTCAAAGGATAATATACAAAGTACTTGGAAAAAATCTTGAAGCATACTTCCTAAAACTTGCAAAACATGGTGCTAAGTTATTTGTGGAATTTAATGTCGAGGCTCTCAAAGACCCAAATATTATTCACATGAGTGATGAAATGGTGGTGAGAAAAATCCTAAAACCAACTGTAGATCCAGAGATACCATCTATTTTTGCCAAGTCAAAATCACCAATAAATGAACAACCTTATGGATAACATGTCAATAATCAAAGTTATATAGAAATCCATATCAAGAAGAACAAGCAAAATTTCCTCAACATGGTCAAGGGAATCCAAATGCTAGGGCAGCTCAAAACATACCTCAACAATTGACTAATCTATTTTTTACACCACTTGAAACACACAATGTGTCAACAAATATGTGGAGGCCTAATGTATCAGGAAACCTATATGAGACATCCTTAGAACAAGGTCAAAATGTTAACATGTAAATTATAGGTAATCTTCCACCTAGACCACCACAATGCACACCAAATTAACAACCCAATGTTCAACTAGAACTTCATGCCAACATACCATCACAATCATAACACATGGCATCACCTATTTATACCATACCCAATCAAAACAATCCCCAAGCACAACAAAAAAATCTATCCCTTCATACACAAAAATAACCTACCTACCAAAAAACACAAACTAACATCCCTTAAGATCAAAGCATGTATCACACAAATACTCAATATTAAGCACACACACAATACATGCAACACAAATCCCAATGCTATGAACCTTTATACAATGCACATTATCAAAAAGGGTTACAACAACAAAATCCGAATCCTAATGCCATGCACAATAAATATGGGCCATCATTCATTCAAAACCCCCAATAAAAAACACCCATCCTCAACAACAAACTTTCATTCCACAACGAAAAACAAACACCCATCCTCAAAATCAAACTTACGTTCTACAAAAACAACCAAATACTCATCCTCAACATCAAACTTTTGCTTCAAAACAAAAAAACACAAACCAACAATATCAAATGGCAAATCCACAACAAAAAAACTTCAATGCACAACAAAACCCCAATCCACAAAACCAAACCTTCATACATCAACAACCACAAAACCCCAATAAACAATATCAAAACCCCAATCAACAATATCAAAACTCCAATTAGAAACACCAAAACCCAAATCCACAACACCAAACCATCAATTTACAATATACACACAACGTTCCACAAGGACCCAATCCTCAAGTATACACACAAAAAATCCAGAAAGGTCCTACACCCACACAAAACCCTTCATATATGTGACAACAAGGCTACAACATGATTAATCTTCAAACAAACACACCTAGTAATGACATAACATTACAAATTCAAAACCTTAATCAAATGATATCAGATATACAACTTAGGAAACCCAAGAAGAGATATGCATTACAAGACATATGTCCATAGCTGTTTGATCATAGCGTATCAATTATCCCCTTTTCAAAAAACTTTGAAATTCCTAAATTCGATAAATACAAAGGAAGAGGGAATCCAATTGAACATGTGCGAGAATTTTCTATAGCTTTTATGGAGGTTTCTAACAATGACTCTTATCGATTGAGACTTTTCCCAAGAAGTCTAGAAGCTACAACTATTTAATTGCTCTCTCATCTACCACCTAGAATTAAAAATTTCAATGAACTATTCGAGAAATTTATCAAGCATTTTTCATATAACATCGAACAAGATGTTACAGTTCCTGATTTGTATAAGATAAAACAAAACCAAGGGGATTCATTTTCTTCTTATTTTCAAAGACAGAGACATAAAGTGAGTAAATGCAACGACTCATTCTTGAGAAATAGCTTGTTGAAATCTTCATCACATATCTTAAAAATGACATAAGCTATCAATTGACTATGCTATGCCCTAATAACTTTGAAGAGATCATTGAGAAAGGTTTAGTTATTGAAAAATATATCATCATAAAAGGTTTCATCAAAATCTACAACAAGAAATATCAAGCATATGCTTCAAACGATAAACCTCACATTTGGGAAAAGAACAAAAATGTAACAAATGATGGAGTCGCTGACACTAAGTTTGTTAAAAACATAAAATAACCTCCTAAAAATACCTAAAACAATGTACAAACCAGTCAAATGAATTATCTTCAAAATAATCAACTTACCTACCCTCAGAAAAATCAACAAACAAATCAAACTCAAAACCGTAAAAGAGGATCACCAAGAAAACATAACCAAATGAGAAGAAAGTGCACTCCATTAGGAAAACATCTTGAGGTGGTTATGCGAAAGCTAATTCAATAAAATATCATCAAGAGACACAATTTAAACCCCCATAGTACAATGAGAATGATCAATGTGAATTCCACCAAATCAAGGGTCATAAGACAAACAACTACATGAAACTAAAGAATCTCATCCAAGACTTAATTGACAAAGGAGAGATTGATATCGAGAATCATCTTGGAACCTCTAGAAATAATGACATGGGTATTTACAAGGATCCAATCACTGACCATTCTAAAGGGAATGAAAAAGGTAAAGGACATGACTATCAAAAATCCGCTTACACCTATGACACTATTGTAGGGACCATCAGTGAAACTAATAGCAATATCCATGTTGTAACAATAGTTGGTAAGAATATTGAGTGTAACGCTAATACATGAAGAGGGAATATTACCATCTAAGGAGCTTTGCTTCAATCGAAATTTTCCATCAAACCTTCAAAAGGATCTAATATTGTTGATCAGCTAAAGAAAACTCTAACCCAAATCTCTATCCTAGAGCTTCTCAAGCTATTCCCTGCACATAAAGACATTTTGGAGAAATCTCTCCTTGAATCTTTTGTACCTAATGATATCAACATAGATTAGTTTTAGTCTATGGTTGGGCACATTTCCTCTACGCATCAACTTATCTTTTCTGAAAGAGAGCTTCCTAACAAATCATTCCATAACCAAGCTTTATATTTTGAAGTTTGTATCCACATGCATAAAATCAAAAGATTCCGAATAGATGGTGGTGTAGGCTTAAAAATATATACCTTGAAATTGGTAAAACATGGATATTCTGATGAAATTATTGAGAAAAGAAAAAGTATCACTATAAGAGCTTTTGATGATAACGAGAGAAATTTTGAAGGCACCGTTAGAATTCCTATTTCGGTGGGACTGAAAATAGTAGAAACAACCTATCAATTACTAGATCTTGAACTACCCTACAACCTTCTCTTGGGGCGCCCTTGAATCCATGCTATGAAAATATCCATTCTACATTCCATCAATGCCTAAAATTTCTTTATAATGACAAGGAAGTTATAATATTTGCTGATCCAAAACCCTTAGATTACTGTAAGAGCTTGGAAGGAAAATATAATTTTTTTTTCAAATTCCCAAGAATGATATTTATTTCCATTCATTTTCCTACATTTATCCATCATCCCTCACACCATCTTCACAAAATTCATCCTCCTCCACTCCATCTTCATCATCCAATCCACATCAATCTGACCTCAAGATCTAGGTACTTGACAATGGTTGCGGAGACTATCACTTTAATCAATCCTTCTGCATTGGAAAGCTTCCCTCATCACCAATAACCTATGGAAGATCAAAGGAAATAAACAAAGCTAAGCCTACACTATTAAATAAAAACCTACAGTATCCACTAAATGGGGAGACATGAACGATGAAGTGGTGTTTGAAGAAGATATCTCTACATGGCTCTACAAAGAGGAAAAAGAGGAAGAAAAATAATTACCTCCAATCCTTGTGCATCTAGATAGTAAAGGTTATAAGCTAGATATAGGAATGAGACTCATTGGAAAAGGTGGCCTTGGTTTTAATGAACAATGTATGAGAGATCCTATCATCATGTAAAATTCAAGAATAATTAAGAACTAGGCTATTGTTTGTTAGATAATGTTACTCGTAACACCAAAATTGCCTCTTGTGAGGAAGGTTCTTCTTCTATGATGGTTGAGACATTATATGATTATGATCCTATTGATGATGATCTATATATCATTGACCTATTTGGAGAAATTTGCATAAATACCATTACTACCCTTTCCTTTAATCCATCATCCCAAACACATGAACTCCAACTTGTTTACCCACAACTAATTCATTGGGACCAACATCAACCACTTGTTATGGAAATATTCCCAAATGATGAAGCCATCGCTAAGTTTATGGGACTTCAAAATGGCATACCACTTGGAGACCACAAGATTGGATTTGACATTGAGCTAGGACAAGAAGCATATTTTGGTAGGGAGATTGTATCCTCTAGTCACAAAAATGAAAATAAAAATATAAAAAATAAAAATTAGATCTCCTAGTGAAAACCATAATGTGACACTATCAGATCATGAAAAAGACAAAATAAAGGATGTATCTAAGGGGAAAAAATGTCCCTGAGGTGCTCAAGGATGGAGGATTCAATCTCCCTATCACACAGTATCAAGGAATATCATCAATTTTGGTTAAAGATTTTGAACCCATAAATATGGGAACAATAGATATACCAAAGATAACCTATCATGCGACCACTCTCGATCTTGAAGAAAGAACAAAATTCATGGATTTTATACAAGAATGAATGATCAATTTTTCCTGGACTCGCATAGATAGGCCTAGTTTGGACCCAACTTTAGTGGTTCGTCATCTTACAGTTTTTCTTGGAGCTAAACCGGTGAAACAAAAGCTTCACAAGATGCACCCTCATATAGCATTCCTAGTCAAAGTGGAACTTGATAACTTGTTTGATGTCAGATTCATTAGACCTATTGATTATCTTGAGTGGGTTTCAAACCTAATACCAGTGTCAAAACCCATTAGAGCATAAGGATTTGCACTGATTTTAGAGACCTCAACAAAGCATGCTCAAAGGATTATTTTCCCCTCTCGAACATTAACATGATAGTGGATTTGATAGCCAATAATGAAATTATTTCTTTTATGGATGACTTCTCTAGATATAACCAAATCTAGATAACACCTGAAAACCAACATTGACTTGTCCCTAGGAATTTTTTTTCTAGAATTTCATGCCATTTTGCCTAAAGGATGCATGAGCCACCTACCAAAGGGTGATGACTACTATATTTCATGAAATGTTTCATATAACGATGGAAGACTATGTAGATGATATTTTGGAAAAATATATCACAAGATAAGGACATCTAGGTAATCTAATAGACATATTTGACAGGTTAGAAGAGTACAATATACGCCTAAATCCAAAGAAGTGTATTTTTGGCGTAACATAAGGAAAACCATTGGGTTAGATTGTATCCTAAAGAGGTATTAAAGTAGATCTACAAAAGTCAAAGCTATCAAAGAAATTCCTCCCCCAAAGACATTGAAACAATTACGTAGCTTACAAGGAAAACTACAATCAATCTGAAGATTCATAGTATAGTTAGTGGATAAATGCCATCCTTTTACACAATTGCTCCATAATGATGTAACCTTCAAATGGGACAAAAGATTGAATAAGCTTTTCAACAGGTCAAATACTATTTGGGAACTCCTTCAATTTTGATGCCCCTTATACAGGATAAATCTATGATCTTATATGTATCAACAACATTAACAACTTTAGGAGCTTTGTTAGCATAGCTTGATGAGAATAACAAAGAAAGAGCGGTGTACTACATCAACCATACCCTAGTTGGTTATGAAATAAACTATACACCTATTGAAAGAGCTTGTTTAATAATTGTCTTCGCATCTCAAAAGCTTAGACATTACATGTTGAACTGACAGATCAAGCTAATATCCAGAGTTGATCCCTTGAAATATCTATTGGCTGAAGAAGCTCTCATGGGAAGAATGGAGAAGTGGGTCATGATACTTAGTGAATTCGACATAGAGTATGTGGAGAAAAAATAAATCAAAGGACAAGTAATAGTAGACCAATTAGTTGAAGCACCTATAGAAGGTCATCGACCATTGATATTAGAATTTCCCAATGAGGGAATCCTTGTGACAACTCAAGTAAACAATTGGGCACTATACTTTGATAGATCTCATACTCAACATGGATCAGGGGTCAATATCCTCTTTCTCACACCTCAATGAGATAGTATACCTAAAGAATACATAGTTTCCTTTCCTTGCACAAATAATATAGTTGAATATGAAGCAATAATCATTGGGCTAAAAATGGCCATTGAATGGAAAATCAAAGAGCTAAAAGTTTATGGTGATTCATAGTTGGTCATTAGATAAGTGAATGATGAATACCAAACAAAGGATGATAAGATGATGCCTTATAAGAAAATGGTGGATAGTTTTAAGCAAGAATTTTTGGTCATCCTCTTTGAATAGGTTTTGGGAGTCAACAACAGAGCCATCGATGCCATGAAAACCATTGGTTCACTTCTTGATATATAGTAGAACATTCCTAGGTTTGAATTCCTTGTGGAACAATTATTTATACCATTGTTTGATATCCTGGAATAATTTTTTTTATGTGATGTTGTTGGTCCTGATTCACCTTGGTACCAAGACACCTACACCTACATCCAACATGGAACCAAACCACCTCACCTTACAAGTAACAAAAAGGAAACTTTTATTTGTCAAACCGTACACTTTAGTATCCTTGGAGATGCCTTGTATCAATGAAGCCTTAATGGAACATTACTCTAATGTATCAACATAGAAGAAGCTCAAACTAATTTACAAGAGGTACATGAAGGTGTCTGTGGGTCTCATTCTAGCGGGCCTAATCTAGTTAAGAAATTGTTAAGAAATAAACTCTACTGGCCATTAATGGAACACAAAGCTATACACTATTCAAAGAAGTGACTTTAGTGTCAAAAAAATGGTGATCTTGTTCATGCACCTGCATAAGAGCTACACCAAATCACTACACCTTGGACCTTCTCACAATGGGGAATTGACCTTATAGGCAAGATACCCCCTACTTCATCCAACACACATAAGTTTTTCATAACTACTACAGAGTATTTTACAAAATTGATAGAATCTATACCCCTAACCTACATCACTAGCAAAAAAAATAGTGAAGTTAATTCTTAACTATTTGATTTATCATTATAGTATCCCTCAAACTATCATTATTGACAACAAAATTCCATTCAAAAACCAAGATGTTCGTGATCTTTGTACTAGATTCTCCATTGAACATCACTTCTCTACCCCATACTACCCCCAGGGAAACAGTCAGGTGGAAGTGTCTAACAAAATGATCATCAAGATCCTTAAGAAGATTTTTAAGGATGTCGATTGTGACTAGAACCTTCAGTTGAAACTTGCTTTGTGGGCCTATAGAACCACAATCCCCACACCCACAAGTGCAACACTATTTTCTCTTATATACGGATTCAAAGCCATCTTGTCTATAGAGGTCGAGATTCCATCCCTAAGGGTATCCTTGAAAGGTCTTGTCCAAAATAAAGAATATTTATTATCTAGACTCCAAGAACTTAAACTATCTCCAAATGAAGTTATAACAAGAGATTAAGAATAAAAGATTTTAGGTTGGTGACTTAGTCTTGAGATAAAATTAGAAGATTCAACTTAACCAAGATGGGAAAGGTAAATTTCAGCCAAACTAGTTAGATCCCTTTTTTATCACAAAAATTTATGGCTTTGGCACTTATTGGTTGGATACTCCAAAAGATGAACCCCTAGCAGAACCACTCAACAATATCCATCTCAAAAATTTCTATACCTAACACATTAGGAAAAAAAAAAAAAAAAAAACAAAAAGATTAAGAAAAAACAATAAAGAGAAATAAATAATCCTTTATGTGAAACCACATTGTGGTACTTCTAGGACAAACCTACTGTAGTGAAATCCTAGTAAATAGGAACTACGTTTGAATAAGTCTCACATCATCATCTATCTAACTTTTTCGTCCACCTCATCTCATCCTTTTATCCCATCCACTCCATTATATCCATCCTATTATCACATCTGTTTCATTCCATCCATCACATAATAAACATGTACCCAACTAGGTCTTGATAACTGGTTAAATTTTGAACCTTTGCTACACTGTCATTCATCTGCACCATCTTTATTCACCATCCATCGTATCCACATATCCATAGTAAATGAAATCTCATTCCAAATTGGGGGAAACCTCCTAAAATTGGTAGACAAATTGGATCCTTGTTTATCCCATCATTCATATAAACATCAAAATCCAAGAAAATCTAAAAAATCATGAAAATCGAAAAACATCCAAAAAACTATCAAAATCCAAAAATATGGTAAAATATCAAAATCACAAAAATATCATTGGCCATCTTCGTACGAGCTATTTTGAGTGCAATAAAGTGAACTACTGTGTCTCTGCTTGTATAACATAGGCACAACTATCAATCAATGAGCCCTTGAGACATTAGGTCAGTCCCCTTAGGTCCCCCTCTTGGTCTCTAAATCTCTAAAAAACATAAAAAAAATCCAAATATCCTGCAAATATAAAAAACACCCTCAAATAACCTCGAAAGCACAAAAAAATTCAGAAAACCTCAAAATTCTATTTTTGTTATCACCTATCTGCAATAAACTATCCATCCATAATAAAAAAATCATCACCTTCACCCTTTGACAAAGCAATGAATGAGCAAAGCAAACATCAAAATCTCAAAAATATTCAAGCCAAAAATCATAAAGACTTGATCACTATTAGATTGAAACAATGTCTAAGTGTTAACTACCATCCTATCAAAGTCACCATCAACATCCTAAATGTGCCTTAATGGATAAATCACGGACTACAATAGACCTCATCAATGGATTATATCTTGAAGCATCAAAACATTCATGGCAAGTGATACTACAACATTGTTTATCTATTTTGGTCTCATCTTTTGATTTAGCTTATTATCTTGTTCCTAAGATCTCTCAAGGATGTCCATAAGGATTTAGAGAGGAAGGAATGGGGCATTGATCATTGATTTCGTATGACGTGTTTGTTGGATATTTTTACAATATTACCATGGCGAATACTTGCCTTATGTGTGTGTGGAAGTCATTTCGGGTGACTCATTTGACTATTGCATGTTTGGTTCCTCATACCTCTTTGTGCATTGGTCCAAAATTCTTTGAACTTCTCACCCATACACTCTAGTAAGGTTTTTGTATGTCTGGTATGAGCAAGAATAATCCTTGTTTGCGGAGTCAAAGTCCACACAATAGATACAAAGCCACCTTGTCCATTAATACCTTGGGGCATCATGGCTATTTTCTACACTAATAAGGATTGCTATACTTAGTCTCTCCATGAAGCAAAATAAAAATCATCACGTTTTACATATCATCAAATCATTATCAATCATTCATTAATGCACATATCCATAAATAAACCATAATCTATGGATTTTCAACAATTAGATCAACATCATCAAATTTCTTCTATCCTCTAATCCAACTAACTATTCTTCACTTCTTACTAACACTTTCTTCTTGTGAACATTTCTTCTGTCTGTTCTCGCACTTAAACACATCAAATTGGCTTGTTGATAAATTTGGTTCATTATCCAAAGTCTTCACCAAATTTCTTGAGGGGGCACCACAATATCCCACCTTCATTGGGACATGTTGAACCATACTAGGGCACATCTTGCACTGATTTTTTTCAAATTTTCTTTGACACAATACTCAAAATCACATTGTATCAAAGAGGGGCAAAAAGTAAACACTAAAAAATGTCATGAGCCTATGAACAACATTTTTACACTAACTTGAGTCTTTTCCACATAATTCAATAATTTTTAATTATTTAATTATCCCTTAATATCACATTCTTCTATAAATTAAATAATTTTATATTACTTAATTAATTTACTTTATCTTTATTCTTCTTTGATTAATTAAATAATTTTTGTTTATTTAATTATGTCATTAACTACTTTGTCCATCTAATTTAATTAAATAAACTCTTATTTTAATTATCCATCATCACTTTTCATCTATAATTAAATAATTGTTCTTAATTATTTAATTATTCATTCTTCCACTTCCTAAATTAGATAATTATTTAATTTATCTATATTTATCTTCTCTCTAAATAAACAAAATTATAAATTTTATTTATTTAGCTCATCTTGCATATGCAATAATACTTAATTATTTTAATTAATGATTAAACACTCATATAAATTCCACCTCATGTTCTAACTAACACTTTCTTCCACTTCACTTCTCATGCAACTAGTTAACTCACACTCAGTCTGAGTTATCTTCCATATAAATATTTTTAATTATTTAATTATTATTTTATTCCATATTCTTCTATTAATTAAATAAATAATTATTTATTTAATTATTCATTATGAATTTTCAACTATAATTTTTTTTTTTTTAATTATATAATTTAACTAACTTTAACCATCTTTTAAATAAATAAAATTCATTATTTTATTTATTTATCCTCATTTACACATGCACTAATAATTAATTATTTTAACTAATTATTATTTCCTCATACAAAAAGCTAACTCACAAAGGTGGAAAAGCAAATAAAATCTTTTCAAAGGAAATTGGTTTGGACCGGTGCTTAGGAGAAGGAGTGCTTTCCATTGATTCGTTGTGAGAGTCTATTAAAACATGAGGTGTTTGGTGGCATGGGAATGAAGGATGTGAGACTACAAAATCTTGCCCTGGGTGCCAAATTTGCTTGGCGGATCTACAAAAATCTAGAGGCACATTGGAGTAAAGTTCTAAAGGAAAAATATCTAGACTCGGGTAGGGAAGAGCGAATCCTCACAATAGCTAATCCTCAATGTGGTTCAACACTGTGTATAATCAAAGATGGATCAAAGGCCTCATTTTGGCAGAATTATTGGAATGCCTTTTCTTCTCATGGCCATAGTTAAATTTGGAACCCGCCTCTACAGGATTATGGAAGGAGGTGCCTACAATGGTGATTTGGAACTTGTGGTGGGAGTAAAATTACAAAATCTTCAAAGGTAAATCTACTAATGTTTCTGTGGTTAAAAGAAAAATTGAAAGGGGAATCTCAAAGCACTTCAATGCTTCATCTCAAACAAGCTGGTTCAAGTTTTTCTCAAGGTGGGATCACCTAATGGAATCTAATTGGCCATTGGTAAAGAAGCGTAATGTAAACCTGCTAAATTGGAAGCAACATAAGGAAGGGTGAAGTGGTTGCTTATTCCAAGAGAAAGATTGAAATTAAATTTTGATGGGGTCTCAAAGGGAAACCCAAGCCCTTCTAGTGCAAGCTTTGTAATAAGAGATTTTGCAGGGACAGTTGTTTGGGCAACCTCAATTAAGATTCAAGATGGCTCCAAAAATGATGCAAAGGCTATTGCTTTGTTTGAAGGCTTCAAATAATGTGTTGATAATAACCTTCTGGTGATTGATATTGAAGGTGACTTAGAGGTGGTGGTGTGGGCTATAGGTTCTCATAGCGCTCCAAGCTGGAAGCTATCTTAGTAGTTAGCACAAATTGTTCCCTTATTAGATTTACTGGAGTCTTTTACGATTGGCCATGTCTATAGACAAGCAAACAAGCTGGTAGATGTATTGGGGAATGAGGCTATAGAAATCAATTAAGGTGAAGGGATGGTCAAGCTTGGACACTTGGGATTCCTTGATCTCGGTGGATCACGAGTGGTGATAGGGAGATTCTTTTACATGGTACTGGCCTGTGGTGGCTAGCAGTGAGTCATCCGTTGCAAGGGAGCCCCACTAGTAAATTGGCTTAGCCCATCTCTCTATATGTAATGGTGGTGGAAAGTTGTGAAGCCAAAGGCGTTTGTATTTAGTGGCCTGTCCAAAGTTCTACCCTCTCCTTCCTCAAGTGGCGGCTCTTTTGAGTGGGTGAAAATTTTCTCTAGTTACTTAAGCGCATGCCCAGATAAAAGACATGACCTCGTTGAAGGCTTGGTGTGGGGCAACAGTGTTGGTGGAGGCCTCTTTAAGCAAAAATGGTGATTGAGGTAGAGGTATTGAACCATGTGGAGTAGAATGATGTAGTTTGTTCTCTATTTGTGTGTTGTTGTGGCTTCATCATTTGTAGTGTGTGTGGTGGGCCTTAATCTTTCTATGGCTATATCTGTTTTTGAAATTAATAGAAGTGTGCTATCACTAAGGTAGAAATTTTCTTAAAAAAAATATTTATTTAATTATTCATTATGACTTCTCAACTAAAATTAATTATTCATTATCTTTTTCTTCTATAGTTAAATAATTATCTTTAATTATTTAATTAGTCATGCACACATCTCTAAATTAAGTGATTATTTTAATTATTTAATTTAGCTAACTTTAACCATCTTTTAAATAAATTAAATTCATTATTT
Organism: Sequoiadendron giganteum; assembly: GCA_007115665.2. Lineage (NCBI taxonomy): Eukaryota > Viridiplantae > Streptophyta > Pinopsida > Cupressales > Cupressaceae > Sequoiadendron > Sequoiadendron giganteum. The sequence goes on along the minus strand of CM021103.1, from coordinate 595,406,973 downwards.
TATTTATTTATCTTCATTTGCACATGCATTAATAATTAATTATTATTTCTTCATTCAAAAAGCTAGCTCACACTTCTTCCTCTAAATGATTAATTAATACATTGTTATTTAATTATTATCATTTCTCATATTCTCCTATTAATTAAGTAATTTAACATTATTTAGTTAATTCCTAACTAATTAAATAAATCATATTTATTTAATAAAGGGCTAATTGAACCTCATTCATTTTGATTAATTAAATAAACATTAATTATTAATTATGTCACTAACTTCACATATTCCTCTATTCTAATTAAATAATTACCAATAATTGTTTAATTAAACATTCACCATCATGCATAAATTAAATGATTATCTTTAATTATTTATTTGACCTTTTCCATCATGCATAAATTAAATAATTATCTTTAACTATTAATTAATCTATTCTCCCACCTCTAGATTAAATAATTACTTTAATTATTTAATCTCTCACATTCACACGTCTAAATTAAGTAATTACATTAATCATTCAATTCTCCTATTTTTTCTTAAACATCATCCATTAATAAGTAAATATTTTATTTATTAATCAATCTTATCTTGCACGTTCCTCCAATAATTAATTAGTTATTTAATTAATTATATCATGCATTATTCCCTCAAATCTTACCTGACACTCTCTCTCAATCAACTAATATTGATTGACCACTCTTGTGATCAATCAATTCTCTTAACTCCCACTCAATTGGAGTCTTTTGATCAATCAATTGACTTAAAATTTTAATCAATATCTCATGCAACCACTTAGTTGGAATCTTGCAACTAATTGTAGTTAGTTAATTGGGAAATCAATTCCTCTCATTCATTCTCAACCTTTGATCTCAAATGAACACCTCTTAATCCAAATCATTCATTTTAATCAATCAAATCTATAAAATAACCTTTCATCCTTCACATTCTTCATCTAGAATTTTTATAGCTAAGTCATATCCATTTGAGTTTTGAGCATTCATCTTGAGCATCTATGCCATCTTTGTATCACATTCAATCACGATTTCTCTAGCAATCAAGGAGGCTTCAAGTGTTTGCGAAATACAACACAATACTACACCAAGCTCTCCAACAATGGGATGGTGAGGTTGCATTTCTTATTTTCAATTCATCGTGTTTGATTTGATTTATCTAACCCTTGTGTTTGAATTCATGGTTTGATTCACAATCCAATTTCATTGATAAGTGGGTTTTGTTTTCATATTTTTTTTAGGTTCTTTGATTGAATTCTTGTTTCTTAATTTATTCCATTTCTACGCCTTACAAACTGAAAGAGAAAGAGTAGTAGTAGATCTTGTTTGATTTCATCTTGATCATATCTTTGTGATATAAGGGAAGTGAAGAAGTGTGCTTAATTTTTGTTGGAGGCAATGAGCCAAAGGAAATAATTCTTGATTACTGAAAGAAATGATCTTGCAAGTAGTTGAGAAGAAATTTGAAGAAGAGACGAAGAAAAATTGCAATCATCGAAAGGATTTCAAGCTTAATTATAAGTTTAGATAGTGGAAGGACTACCATTATGTAATCTTTCTTAAGTGTGTGCTTAGTTTCTAGCTTCCTTAGGTTTTAACCCTAAAACAGAGTGTAATTAGGGAATTGTAGCTTCCTTTGGAGTGACCCTAAAACCTGTAATTAGGGAGTTGCACCTTCCTTGGGTTGTATCCCTAAAACAAATTTGTAAATTTTTTTCATATTGTGAGGCTGGATTAGGACAGTAGCTCCTAGCAGCTCTTCTCACAATGGTTTTTCCCCTGTGGGATTTTCCATCTACATCTGGTGTTGTGTTGTGTATTTTATTCATATTTCATGTTCCTATTTATGTGGTAGAGTTTATAGTGTCTGATTGTACTAGAGGGTTTTAGATTTCATGGAATATTGATTCACCCCCTTCTCAATATTTTGATGTGTTCAATAAATATTTGATGACAATGCAAGAGCCAAAAACTCTCAGCCAAACTCTACTTTTCAAAACTCAACCTATTCTTGCTTGTCCTTTCAATTAGGACTCACCCAAACTTCACACAAATCTTGTTTCACAACACCAAAACAAAGATTAAAGCACAAAAACAATTCTTGATTCTTCAAAACACTTTAAACAACAACAAAAAATACTAACTCAATCCATTTCCCCACTTAGACAACTCAAACATGTGAACTTCCAAAAGTTGATAGTCCAAATCAACAATTAGGCCCTATTAGGCAACTTCAACAACAAAAATACAAGCCCATTCCACCTTCTTAACACCTCAAACAAGTGTAAGAATTCCTGCACACCAAGGTTAGACCATTCCCCAATCCTTATTCATGACATTTTATCAAACACCCATTCATAACCTTCATTTTAGATTTCAAATTTGGATTGTTACAAGATTGCCTTAACAGGACAGTAACAAAAAATAGGCTCTAACATTTGTAAACTACTAAAATATTGTCTGAAAATGGAACACAATACATTTAACAATGTTTTCCAAGCAGCTTTACCCAAGTAGAATACCCTTTTCATAAGCAAAGCCTAAACCCTTACTGTACTATGTCATTTTCTAGAATTTCTTACAAAATACACTCCTAGGGCATCATAGAAACTGCCCAAAACCAAAAATTCAAAGCCTACAACTTTAAAATATTTTTAAAAACACATAAAAATTGCTTCATACCAATTTATAGGGAGATCCACTAGAAAAATGATGAGAAACACAAATTTCAATGTTCACTATTATCCTAAGACATGGTTTCAACCCGCCTAGAATGATTTACTCACAACTTTCACAATACTTAATGGATTTAAATGAAACCAAGTGAAAAATAAACTAGATTCACATGGATTTAGTTTACAAAGGAGAAGAGGTGTATTCTTGCACAATAAATGGCTGTACAAAGACCTAAAACCATGAAATTGCAAAAAAAATACAGAAAAATAGGGGATTTTATTGTTTTCCTCATTCATACATTATCCTCCAACCTTCCTCAAAGTTTTTGGAGCTTAAAATTGATTTTATAAACCAAAATCAATTCCTAAACCAACTCTCCAACTACCTTGACTCTTCACCTTCCACTGTCTTGCAATTTTTTGCATTTTTACAATTTTGCATTGACAACAATTTGTCAATTTTTGGAACCTTTACATTTAATGCCCAATGACTCCAAAATAACTATTAATGACCTAAAACAAGTTTAAAAATATCAAATAGACCTTATTACAACATGAAATCAAAAATACTAAATCAAAATCCTAAGTTTTCCTCATGGAGGCATGTTCATGCTAGGGTGCACCTGCACCAATATTTATGGCTTTGACAATGTTAGTAAGAAAACATTAGGAGTGGTCACAATACCCATTAAGGTAGGTCCTATGGTTTTAAAAAATAAATTCCATGTCATAGTAGGACCTCTTTCATATAATCTTCTCCTAGGTAGATAATGGATTCATGCCATGAAAGGAGTCCCATTTACTCTTCACCATGAGATGAAGTATGAGTATAATAACAAGATATACACGGTTACAAAAATGAAAAGAGTTATAATTTATAAGAAAAATCTGAACATAATACTTTCAAATTTATTAATACTTGGATTCCAACTTTAAAAATAGAATACATAAATATCAAACACAAAAATGAATGTGTTTTACCCATGATGAAATATTTGGATGATGATTGGGGGCCATTATATTTACACCTTGTTTTAAAGGGGAGTCTAAAATATTTCCACAAAACTCCAAAGAGTAAAACAATGATAAAAAAAATTCTTCATCTTCAAACACATGTTTTGGTGATGATTGGGGTTCATTATATTTTGAATCCTCTTTTATGGGAGAGTACAAAATATCACAATCTAAACCTAATGAGTCTTGTGTTTTATCTTGTTCCGCATCAATAGATTCAAAATCATCACCCCATGGTGGTGATGGGGGCTCTTTAACTTTTGTCCCTCATGAATGGAAAAGGATTTGCATGATCAGGAAAATTCTTCTCAGGAGAATGTAGATATGATTTCTTCATCTGAGTTGGAATAATTTTAAGGTCTTGGATACAAAATTATTTTTAAAATGGATATAATACAAACATAGAACAAAATACTAGGGACCAAGTGAATTCTATACTATAATTTTTCAAGCAGGGTCTAGGTTTCCCATCTTCCTCCCCATATTCATCAAATAATTTATCATCTATGGTATTTATGACATCTTGTGGTAAGAAAGAAATATTTTCTTCAAAAGATAAAGGGATGTCTCATACTATTGAGAAAGAGCATATTTTGTCAAGTCTTCTTAAAGACTTCTTGATTGCTCTTCCTCTGAAAACATGAAAGACAATTAATAACTCATTTTTTGCATATCATCGAGTGCATGGTCATTCTGCCAATGAATTTCAGGCCTTGAGTAATAAAACTCAATAAATTAAGGATGGTGGTTCTCTTCCATGTGATGATACACCTAATCACTAAATAATATTGATCTTTATTCAATGGTTTTGCTACTCACTTTGTGGCATTTGTAGCTTCATCATGTTTTCTCATTTCCATTCATGGCAACACAATCATAAGTGCAACCACACTTTCCATGGCAACACGATGATAGTATCTTGCATGGTTTTCCTTGTATCTATACTTGGGGGAAAGGATAAATAGTTTTGAAGATGCACATTCTTTTCTCCTTAAAATACCAACATAGTAAGTATGTTGGAATTTTAAGGAGGGGCATATATTACCCCTATCCATTTCATAAACATATTTTGGGATTTGACTTATTGAAATACCCCCTTGGTGGTGGTGTTGTTTATAATGCCCCTTGAGGCGTGGTTATCAATTCATCCTCTTGGACATTTTATGCACCTTCTTAGGTGAGTATTTTTCACCCCCTTGGACATTTATGCACTTCCCTAGGTGAGTTTTGTTTGTCCCCTTGTATGCTAAAATTTTGTGCACCTTCTTAAGTGAGTTTTGTTCATCCCCTTAGATATTCAAATTTGGCAGGATAGTCCATGGACTCAACATAATGCAACTACTGATTTATGACCTTGAGCACCCATTATATTGCATGGACACTTAGTATAACAAATATTGATAGTCGATAGTTCCACGTGGATCATGAGTGCTCTCACATCCTTGTGAGATCATCATTTAGTTTAATAGCATATTCGATGGATGAAGTTTGATATATGAGAGAAATTTAAGACTGAGGTCTCTTTGCACTACCGACTGAAATCCTTTTAGTACTAACCTTGTGTTTTTGTTTAATTTTATGTTGTGTGTTTGCATCATGTTTCAATTATGTTGAAATCATTTTTGTGTTCATTATGTTATGTTATGTGTCTTCATTGCGTATGCTTTGTGTTTTCCATGTTGCATTTCACTTCCCATTTGTGTTCTTTTGTCTTGGTTTTCCGTGGGATCTTAAATCTTGGGGGCTTGGATACCTTTCTCTCTAGCACCACATCATTTTCCACTATACCCAAGCTTTTTTATAAGTTCATAACCTTTTCCATAAATTTTATTCATTTCTTTTAGATCAGGTGGTTGTCCATAATCAACTTCGTCAAAGGTTGTTGTGTAATTTGTTGTCTTTTGTTCTAAACTAGTGAAGGTGGATGATTTCGAAGGGTTTCCAAATTTTGTGTTGACATTATCACTTTGTCTTTTTCCTTTTTAAACTCTTTGTTTATGATCTTGTATTCTCCTATGAATGTTGGTTCGAAGTGTAAGGAACACCAGTCATCTTCCAATAACTTCATGATTTTCTCAATATGTTTGCCTTTGTCTTTTTGTTGCATGGGTTCCACTTGTGTAGTTGATGTTAATGTTTTCAAACGATTGTCCTTATGTTTCTCAATGTTCAAACAACTGTTTGTTTTGAGATCGGCTTCAAGTATGTACACTTTGTTGTTGTAGATTTATTTCATTTTTTGGTGAAGAGTAGAAGGCACAACATGCATCTCATGAATCTACAGTCTTCCTAAAATAAGGTTATATGAAAGCTCATGAGGCATGAAATGAATAGGAGTTTTTAAGGCATCCTTTCCAACTGTAATAGGTAAAGTGATCAATCCAAGCAGTTTATTTCCTATGTTATCAAATCCTCGAATTGATAATGAATCAGGTTGAATTTGTGACTTGTCTATTCAAATTTTATCCAAAAGAGTTATACTACACACATTAAGATTCGATCCATTATCAAAAAGGGTATGCTTAATCCCAACCGTCTTGTGGATAGCTATTATCATGAATTATTCATTTGTCTTTCTCAATTCCAAGGGAGGTAACTCATTTTGGTGAAAGGTAATGTCTAAGTTGGTCATAGTCATAGCTTGAATTTGGGATGCCACATTGTTTGATTGCACATTAGGGGGGTAGGAACTTGTTGTAAGGCAATTTGAATCATGCTATTAAAATGAGGAGAGGCTTGAATAAGATCCCATAATGATATCTTAGCATGAGTATTTTTAAGTTGTTCAACAATATCATACCCCTTTTCACTTTGTAAAAGCAAACGAGGGGCACTAGGCAAGATAGGATTAGGAAATGGGAGGGATGTTGAAGGTTTTTGTCTTGGTTGTGGGTTTTTCCTAGTGTTGTATGTATGAGAAATGATGTTGTAACTTAGTTTCTATGAAACATTGTTCTTACGTTGTTCGAGGATAAGGCCGGGTTTGTTTTGAACTTATGGTTTTTGAGAGGGTGTATAAATGATAAGTTTAGGCTCATGAGTGTACTTCAAGGGGTATCTAATGTGCATAACCTCAAGAAACTTATCCTTATTTTCATGATCTCTTAGTGAAGGGGAGTATAATGCCACTCCATCATCTTCATCTAACAAAGTCACTTCCCTATTGTTTAAAACACAAGCATCAATCCTATCATTCTCTTGAACGATATCTACCTTAGTAAGAGAGTTATTAGGAGATAAGTGAACATGATGTTGATCACATTCCATGAATAGGTTTTATAGATTAACTTCATCACAAGGAGGGGAGGCATCAAGAGAAGGAAAAACATAACATTCTTGTTTTTTAATTATTGGATCCTTTTTCTCAATTATGTATTCTTGGATGGGGGAAACATTAGGAAAGGGAGAAAATTCTAATGAATTTCAATGAATAGCTCTTCTAATATCAAAATATCTTCTTCACAAGTAAGAGAGAAATTAGGAGAAGAAAAAGTATGATTATCATGATTATTTGTGATTACATCCCTTTGTCCAATAATGTCTTCCAAAATAGGGGAAGAAAAATAAAGAGGATTGTCATAGGTCTTAAAGATTTGATCATATAATTCCAACTTATCCTCCTCACAAATAATGTGATTTTCATGATTTCTCACAAAAGCATTCTCACAAATAGGGGAGGATTTTGAAGATGAATGTAGACTAGGTAGAGTGATGTTAAGAAATGTGTCTATGATCTCATTCTCTCTTGTCATAATATATTCCAAAGTAGTAGAGGTTATAGAAGAGGAGCTTTGAACATTGTCATGATTCTCAATGGGTGTATCTTCTATCACCAAAATATCTCACATGTAGGAGAGATATTGGGAGAAGAGGAACTATGATTATCATGATTATCATGATTATCTATTCTTTCATATTATTCTATCACTTCATTCCCACAAATAGAAGAGATATTAGAGGGTGTGGAACTATGGAGTGTGTCAACATTGTCATTCTCTTGTACTAAGAGACTCTCATAACTAGGAAATATATTATAAGGATGACTATCATGCTTGTTAATGAGATTTTTCTTGGCATACTTGGAAAGAAAATATACTAACATTGTGTGAAAATTGATCTATCCAACTTATACAATGTTTCAAATGACTACCCTTAAATGGATGTTTAGAGCCCAATGCTTAAAACATAAATAAAATGATGCAAATAAGATGCAATTTTGAATGCAATTTTCCAATCTCAAGTGAATGAAGAATGACTCTAAATGAAATTATGATGAATAAAAATACATTTTTTGAATTTTTTAGACGATGCAAAGATGCAAAAATGCAACCTATATGCACTTTCATTAATGCAAGATTTAGGAACACTAGATGCAATTTCACTAATGAAAATGCAATGCAAAAATGAATGCCATCCTAGATCTAGGGCCTTAATGAACTCCAAATTAGAAAAATAAATGTCCAAAATGTCAGGTTTACCAAAATGAACAATAGAAAATAGGGGGGTTGAAATGCCCTTATTGTTCCTTAGGTCATTCAAAATTGTCCAAGGATCCCAAATTGGATTGACTATCAACCTTGAAGGTGAGTCAATTCTCAATAAGGAAGACCTAGGAGGGGTTATTTTAGGCTTTAAGGGGTTCACCACCAATCAAAATATTGGAAAAGACAACTTAAAATTCAACTCACAAAACCTAATTATGCAAGCTAAATGAAGGATGCAAATGATGAAATTATGAAACAACAAGTTAGGGTATGTGTACCTGGGAAGTCTGGGAATGTGAAAAGGATTTTGGAAATGAAAAGAAGCTGTCAAAATATGCTATGGAGGACTATGTATTATTAGTCATGCTGCTATTTTTCGAGGCAAACGCAAAATATTCAGATGCCAAAACTGGATCTGAAAGACTATCTGTAATATTCCATTAGGAGGACTAAGACGCCTTTATTGTCTTCTTAGTCCCAATTTGAATTTTGAAATCTCCGATTGTGGTCCTGAGGCTCAAGGTATTCTCTTCTTTCTTCTTAGATCTTAGGTCCCGAATCTTCCAGATTTGGCTTGTAGGCGAGTTTCTGTGAAGATGAAAACTTTGCAACTTTGCAAATTTGCACTCCAAATGATCTTCAAGTCTTCAATCTAAATCTACAATCACAAGAATGAAAGAAAAGAAAAGATTGTTGATTGTTAGTAAATGGGGGTTTTCCTTGGTCAAACCCCTTGTTGGTAATTAAACCTTGAAATGAAATAGAAATGATGAAGGGAAATGATGAATGAACAAAATGCTACATTGCAACTCGCCAAACCCTTGTTTTGAAATCTGCAAATATGCTTGAAATGGTTGCAATGGATGTGGTTCTTGAGTCTTGGTTGAAGGATGTTGATCTTGCATAAAATACTTTCTTGAATCATAAACCCTGCATCACAAATTTTAGCATAATAAAAAACATGATGTAACAATATCCTTGATATAATGGTTGAATCTTGATGATGGCTCCAAATACTTGATAATTTCTCTTGAATGCTTGAATACTTGAATGCTTGAATGCTTGAATTCTTAGATTTCTTTTTCAACTTGATAGATAGGAAAGGAGTGAAAGAACCTTGTATTTATACTTATTCATGCTTAATATCTTGAAATTACACCACACCAAGCTGAAATATGATTAAAGGAGGCTAAATCCTACCATAATTTGAAATTAAATCTTGAAAAAATCTTAAGGGGGACTAAGATGCCCTAGGTCGCGTCTTAGTCCCAAGGCTAAAAACTTGGGGCACAAACTCCAAAAAGGGGCCCATTGAAGCTTTTTTGAAATAAGTGCCCCAAGACCTTTGTGGGATAAAGAAGCCCTAGGTGGCATCTTAGTGCTAACCCAAAAATCAGTGACACACAACTAGAATCATTATATTATCATATATCAATTGATGTTTTTGAAGATTAGCCATAAAAAGATATAGTTTACTAGGCTTGTGAGTGCAAAATAGGACCAATTAAGACATAAATAAAGATAAATAAAGCAATGCGGGCCTAAACACGTATGGAAATGCAAGGGTATGTATTTTCCTACACTTCACTAACCTTGTGTTTTTGTTTAATTGTATGTTATGTGTTTGTAGTGTATTAAAATGCACACCTTTGCATTTTCACACTTGTTTTGGCTTGCCTTGCTTTATTTATCCTTCTTTATGGCTTAATTGGTCCTATTTTGCATCCACAAGCCTAATAAACTATATATTTTTATGGAAAATCATGACAAACCTCAAAAGATAAATGATCATTTAATGTTTTTGTCTATGTGTCCCTGATTTGTGGACTGGGACTAAGATGCTACCTAGGGCATCTTTGTTCTCCACGGGTCTTGGGACCCTGATTCTGAAACTTCACAATTATGTCCTTTTTTTGGAGTCTATGCCCCAAAAATTGAGCCTCGAGACTAAGATGCCACCAAGGATGTCTTAGTCCTCCTAGGCTTATTTTTGAGGTCCAATTTCAAATTCAGGCAAGAATTTTGCCTCCTTTAATTAATGATTTCATATGTCGGCTTGTTGTGGTGTAATTTTAGGATATTAGGCATGAATAAGTATAAATACAAGGTCCCTTCACTCATTTCAATCCAAGTCTTTTGTGAGAGCATTCATTATAGTGAAATTGAGTTCACAAGAGCATTCAAGAGAAAATCATCAAGTATTTGGAGCCATCATCAAGATTCAAGCATCATGTCAAGGGTTCATAGCATCCATTCATGTTGTTGAGCCAAGATTGTGGATGTAGCATTGAAGATCTATCTACAACTATTGTTCATATCAAATCCAAGGATCCAAGATCTACATTCCTCATGGCCACTACATGGTAGATTGTGGATTTTCTTCACAAGACATCATACAAGGTAATATCATTTACATATTTCATGTTTCATGTTTCATTTCATCATTTGGTTTAATTACCAACAAGGGGTTTGACCAAGGAAAATCCCTATTCACTAAAAATCAACAAGTGTTTACCATCTTGTCCATTTGTGTTTGCAGATCTAGATTGAAGACTTGAAGATCATTTGGAATGCAAGATTGAAAAGTTTTATTGCCAAAGTTTTCATCTTCATGGAAACTCACCTACAAGTTATATCTAGCCGTTTCAAAACCTGAGATCCGAGAGGAAGAAATTGTAGATCTGGGAGCTCAGGACCACACTTAGAATTTTCAGAAATTCAGATCGGGACTAAGATATAGCAAGGGTGTCTTAGTCCTCCAATTGGAATATTTTAGAGATTCTTCAAGATTTTGTTCCATTATTTGAAGACTCCGTATCTACCCCAAAAAATAGAAGTAGGACTAAAATGCCATCTTGGGTGTCTTAGTCCTCCCAAACATATTTTGGTAGTCTACTTGCATTTCTAGAATCCTTATTCCATCTCCAAATTTCCTGTGTACATACACCCTAACTTGGTGTAGCTTAATTTCATCATTTGCACTCATCATTTGGCTTACATTACTAGAATCTATGAATTGAATTTTTACTTGTCTTTTCCAAGCATTTTATTGGTGGTGAACCCTTAAAGCTGAAAAGAACCCCCCCTCCTAAGTCCTCCTAATTGTGAATTGGCTCACCTTGATAGGTTGATAGTCAATCCTATTAGGGTTCTTAGGATATTATTGAATGTTATCTAGAGAAAGAGTGATGTTCTATGTAGAGCTCCCCTTTTTCAACTTATCATTTTGGTGAACCCGACTTTTTGTAATATTCATTTTCTAATTTGGAGTCCATTAAAATACTAGATCTAGATTGCATTCATTCTTGCATTGCATTAGTGAAATTACATCTAGGTTTTCTCATATTTAGTGAAATTGTATTTAGGGCTTCTCATATTTGTATTAGTGAAAGTGCATATAGGTTGCATTTTTTATTTCTTGCATCATCTTATCTCATTGAAAAACTAAAAAAGTGCATTGCTCATCATCGTAATTGCATCTAGAAACATTCTTATTTCATTCAAAATTGAAAAACATGCATTCACTTTTGCATCCAATTTCTTGTCATTAGTTAACTTTTTCTTGCCTTCATTTGCACAATTTTTTGTTTCCAAACATTAGGTCCCCGGGTAGGAAAATTGGGAACACTATTATCAACCTAGAATTGTATGATTTTCTACAAAACCATTATTGGGACTAAAACACCCTTGGTGGCATCTTAGTCCCTCTCTAGTTTTCTGTTCTAGTACCCTATCTAAGTGATCTTCTATCTATTTCAGATTCTGAAACCTTTAAATCTCATCAGGAGGACTAAGATGCCCTCCCTGGTATCTTAGTCCTTTTGGAATTTTAGATTGCGATTTTTAAGATCTAAATCAACATTTTTGTGCTTCTTTTTGCTGGAATTGGTTACTTGTTTCAGTGGGTTGGCTTTCCGATTCATGCATTTTACTAAATCTATCTTAAAGTTCTTCATTTCATGCATTGCTTAATTCCATTTTTGTATTCAAAAAATTTCTTTTTTAGATCATTGCATAAAGTAATCAGTAAATCACCTTGGTTCAAATCTAAAAATTGCATTTCATTATCGGCCTTTACATTGCATTTTAATATTGCATAGATTATTGTTCAAAAATGTTACATTCAGTCTTTTCCAAATTTGCAAAGAAAAAATTAGTCACTAAGAATGTTAGCCATTCATTCAATGCATTTCCTAGTTATGAGAGCCTCTTAGTGCAAGAGAGTGCAAATGGTGATGCTTTCCTTAAACCTACACCCCATCTTATCTCTCCTATTTGCGGGAATGATGTGATAGAAGATGTTGCAAGCATAGACAACCATGATGATCATAATTTTTCTTCTCCTGATACCTCTCCTTTTAGTGACAAAGGTATCTTGGTGAAAGATGGTACAATTGTTGAGAATCATGGAGGTATTGTTTATCCTTCTCCTCATCCCCCTTGGGAAGATATTATGGAAAAAGAGAATGAGATCATAGCCACATTCCTAAACATCACCTTACCTAACCTCCATTCATCCCTTTCTTGTGACCATGAAAACATAGATAAACATGACAATAACATATACTCCTCTCCTAGTTACGAAGACAATACTATTATTGATGAGAATCTTATGTGTTTCTCTTCCCCTAGGGAAAACCTTATTGAATAATGCATTCCAACCATTGATAACTCCCTTGCATGCGATGAATTCATTATAGAAGAAACCAACCTTTAAATGTAAAAAACAATTGGTTTGTAGTTATCCTAAAAACTCTCCTCAGGTAGGGAGGATACCATAATGCAAGAAAATGTGAACATTGACACATATCCTTTAAACACTAGTAATGAAGCTTCCTTAGATGAAGATGATGAAGTGATATTAGACTCCTCTTCACTAAGATATCATGCAAATAAAGACAATATTGTTGAGGTTCTAACAACACAAATTGGATCTCCTTTAATTAGTGAGCTTCCTAAGTCACCTCCCATTAACGAATCACATAAGAAAATAAGAGATTTCTTGAAATCTACGATGCAATCTAACAATGTTTTGCAGCAACCAAGATATAACATAATTTATCAAACATGTTGGGAAGCACGAATAGCTCCCGCAACATCACCATCACCTCAACATATTTTGCCTAATGCTCCTCATTCACCTTTTCATAATATAGTTGAAGATCTTAAGAAGAACCCTGCTCATATATCCATATGACAACTTATCCAACTATCACCTACATACATGTTCCTATTTCAAGAAATGTTACAAATAAAGCAGGAGGAGATACATGCTATTGGGAAAAGTGACTCAATCCTTAGTGATATGGAACTCCTGAAAGAGCAGTATCGCTGAGACCTTTGGAATGTCTTGGCAATGAGGAACTGTCTTGGAGGATCAGATCGCTATGACTTTGGACCTGTCTTGCTGACGAATGTCATCAACATGACATGATTGGTCAGAGTGAGTTTCCAAACTCATTTCGACAACATAAGTCTTGGCGACGTCATCATGACCCTGTGGTTGTCTTGGCGATATCGACATGACCAAACAGTTGGGGTGACTTTTCTAACTCAATCTGATGGAAGATCTCTAGGTGATGAAGATCACCGGGGTGACTCTTGACGATGTACGCGTTAGGGAGACTTTGGATGTCGATGGGACATTCTGATATCTTGTCGATGGTACTGGTCTTCCCAATGGATCTACTCCTCTTGAACCATCAGTGTGACCTTCTAGTGTGTTACCGATAGCACTGGTCTTTTCAATAGTCCTAAGATTGGGGAGACTTCTCCGATGTCTGAGTGATAGACCAGTAGAACCTAGTATAGTGTGCGATGGTCTGTGGGCGTTCTGGCATCGATGAGACACATTTTGTTGTCTCGCCGATGAGCAATATAGTTGAACTTTGTTGACCAAATGTCTCTCCTACATATTCTATCTTGGATCAATGAGAAGAAAAATGGAAACTGATTGGCAGTTGAACTATTGTGATTGTTCACTTGTGGGAAACGAACAGATTGCTTGAACAGTGGATGAAAAATTTGGTCGAGGGGTCTGGTTGGAGAGTTCAACAGATGAGTGATCAAAATTATGTGAACTTCATTGTATGCTGAATGGAAGCATTGTAACAATGTGATTGAATTCAAGGTTGTGTAGACACCCAAAATTGTCCATGTCATAACATTACCTAGTCGATAGATGACCTTGTAAAATATCTTGTAATATTTTACCCTAGGTCATTACATTATCCCACTTATCCCATTTATTCCACTTAATCACCTTCCCAATTAATTAAATAAATCTCATTTATTTAATTAATTCCCTCTTCACATGTCTCAAAATAATTGAAATTAAATATTTGAATTAATCCCTCACTTATTGTCACATTGCAACATGTGTCACATGACTACAACTCTTCACATGCATAAATAATTTAAATAATTTTATTATTTAAATTATGAGATTCCCACTCACATCCTATTTTTACCCCCATTCATTGTGTGTCATAGGCATCTTTTCTCTGCAAATAAATAAAAGAATCCCACTTATTCCCTCATATCTTAATTTTAGCCTCATACATTCATAACTCACTTAATGTGCGTCATAGACACTAAAAGAAACTTTTAATCCTAGCCATACATAACACAAATTTGACTTTTAATCTTGGCCATCAAATCGAATCAGCCTTCTCCTATAAATCAATCATTTTATAGGTCATTTAGGGAATCTTCTTCTAACATCATTACTCTGCCAAAATTTATTCTTATTTATCTATTTTCTTCTATTATCTTTTATCTTATCGTTATGCTGCAAAAATGAGCAATCAACACATCAACAATCAAACCTTAAAAATCTTGCATTCTCATGCAGGTGGAGAAGAGCAATGGAAATAAATCAAATCTAGCTTGGAGATCGGTTTGATTTTATTTCTTGTTTTGATTTTCATGCTAGTGTGTGCTCTATTGTGCTTTTTAGGGTTTTCATATCTTGTTGTTTTAGTTTTATATTTGATTTTCCCTAACTACAGGTTGATCAGGGAAATGTTGTTGATATAGAATTGTCATCTGAAAAGAAGAGTCTATAACTTGTGTGTAATTTTTTTATTGTAATACAAGTGATCTTTCTTTGGTGTGGTGGGTTTTTCTCTCGTAAGGTTTTTCCCACGTAAATTTGGTGTCAATTATGTTTGAATGTATTTCTCAACTCTCTTATTTCTTTTGTATGCATCTTAGTTGATTGTAATTGCAAAGTTTAAAAGGAATATCTCTTCCTCCTCTTAGTTTTGACATTAGGAAAAGTTTGTTCCACAATCAAATTTTTCCTAACAAGTGGTATCAGAGCCTAGCGAGTTGCGTTATCCTTGTGGATAGGTTGGATTTTTTGTGTCAATTTCTGCTAAGTGGGAGTTTTGTAGAGGTCTTGAATTTGTCTAATTATATATTGAGATGACATTGACAAGTATGTTCAGAAGAATTGATATTGAGAAATTCAATGGCAACAATTTTGAGTTATGGAAACTCAAAGTGGAATATCTATTGGTTGACCATGATATTTGTCTTGTTGTGTCTGGAACGAAACCTATAGGTAGGAAGCAAGAAGATTGGGACCTCGTAGATTGAAAAGAAAAGGGGCTAATAAGGTTATGTTTGGTATATTGAGTTCTTTCGAATGTTCATGAAGAGAAGACTGCATCTTCTTTATGGAAAAGACTGGGATATATTTATCAGGGCAAGTCCTTGGTGAATAAGTTGTTCTTAAGGAAGAAGTTGTACTATTTGAAAATGGAAGGAGGAACATCTGTTGCTGATCATTTGAATACTTTTAATGTATTGGTTGCTTAGTTAACATCTGTAGGTGTGAAGACTGAAGAATAACATTGTTGTATGCTCTTGTTGTGTTCTTTTCCAGATTCGTGGGATCACTTGGTGATGGTGATTGGGAGAATGACAACCACTTTCAAGATGGAAGATGTGGTTTCTTCTTTGTTATCAAAAGAAATGAGAAGGAAGTCTTCTGAAATGATGAAGGAGGCTCTTGCAGTTTGAGGTAGATCGAAAGAAAAAGGAAAGAAGAAGGACAAGAAGTCCAAATCAAAATCAGGAGGGAGATCAAAGTTTTCTGACAAGAAGTCCAAGGTGAAGTGCTGGAATTGTGGTCAGTTTGGTCATGTTCGAAGGGATTGCAAAGAGGAGAAAAAGAAGAAGAAGAATTCTACTGACAATGATTCTTCTCAAAGTGATGTAGATGCCTTCATTGCAGCCTCGACAACTCAAGCAACAGATGATGTGTGGCTGATTGATTCTGGAGCATATTTCCACATGAAATCTCACAGTCTGGTTTACAAAGTATGAAGAATACGATGGTGGAAAGGTTTATTTGGCAAGCGATTCATCTCTAGAGATAATTGTCTGTGGAAGAGCTAGAATTTAGTTTCCTAATGGAAGAATTGAGTGAATTTATGGTGTAATGCATATACCAGGTCTAGCTCAAAATTTACTTTCTGTAAGCAAGTTGAATGATGTTGGAATGCAAGTCTCATTCTCTGGAAATGGCTATGGAATGACTAGAGGCTCGATGGTGCTGGCTAGGGGTGCTTGAATTGGTACTCTGTACAAGTTTGATGCACTGGCTATTCAATGCAATAGTGTCTCTGTAAAGTCTCAGAAGGCTATTCGTAAAGAGAAGAATGAAAATGTTCCTATTGGAGAAAATTCCTTGGAAGTTAAAATTCCAACAAAAAATACTATGCTCTAGCATCAAAGGCTTAGTCACATTGGTGAAAAAGGTTTGAAAGCTTTGAAAAATAAAAACCTAGTTGAGGGGATTGATGATTGCGACCTGGAATTTGAATTTTGTGAACACTATATATATGGAAAACATCACCATATTTCATTTTATTCTAGTCCTCATTAATATTCTAGTGTTCTATATTATATTCATTCTAATGTGTGTGGTCCAGCGGATGTTCCTTCATTATCTAAGTCTAATTATTATGTTTCTTTCATTGATGATTATTCGAGAAGGGCATTTGTGGATTTAAAAAAAAAGTAAATTAGAAGATTTTAGTCGTTTTAAGGAATTTAAAAACCTTGTGGAAAATTAGACTGGAAGAAAAATAAAATGTTTAAGGATTGACAATGGTGATGAGTTTTGTTCTGATTAGTTTGAAAGGTATTGAAAAGACCATGGGATTAAGAGGCATAAAACAACACCTTACACTCTACAGCAAAATGGAGTTGTTGAAAGATTGAACATGAAGTTGATGGAGAAGGCAAGAATTATGTTGAGCAATGCTGGTATGGAGTAGAATTTTTGGGCTGAGGCTATGGCTACAACATGTTACTTGTTAAATCGGTCTCCTTCATTAGCACTTGTTGATAAAAATCCTATAGAAGTTTGGTCTGGTAAGAAGCCCTCTCTAAGACATATTCGTGTCTTTGGCTGTGAAGCATATATTTATGTGCCAGATGTAAGGAGATCTAAATTGGATAACAAAGCTAAAAAATGTATCTTCATTGGGTATGGCCTTGGTGTGAAAGGATACAAGCTTTGGAACCCTATGACTAAGAAGGTAGTGTACAACATAAGTGTAATCTTTCGAGAACTGAAACCTTCTTCAGTGGAACTGCAATCAAGGATGGAAGAAGATAAAAAGGATAATGATGTTGTTGAGATACCTCTAAATCCTAAAAAAGAGGAAAAACACATTGAAATTATACCTAAAACCAAGGAGAGTTCGAGCAACTCTGAGAGTTCTGAACAAGAAGAAGAACCACAACCTCAGCCTCAACCTATGAGGAGGTCTACACGTAAAAAGAAACAATTGGATAGGTATGGATTCTCTATGATAGATTCTAGTTCTGCCTACACTTTGATTACTAATACTGATGAACCTAGGACTGTAAAAGAGGTAGTTGAAATTTCTAATTCAGATTTCTGGTTGGAATCCATGATTAAAGAAATGGCATCATTAAAGAAAAATGATACTTGGGATCTAGTCCCATTGCCTAAAGGTAGAAAGCCTGTGGGCTACAAATGGGTATTTAAAAATAAAATTGGTCTGGGTGGTAGTATTGAGAAGTATAAAGTGAGATTGGTTGTGAAGGGTTATTCCCAGGTAGAGGGAATTGATTATGGAGAATTTTTTTTTCTTGTAGCTAAGCTGGCATCTATCTGATTTCTTTTGGTCACTTGCAGCAACTTATGACTTAGAGATTGAACAGATGGATGTGAAGACAACATTTCTTCATGGTGATCTTGAAGAAGAAATCTATATGTCCCAGCCTGAGCACTTTGTGAGAAAAGGTAAAGAAAATCTAGTGTGCAAGTTGATTTTTTTTTTGTATGGATTAAAACAATCTCCTAGAATATGGTTCCAAAAATTTGACACTTTTGTTTTGTCATTGGGATTTGTAAGATCAAAATCAAATCATTGTGTCTCCTACAAGACTAAAAATGATTAGATTCTTATTATTGTCCTTTACGTTGATGATATGTTGTTCATAGGAAATAGTAAGTTAATGATTTATGATCTATAATTTCAGCTGTCTGCAAAGTTCAAAATGAAAGATCTTAGTGTAGCCAGGTATATTTTGTGGATGGAAATAACTAGGGATGGAAAGGGAAGAAAGATTTGGCTTAGCCAGAGTAAGTATATTAATACTGTTCTGGAGAGATTTGGTATGAATGATTGCAAATAGCTAGTTGTTCCAATTTTGTAGGGGATGAGGCTATATGTTGAAGATTGTTCAAAATCTTCTACTAAGATGGAGAACATGACTAGAGTGCCTTATGCTAGTGCAATTGGTAGTTTAATGTATGCAATGGTCTGTATAAGGCCAGACATTTCCCAAGCAGTGGGAGTTCTTAGTCGATTTATGGCGAATCCAGGAAGGACACATTGGGATCTATTGTGAAAAGATTGTTTAGATATCTGAGGGGCACTTCAAAATATGCTTTGTGTTACCATGGAAATTTGGTTGGATCATAGAGGACTCTCAGCTTTCATGGATATGTGGATTTTGATTGGGCAGGGGAGATTGATAGTAGAAGGTCCAACAGTGGATATAATTTCATGTTGAATGGTGGTGCAATTAGTTGGATGAGCAAGCAACAAGCTATAGTCACTTCGTCCACTATGGAGGTTGAGTACATGGAAAAAACACATGCCTATAAAGAAGCAATCTAGTTAAAACATTTGTGTTCTAACACTGGGTTTGATGCAGGGCAGATTACAATTTACTGTGACAGTCAGAGTGCTATTTGTCTAGCGAAAAATCCAACTTTCCATGCCAAGACAAAACATATTGATGTGCAGTATCACTTTGTACGAGATATGGTGGAGGATGGAAAGGTCTCTTTAGAAAAGGTGGATACTCTAGAAAATGTTGCAGATGCATTGACAAAACCAGTAAGCACAAAGAAGTTCAAAAGGTGTGCAAGTTTGATGGGCCTTGGTGCCCATGAATTTCAGTAGTTTTGTTGTGCTTTGGAGGTGTCAGTAAGATCTTCGTCAAGTGGGAGATTTTTGGAAAAAGTGTCTCAATCCGTACTGATATGAAACTCCTAAAAGAGCAATATCGCTGAGACCTTTGGAATGTCTTGGCGATGAGCAGCTATCTTGGAGGATCAAATTGTTGTGACTTTGGACCTATCTTGCTGACAGATGTCATCGGTGTGACATGATCGGTTGGATTGACTTTCCAAACTCATTTTGACAACAAAAGTCTTGGCGACGTTGACATGACCCTACGGTTGTCTTGGCAATATCGGTGTGACCAAAATAGTCGGGGTGAAATTTCTAACTCGGTTCGATGGCAAATATCTAGGTGATGAAGATCATCGGGGTGACTCTTGACGGTGGATGCATTGGGGAGAATTTGGATATCGATGGGACTTTCTGATCTCTTGCCGATGGTGTTGGTCTTGTCGATGAATCTTCTCCTCTTGAACCATTGGTGTGACCTTCCAATGTGTTGCTGATAGCACTGGTCTTGCCGATAGTCTTGAGATCGAGGAGACTTATCTGATGTTTGAGCAATAGATGAGTAGAACTCGGTATAGTGTGTGATGGTCTGTGGGCGTTCTGGCATCGGTGAGACACTGTCTATTGTCTCACCGATGAGTGATACAATTAAACTTTATTGACCAAATGTCTATCCTATGTGTTTTGTCTTGGACCAATGAGAGAAGCAGAGTGGAAACCGATTGGTAGTTGAACTGTTGTGACCATTCACCTATGGGAAACGAACAAACCACTTGAGTAGGGGATGACTAGTTTGGTCAAGAGGTCTGCTTGGAGAGTTTGACATATGAGTAATCAAAATTGTGTGAACTTCATTGTATGCTGAATGGAAGCATTGTAACAATGTGATTTGATACAAGGTTGATCAGGGAAATGTTGCTGGTATAAAATTGTCATCTGAAAAGAAGAGTCTGTAACTTGTATGTAATTTGTTTACTGTAAGACAAGTGATCTTTCTTTGGTCTGGTGGGTTTTTATCCCATAAGGATTTTCCCACGCAAATCTTGTGTCAATTGTGTTTGAATCTATTTCTCAACTCTGTTATTTCTTTCATATGCATCTTAGTGAACTGCAATTGAAAAGTTTAAAAGGCATCTCTTCCTCCTCTTAATTTTGACATTAGGAAAAGTTTTTTCTGCAATTGAATTTTTCTAACACAAGCTTCTCTGAAATTGAATAATCCTCCTTTCATCTCACACAAGTCACACAATCAGAAATCACATTCCCTAAACATGAATTTCCCTCACTTGAGACCCAAAACAAGAATGAAGCCTTAATGATAAAGGTGATCATTAATGAAACTGTAGTTAGGTGCACTATCATAGACAATAGAGCTAAAATCAATGTTTGTAGCATTGACATCCTAGACAAAATTGGCATGGAAAAAAGGCTCATTCAACTTAACAATGTTCATATTCATGGCTTTGACAATGTTAATAGACAACCACTAGGATTGATCAGATTACCTATTGAGGTTGGACCTATAGTGTTACCTACCCCTATCTATATCATGCCAGGACCCCTTTCATACAATCTTCTCCTAGGGAGACCATGGATTCATGCTATGAAAGGAGTCCCCTCTACTCTTCACCATGCAATAAAATTTGAATACAACAACAAGATATACACAGTTGATGAAGATGAATGAAGCTATGAATCATATGATCATAACACTTGAAAATCCCCTAATACTTTCATTCCAGAATAAAAAATTGAGCCAATACAAGTTGATATTAATCCTAAAATCTTTAGTGATAATTGGGGGTCATTAGATTTTACACCTCCTTTCAATAAAGAATCCAAAATCTCACCCTCAAGGTCCAAAGAGTCATATACCAATGAGTCATTTTCAGATACAAGTTCTAATTGTGTCACAAAAATGTATCCTTGACATTTTTCACTCATTTGGGCCTTTCTTGTGGGTTTTGGCCTAGTTTTGCCTAGATTTACTGTTGTAATATGGCCAAAATATTCACATTAGGTCTTGAACCCTTGTAAATCAATAAGAATCCTATGGTGTCTTGTAAAGGTGTTGTGAAGTGTTGTAACCCACTTTCACACTTTTCTAGGACCTTTAGATATTATAATTCACCTAAATAACCACTTTTTCTCACTTACCAAGCCTTATTTCAAAGTTTTGTAAGGAGTTTTAACAAAATATCACACTTTTGTAGGCTTGTCATCAATAATTTGACCCTTTTTTATGTTTAAATGGCCCCATTATGTACTTATAGGCCCTACTTAAGTGTGTTTCAAAAGACAATCTAGTCAAACAATATTAATCACACTTTGATTCCCAACAATTAGTAAATTTTCCCTGGTGGGAAAAATTTGCCACCTTGGGTGACTTAGTCCAATCAGGCTTAAAAATCAAATTTATGTCAAAATTTTGGTAGGATATTGTCTTCTAAACCCTGAGGTCGGCCTGTGATGAGGTATTTTTAGGAAATTAGGGCACATCATGTATAAATAAAGGGTTTTCCCCTCATTTTGATCCTCCTAACCTCCTTTCTCTCTCTTCTATTCTATTCATGCAATCAATCTTCTTAATCACTCATCTTTCATTCTTCTCAAGCAAGCTAGGGTTTTGGCATTCTAAGTCATCAAGCAAGCATTCAAGGGAATATTCTTCATCTATTGCCATAAAAATTCAAGATCAATCATCATGGAAAGGTACTAACTCCATTATTTCATGTTCATGTTTCATCTTATTTCATCATTTTGATTTAATTACCTAAAAGGGGTTTGACGAAGGCAAACCCCCATTCCCTAATATTCAACATTTTTCTTTCTCTCCTTGTGTGTTTGTAGATTTAGGTACCTTGAAGGCTTAGATATTTTTAAAGAAATGGTTGCAAGCTTGTTGAAGACATCTCCTTATTTTCTAGGGAAAATCATCCACAAAAAGTCACCTACAATGCCATAAATCATAGTTTTAGATCTGGATACCTAGAGGAGCAGGAAGTGTAGACCGAGGGCTTTCATTTCCACTTTCAAACTTTTAGAAAAGTTAAAGTGGACTAAGTCACCAACAATGGTGAGTTAGTCCCATTGTACATTTTTTTCAAAGTTTTATGTTGATTTGGATACCCATTTCGCTGAAACTAGCTCCAATGCAGTTTTCCAGATCTGGGACTAGGTCGCCTATAATGGCGTGTCTCTGTAGGCTAAAATTCTAGAATCAATAGCATTTCTAGCCTTCAATCCAGTCTTCAACACATTTCCAGGTGCATGCTATATGTTTTAATTTCCTGTTATGTTTTATTTGCATTTCTATTCATCTTTCTAGGTGTTTTTGCATATCACAATGTGTTTTCGAGCATCTTGCATTTCATTAGATTTGCATCAATAATTAGTCTCTTTTATCAATTTCCAACATTCAGATAATTGCATTTAGATGTACATCTTAATCATATTAGCATTAATATTGAGTGAACCTCCAAGTTTTGGTGGAAGATATCTCTCCTTTTAGGTGAAAAACCCTAGAAGTGCTAGAGAGAAATCTTTCCCCTAAAATTTGTGGTTCACTAATGATGATTGGGGTTTTACACACCCCTTTTTAGGAGAGTGTAAAATCTCATAGCCTACACCAAAAAAAACTTTTGTTTCATTCGCTCAACTTAGCTCTACAACATTACCCCATGGTGGTGATGGGGGCTATATAACTCCTATCCCTCATGGAGGTATGACACATAACCTTAAAAAGGATTTGTTTTCTTGTAAAGAACCCAATCCTTCTAAAAAGTATAAACTCCCTTCATCTAACTTGGAGAATTGTTATGGTATCGGATAAAATCTCCCTCCTTCACATGGATACAATGAACACATGAATCAAACCGACATACCATACTCTTTCAAGAAAGATTTAGGTTTACCTCACTTATCTCCATCCTCATCTAAAGCCTTATAATTTTGTGTGTGCATGACATCTTGTGCAAATAAACCATCTTCTACTATTGATCAAGAGAGTATCTTTCCAAGACTCCTTCAGGAATTCTTGATATCTCTCCCTCCAAGAACATGAAAGAAATTTTATTACAAGACTTAATTTTGTGGATATCATAGAGTTCATGGTCATGCTACTAATGAATGTAAGGATTTTCATAAAAAAATTCAACATATTAAGGAGTTTGGTGTTCTTCCTTATGTGGGGGCACCTAATTCCTCTAATTCCTATTGATTTTCACTCTAGCATGTTTGTCATCACTCATCTCGACTCACCCTTATCTTGTACTAAGTGGGGCCAAGGGGTTAGATAACCTTGTCCTCGTATGTCGCTTGTCATTTCCTCTTTTGGCTAGTTGACCACCTTTTATGTACATATAAGAGAAAGCTTGGAATGTGGTTGACATGCCTTAAGTTGGCTCACATGTGACATTTTTGGGGCAACCCCTTTTCCTTTTCATGACATAGCTTATTGGAAACATATGACTTGGCATAGGGCTTTCCGAATAAGCTCTCATGTTTTCTTCTACTTTAAATCAATTGATCACAACAATGGTGTTAGCAACCGCTTTAAAGTGGGGGCATACGTTGACACTCATGTTTCATTGTGCGATTTTATTTCTTCCTGTGATGTGTTTGTTTTTTGGTGGTTTCATTGGGTTTAATTCCCTACAAGAGTGTGATATTTCTTTGACTTGTCCTCTCTTGGAAACACTAAGGACAATATTCCCTAAGAAGATACCTTGCACGAACTAAGAAAAATCCCTTTGAACATCTCTCTTTCTTATTGCGTTGCATTTTCGTTTTGTACCTTATTAAAGTCATGGAGGTATGGATTTTATATAGTTCCTTGGGGCTCACTTAGTGAACACCTAGCTTCACTAGCCCATGTGAGCGTGCATTTTATTTTTGTCCTTATCATAGTCATGGGGGTATGACCTTGATATGGACTTCCCAGGGCTCACCTAGTGGACAACTAGCTCCCACTAGCCTTTGTGAGTGTGTGTTTTGTTTGCATGGTGGAAAACGCATTCTACTTGTAAACCCTCTTCAAGCCCAGACCCGGTCCATCATGTTGGACGACCAGTCGAAGCTTGATCCATTGTAGTTCTTTTCCTTTTTTGCCTTTTTCTTGTCTTTGATGGTGTATGTTTGTGATCTAATTTTGGCTTCATATATCATCTGCAAGCATGTTCCTTTATGCCTATGTTGGTCTGCCATAGGATCATGATCTTGGGGGGCTTGATCATCACTCTTGACCATTGTCATCCTATCTTACTAACATTTGTACATTTGAACCCCTCTTGATTGCATGGTTGACTACTTTAGTGTGAGTTTGAAGCAAGTTCATCCTCTCACTAAAGCGGGGGCTAAATGTAGTGTAGTAAACTGCATACCCTTGCATTTTCACACTTTTTTGGGCCTGTCCTATTTTATTTATCCTTCTTTATAGCTTAATTGGTCCTATTTTTCATCCATAAGCCTAATAAACTATATATTTTTATGGAAAATCTCGACAAACCTCAAAAGATAAATGATCATTTAATGTTTTTGTGTGTGTGTCCCTAACTTTTGGACTGGGACTAAGATGCCACCTAGGTCATCTTTGTCCTCCATGGGTCTTGGGACCTTTATTTTGAAACCTCTCAATTAGTTCCTTTTTTGAAGTATGTGCCCCAAAAATTGAGCCTTGGAACTACGACACCATCAAGGGCGTCTTAGTCCTCCTAGGGTTATTTTTGGGGTCCAATTTGAAATTTAGGTGAGAATTTTTCCTCCTTTAATTAATTATTTCATATGTCGGCTTGTTGTGGTGTAATTTTGGGATATTAGGCATGAATAAGTATAAATACATGGTCCCTTGACTCATTTCAATCCAATTATTTTGTTAGAGCATTCATTATAGTAAAATTGAGTTCATAAGAGAATTCAAGAGAAAATAATCAAGCATTTGGATCCATCATCAAGATTCAAGCATCATGTCAAGGATTTATAACATCCATTCATTCTGTTGAGCCAAGATTATATATGTAACATTGAATATCTATCTACAATTATTGTTCATATCAAATCCAAGGATCCAATATTTGAATTCCTCATGGCCACTACATGGTATATTATAGTTTTTATTCACAAGATAACATATAAGGTGATATAATTTACATATTTCATGTTTCATATTTTATTTCATCATTTTGTTTAATTACCAACAAGGGGTTTGACCAAGGAAAAAGCCCATTCACTAAGAATCAACAAGTTTTTCCCATCTTGTCCATTTGTGTTTCAAGATATAGATTGAAGAATTGAAGACCATTTGGAATGAAAGATTTAAAATTTGCAAAGTTGCATTGCCAAAGTTACCATCTTCATGGAAACTCACCTACAGGTCAGATCTAGCTATTTCAGAACCTAAGATCTAAGAGGAAGCAATTTTAGATCTAGGAGCTTAGGACCACATTTATACTTTTTGGAAATTTATATCAAGACTAAGATGGTAGCAAGGGTGTCTTAGTTCTCCAAGTGGAATCTTTTAGAGTTCTTCAGGATTTTGTTCTATTATTCGAAGACTCCGTATCTACCTTGAAAAACAACAGTGGGACTAAAACACCATCTTGGCCATCCTAGTCCTCCCCGACATATTTTGGTAGTCTGTTTGCATTTCTAGAATTCTAATTGCATCTCCAAATGTCCCAGGAACATATACGCTAACTTGTTGTAGCTTAATTTCATCATTTGCACTCATTATTTGGCTTACATTACTAGATTTTGTGAGTTGAATGTTTATTTGTCTTTTCCAAGCATTTATTTGGTCGTGAAACCTTAAAACTAGAAATAACCCCCCCTCCTAAGTCCTCCTAATTGTGAATTGGCTCACCTTGAGAGGCTGATAGTCAATCCCATTAGGGTTCTTAGGACATTATTGAAAGTTAGTTGCAGAAAGAGTGATGTTCTATGTAGAGCTCCACTTTTTCAACTAATCAGTGTTTGCATCATGTTTCCATTATGTTGAAACCATTTTTGTGTTCATTATGTTATGTTATGTGTCTTCATTGTGTATGCTTCATGTTTTCCATGTTGTGTTTCACTTCCCATTTGTGTTCTTTTGTCTCTATGTTGGTTTTCCATGGGATCTTAAATCTTGGGGGATTGCACGCTTCCTCTAGATTCATTTCCACCCTATCTCCTCAAAATTTGGATATTTAGACCCATCTCGACATGTATATTTTCTACTTTAGTGTGAGTTTGAGCATAATTTCATACTCTCACTAAAGTGGGGGTGAAATGTAGCATCGTAAATTGCCATCCTTGACAATTTGACACTAGATTTTTCTCCCTCTTAAGTGAATGTAATTAATTATACATATAATGTCCTAAATTATGCATTCCATGGACCACTTGGACATTTATTGAGGAAATCCATTTGCATAACCAAAGCATACATTTAATATTTTTCTCCAAACACTTTACACTTTGCAAAATAGGGCCAAGACTAAGTCATCCTAGGAAACTTGATCCCCCTATTTTTCCTCCAAATTTTAATATGTTGGAGTTGGCCTTTTATTTTTTTAATTCCAAATGTCAAATGTTAGTTATCAAGACCTAATTTTTGGGAAATTAGATTAAATACCTATAAATACCTAGTCATTTCATCACTTGAAATTTGAGGAGAAATAAGTGTAACTAATATACTTCAAGATCAATTCAAGAGCATTCAAGAGTAGATTCATTTTAGAATTTCAACATTGAAGCACCATTTTAAGTTTTATGTGAGTTTTTTCATGTTTATGCTATCATTTTATTTGTACTAATAGTTGTAGGTATTTCAAGAAAATCAAGCCAAACAATAATAAAGCCTTGAGGTTATGTGCATGAATTGAATCACTCGAGGAATCGGATATGAGTGGTGAGTTGCAGTCCATTGTTGATTCATCATTCATTTATCATTTAACATCTATCCCTCAAAAGGACAAGCTCTCTTTCATCAACTATTCCATTGTAGAGGTGGAAACACCAACATGAGATTTGATTGAGGCAAGGCCCTATATGACACAACCCTTCCTCTCTCTTTGAATGTGCAAGTTTTATATATAGATAATTTTAGAGGAAGATTGAAGCTAATTTATTCATTCTTGCATTCAAACCCTACGACTTGAAAACATACATAAACTCGGTTATCTCAACACTAAATGAAGATCCAATAACGAGCATAAAAAAGAAGAAGGTTCTGATTGGGCTCTAGAGAATTTTGAACACATATCTAAAATTGGTCAACAAGGACATAGTCACACTAGGTGACTTAGTCCCCAAAAATCAAGCTTAGATTTAAACCGCAGGTGCATAATACTCAGCCCTTTCTAGATCTACTCTCATAATTTGACTTTTGATTTCCAATTTCTTTGTATTTGCATTAGAACAGTATATTTCCATAGTCATTTAGCTACGTAATTGCATTTTCATAAAAAATAAATTTCAAACCCTCCAAATAATTTAGATCCAAGGTTAATTTTCTCACCTTTAAGGTTGTAAATGAATCTA
This sequence comes from Sequoiadendron giganteum, assembly GCA_007115665.2. Classification (NCBI taxonomy): domain Eukaryota; kingdom Viridiplantae; phylum Streptophyta; class Pinopsida; order Cupressales; family Cupressaceae; genus Sequoiadendron; species Sequoiadendron giganteum. Next base: position 595,378,804 of record CM021103.1, on the reverse strand, counting down.
ATTCCCTTTCCAATATGAATTCTAATGTTTTGTAGTGAAAGGTGGCCAATCCTAGTAAAAACCTAGGAAATGTTTTCCCACATTACAATTAGAACATGGATAATGTAATAGAATTCTCTTTCCTTACCATTGTTGTCATGCTGAGCTAGTAGAGTTACTAAACCATGAGGTGACACTGAAATATATAGTAGAAATGGTCCATCTTGCATAGTTGACATTAAGATGAAAGGATTAGCCAAGTAGTTTTTGATAGACTCAAAAGCCTCTTGATACTCGTCATCCCGCCATAGTATAATTTTTTCTTTAATAATAGTATGAATGGAAGGGTACGATCAACCAATTGAGATATAAATCTATGAATTACTCGAATCTTTCCTTGCAAACTACAAAGTTGAGAGATGTTCTTAGGTGGAGGCATGTTAACGATCACATCAATATTATTAGTATTTCCTTCCATTCCATGATGAGAGATAATAAACCCCAATAGTTTATCGACATTTATATCAAAGAAACACTTAAGAATATTTAATCTCATCTTATAGAGTCAAAGCCTTTCAAAGATAAGACGAATATTCTTAATGTGATCTTGATGAGTTATATATTTAGCTAAGATTTCATCAATGTAATCTTCTAAGATCTTATGAATAAAATCATGAAATATTAGTCATCACACATTGGTTGGTTTCTTCAACATTCTTCAACCCAAATGACATGACTACATAGCAAAAGGTACCCAAAAGGGTTGTAAAGACCATATTATACTGATCTTCTAGATCAATAAGGATTTTATTATATCTTAAGAATCCATCCATAAAGAAAAGTAAGGTATGGCTTGCAATCGAGTCTACAATCATATCAATATCAGGTAACCAAAAAACATCTTTAAGGAATCCTTATTAAGATCATGAAAGTTAATGCAGACATGAATATGACCATTAGGTTTACTAATGGCTACAATATTCAAAATCCAAGGTGAATAGTCAATGGGATAGATAAAACTAGCTTTTAAAATACTTTCTATCTTAGTCTTGACTAACAAGGCAAAATTGGGATTCATTTTACGAATATTTTACTTAATAGGCTTGGAATTGAGACATAAAATGATATTGTGGACCACATTAGATGCCTCAATATTGCGTATATCCTCAAACGACCTAGTGAAGATATTAGGATAATGATACAAAATATTAGAATGTGTTCTAGATCCTTCTAAGGATAGGAATTTCCCAATCTTTATTACCTTTTCAAAAGATTTTGGATCCATGAGGACATCATAAGCATCTCCTTTAAAGAGAGCACTGTGGTCCTGAAGATATGGTGTAGGTGTGCTTTAATCATCATAAGATAAAGAATAATTCTCATCAAAACTCAAAATAGATTCCCCAAAGTATGCTCAACAATTATAGAGATACAAGAATCAAAGCTTATCTTGATAAGAAGGAATATCAAAGTAAACACCTGAAAATTCCTCTAGAGCTTCTTCCGAAGAGAAAAGGTCTATAGGAACTTCATCAGAGTCTACCTTGTTTTCAACAAATTCAAGATGAATTAGTTTAATATGAAGAGACTCGACAAAAACCATATTGATATTTAACCATGGATTCACCTTACATGTTGTAGGGTGGTATCCAAGTCTAGTCCTAGAGTCACATGGATCAGCCTCTAGAGGGACTTTAATACCTTGTTAATCATGCACAAAACCTCTACCTCCACAACCAAAATTAGATAAGATGTTAAATCCTAGTCGATAGTGAAATTATAGTTCCCAAGAAGAAGGTGGATTAGTATAAAGAGAATAATACATACAATAAGTATCACCTTTCTTTATGGAAGCATAATCATCCTTCTTAGTGGAGGAAAATGAGGTTTTTTGGAATATCTAGATGGATTGGATCTACCTTTTACTCCCTGATGTAAGATTAAATGAAGTCCAAGGATCACTAATCATCACCTAGACATGCATTCAATTTAGGAGAAGTAGGAGTAGACTCAAGAATTTTTTCTTTAGGATAATCTTCTTTAGGGCCATCTTTCTCAATAGTATCTTTGGAAAGAGATACTGTAGGACTAGATGTCGACACATTGGAAGAAAATGAAGGAATATAGTTATGAAAGGTAGGTTTAACCGAGGCATAACCAACTATTTCCATTTGACATAGGTGCATAGCATCAGGGCCAACCTTGATCATAACCACTTGATTGTTAACAAAAAACTTAATAGAACCATGAAGGTTAGAAGTGACCACTTGTAGGACATGAATCCAAGGTCTACCTAAGAGGATATTATATGGTAAAGGTCTTGGCATAACATATACCAAGGTAGGAATGATTACTGATCCTATATTTAAGGGCAAGATAAAAATTCCCAAATCTTTTCAATCAGTATTATGAAAACTATGAATAAACAAAGAAGATGTAACAAGAGAACTTGAATCAACTTTGAATTTAGAAGATAGACTGATACTATAAACATTGAGTGATGAACTGGTATCAATGAGAGTTTTCCTAATATTGAAATTATCAACATAAATAATTATAATTAATGGATTTTCTTTCTTTTGCATTTCCAAAGGTGGGAGTTCATGTAGATAGAACATAGTTCTTTGTGAATCTACTCAAATATGATCTATCAATTCATTCACATTCATTTGTCTAGAAGAAAAGGGTAAAATAATCTTTTCAAGACCTTCCTAAAGCATACCTTGATAAACTGGGGCAATCTAAAGCAAATCCCAAAGTGAGATCTTAACAAGAGTAACATAAGGCTGCTCAATAAGATCATACTAAATTTTTTTCTTGAGTGGAGGTTTAGGTGCTTCAGGAAAGCATAATTGAGAAGGTGGTAAAGAAATAGGTTGATCAATATTTTGTTTATTCCTTTTATTATTATAAGTGTGTGCTACTACATTATAAGAAGACACTTTGAATTGTGTAAACATTGTATAAAGACATGAAGAATCACTATTAAATGGAATCTCTTTAGAGGACTAGCTGGAGTAACACAAATGATTGGTCTCTTATTCCTTTTAGGGGAAAAAATACTACAATCACATTTATGGACTTGTCATCCTATGAGGAAGGAGATTTTAAGGGTAAAGTTTGTATAATTGGTCTTCAAACAAGAAATATGCCTCTAAGAAATCATCCAAGCATATTCTAACATATCAAAATATTATTATGAGAAGACACTATCAAATACATTGAAATGTTGAATAAAAATATCTGAGATGGGGTTCACATTGGGTTCACCAAAATGTAGAGGAAATAATTTGCTACCCTTAAGATGACGTGATCTCAAGGAGAAAATTTCTCTCAACTACCTCAATTGATCTGACTTAAGTGAAATGGAAATATAAATGCTTTAAAATAGGAAACTAAGCTAACTTTAAAAAATAATAGAAAAACTCAAATAACTTGCATGCATAGAATGATAAAAATATTTATACTATGGAAAAGGAAAGTGTAGAATATATAGAATTTGGTACCATTTGGGTGAAGCCTCGACCTTGGATGCCAATGTGCCATAAGGAAATCTATGCACTTGCATTTTCGTCTCTATGGATCAATCCTAGAAGTTTCCAAAATAAGGTCCTTTATTACTCCAACCTATTTGGCACCAACAATTGTGGCCCCTCTGTTAAGATTATAAACATGACGAGATCATGTGTAAGAGAAGTCCTTACTGCAATGAGCTGATTTTGATATAATTTCGATAGCAATGAGATGTAGAGAGCTCCAAGTCCAAAAATTTTACAAGAAGTTTTAAAAATAAGAGAGAAGAGAGTTTTGTTCATAGACATGGCGAGAATAGCCAGTTTAGTCATGTTTGGGCATTGGGAGATGCAAATCACAAATGGTCTGTACAAAATATTCTTGTTTGAATCTTAGATTTTAGTGGGACATTTGTGCACCGTGTAGACATCTACACACCATGCTATAGTCCAACCATTTTCGTCCAAAATTTAAATCATAAGATATGAATGCTTCATCATTTCCATCCATCAAGTTGGAATCGTGAAACCTCGATTATGAATTTTGTCATAAATATACTAGGCACTGTGTGTAAGTGTGAAATTGACTTAGGGTGAAACTTTTGACACCACAATAGGATATTTTTTATTATATGCTGGAGGGGCATCTAATTTTTGGATGTGTATATCAAAGACCTTTCATATATTTGTAGCATGACATTATTTTAATTTATATGAGATCATGATGATGTATGTTTTATGGACTTATTGTTTGATTTTTGATTATAAGGGAAAAACAGGTTTTGAAGGGACCCAAAACCCTTTACAAATAGGTTTTGAAGGGACCTAAAACCCAGACCAAGAGAATCATGTTGCTAAAAAGATACATCACAAACCATCAACATCCTAACAATAGTAACTTACCAAACTAAAAACACAAGGAAATACCGATTGCACAAAGGATTTGAAGGGGACAATAATCCCAATCAACAAGGGTTTGACCAAGACCTTAAACCCATGAAAATAAAAGGAACTAAATCCCTAATAGGAAAATAGAACCACATGAGTTGGCCAAGCAACCATCAGCTTGTAATTACCAAACTAAAACATCACACTTAGCAACAACACCCAACAAATCCAAGTTCCCCACCTTAATAAGGGAATTAGAAAATGAACTAAACAATGAAGAGCAACAACCTTATCATTAAACCAACCAGATCGAAAAACCAACCCAACCTCCACCTCAAAAGAAGAGGGCTCCCCTCTATAGGAGAGGATGAAATGAGAACCTTTGGCACATAGCATAGAACTATCCACTAGATCCATAACACCCCTCTCCACCTCAATAGAAGAGGGCTCCACCTCCGAAGGAGCAGTCTCTACCTCCATAGAATAAAGAAAATGTAGAAATCGATAGAAAGCACCAAATCTCAAAGAAAGGAAAGACATGAAATCCTTTGGTATAGCAAAAAATTGGAGCACAAAAGAAGAAAAAGACCACTCCTTAGAAAAAATCCTTGAAAGAGAACACTTCTGAGCCAAGAGCATAAGCATTTGAAAGAGCTCAACCATCAGGTCTTTTAACCTCAAAATCTTCACTTGCTAGTTGAGAATCAAAGAAATAAATCTTACTAACATTAAGAGCAACACATACCAAGAGGGGATCTGAAGGAGAAATATATACCTCAATAGGAAGGGACTTAAATATCTAATCCTATAAAAACAAGATATCAAAGGGATAAACCTAGGCCAAAAACTCCATCGAGCAACAATAGGAGGGCCAAGAGAAACCAACAAAGATCTTCCAAAAGGAAGAAAAACCCTATAACAACAACCATTGGACTCCAAAAACACCAATGTCCAAAAAGATACCCCAAAACAAGCAAAAAACCAAGGTCGAGAGCATAACAATAGCTAAAACCCAAGCCCAACAAAAACTCCATAGGAGAGAAAAACTCACCCTAAAAACAACAATGACAAAGACCAAAGCTCAAAGAGAGAAGCAAAAAAAAGGCCCCCAGTAGACAAGGAGGAACCAAGTCGGACCAAGACATGGAGCAGGCTAGAATATGAGGCACAATAGCTACTCTAACACACTGGTCAGAGCCAAGGCATGACCACGAACACTCCACAGTTAGAACCAACTAGGAACCCAAACAAGCACCAACAAAGAAACCAAACACAATAGCCAACAAGAACCAAGAGAAAGGTCAATTGGAAGGCAACACTAGGAAAAAGGGAAGAAGAACAAGCCCGACAAGGAAAAAGGAAATGTCATAGGGAAGAAAAAGGGAGAAGGCCAAACTTGAAAGCACAATTGCAACTCCAACATGTCGATTAAAGCCAAAAATAAGCTACAAACCTGAGAAACTTACCACAAGGGGCTAGAGACTCACAAGACACACCTTGTTCCAAAACACCACAATCGAAAACACAAAGGGAGAAGAAACCAATGGGACACCTCTACCTCTACACCAGAAATATCGACCACCAACAAAGAGAGCCACACAATAGAAACCCTCCCCACAAGTCCCATCAAACACCAAAGAATACACTTGCAACCCAACTGCCAAAACCCAATCCAAATCATCATCATCATCATCAAGATTTGAGCCATCCTCACCATCTACATCAAAGGATTTTGAAAATCCCTAAACTACTCTTCATCCTTCCGCTACACTTCATATCTGTTATGTGATGTTGTCATGCAAATGTGCATTTGTTTTTATGATTATATGATGGCTAGATCTATGATTGGATGATTATGTGTAGATTTATGTTTATTTGACTATTATGGCTGAAATATGAATGATTGATGTGATGATTTTATGATTCCTAGATGGATGTATGTATGGTTATATGGATATGGGATACATATTTATGTTGTGGTGATTTTGTGCATTTTGTCCAATTTGATAGATCCATAAAATTTATGAGTGTTTGTAATTTATATCTAGTTTTAATTGACACATTTATGCAAGGATAAAATATGGGGGGCTAGTGATGAGATGTGTGTTGGTTGGAATTTATGATAAATATGCATGTGGATGAATGACCGGTCTTATTTTATTTGTGGATAGTTATGCTTTATGAATGGATTGTCAAACATGATTATGCATTAATATTATTTTCTTGGAAAATATGAATGAATGCTTATTATGGATGAAAATGAATATAGATAAATGTGTATGAATATATAACATGTTTATGAATATGTGAAATGTAAAATGATTATGAATATGAAAAATGGTTATGATTATGGATAATGGTAATGCAAAATGAATATGGAAATGATTATGGATAATGGTTAATGAAGACAAAATGTTTAATGGTTATGGATAATGGTTAATGGTTATGGATGATGGTTAATGAAATGGTTTTGACTATGAATAATGGCTATGCAAAATGAATATGGCTATAATTATGGATAAATGAATATGCAAAATGGATAATAATTATGGAAAAGGATAATGGTTATGGATAAATGATTATGTAAAATAAATAATGATTATGAAAGTGAAATGATTATGAATATGCGAAATGGATAATGGTTATGGATAAATGAATATGTAAGATAAGTTATGGATGTTTGTTAGTTAACTTAAATGTATTTAATTGGGTGATAATGCATAAATGTGATACATGATGGTTGGGGCATTTTATTTTTTGTTCATGATACAAAATATAGTCTGGTCTGGGTGATTGAGGGAATATAATCATAGGATATGGGGGATACGAAAGGAGGTTGTTTAGGTGTGGGGGGGTGATTATGCTGGAAATGTGGTGAGCAATCCTAAAATTTGATATAACAAAGGATATTATTTCTCGATGGTATATATGGCCAACAATGCAATTTGTTTCCTTTGCATGGATTTTGGACTTACAAAAAAAACAAAAATATTTTCCATAACATCCAATGCCCTACACAACCATAGTGGTTCATAGAGGGAATGATAATATATACCCGAGTTCCTAGTGCACACAAGCGAGTGACTTTGTGGGTCTATGCGACCAAGAATCTAAAGTGTATGATACAAGCATCCACCTCTACCTAAGGTAGGAAGTAACATAGGCGGGTCATGTAAAGGACGATCACAAAAATTCCATACAAAAATAATGAACATGCTCCATTGTACACCTTGTCAAAATGCACTAAGATATGAATAGATCTAGGTGGTCCTACCTAGGTGACTCCATGGGTTGAAAAGAAAATAATGAAAAAGGAAAAATCACCAAAAAGGCGAGCACATAACCAAAATATCTCTTGCCAAAGGTGGGTTGGACAATTACAATGATTATGTCAGGCTTGGGAAGGATTCATCCCTATGGGCATAAATGCAGATTAGCGTAAATGGTACATCAAGAGGAATGATGACTAAAGGCTTGGGAAGGATTCATCCCTATGGGCATAAATGCAGATTAGCGTAAATGGTACATCAAGAGGAATGATGACTAAATGACTTCACCTGTTGGTATTAATCCAATCATATTTTTATGAAGGAACATATATCTATGCTTGGTAAAGTGGTATGTTAACCATTATTATGAATGGGATATGTTATTATATGTGGGGGGGTGATCCAGCAATACTAGTTTACAATTTATGGGCAAACTAGACACTGAACTAATTTTTTAAAACTAAATCTTCACTTTTGGGCTCCTATAGCGGCTAAACCGCGAGGAATTTGAAGATGATGCAAACTAGTGATTTGTGATGTTTTTTCTATATATTCTAAATATATTTTTTTCAAAATTTTTGGAATCAGTTTGCACTTCTTTTTCCATCTCCTTCGAAAACTAGCTTTTAAAGAAACAACATTTTTAAGGAGTGACACTCACTATATACAACATAATTTTTTTTTGTATGAAGGATAAAATTCTAATTTTTTCGAATTTAGATTTGAAACTATGATATATAACACTTTCATTTGGTTTCATAGTGTTTTATTAAATATTTTTTCCTTAATCAAGTTTCAAAGTCAAACCAATTACAATTGAAACATAGGCAAACTGTATAAAACATAATTTTTTTTGTGTGTATCGAAATTCCAATTTATTTTTTTAAAGGATCAAGGACATAAATACCCAGCCTAAACATATTTTATTTATTTATTTTGATAACCTACTATTTTTCCACATGTGCAGAACAAAGAGATTGATTTTCAGTGAAAAAGCCATGTTTAATAAAATTAAAAAACACATACATAAAAAAACCAAAACATATTAAAATTATATTCGTTGGATAGCTCATTCTAAGGACTACAATGATTATTTAAAATAAATTTTAAATGAATTCATTTGATCCACCAAAAGATAAATCAAAAGTGATATTTTATTAGCATTTTGATAGGTGTAAAGGAGACTACGTTGTAGGTATGGTTTAAAAATAGCGGGGTTATATCCAAGGGGGTTTGATCTAAGGTAGTTTGATCAAACCCTCTTCAATTGGAATCCTTAAAATGGAACTTTTTAAGGCTTAAATCATTATATTTTCTAAAAATATGTGATTTTAGCAAAACACAGAATCTCCCAGAAATTATAAACTAGCTTTGTGGGATCATCCGAGGGATAATGAAAATGTGATGTCTTATTAATGAACAAATAGGCATGGGGACAATCCAACCTAAGCGAACATTCAAATATTTCTTCCTATGTCCATTGGGGGAGATATGATGCATGTGTGGCTAGTTAATAATTAAGGAATTTGTTATTGAACCAAAATCATTTCTTTTTGAAGTTCATCTTTATATAGAAAGGGTAATATGGATATTGCAAAATTTCCTATTAACACGCTGAATTATTTCTACAAGATATTTGGTGTGGAAGTAGGTCAGCATTTTTATTGGAAAATAGGGGGGTTTCAAGTTCATGCACAGGTACTTATAACTTCTTAGATTGTAACTGTTGTCTTATTAGGCCCGACTACTCTAGTTGTTCGAGACCCACAAATAATTCTGAACAAAGCTCAAATTTTTTTTGGAATATGTTCTTGAATTTGTTTGGGACTTGGCTAGAACTTAGATTGGCGAAGAAGAATATGGTCCCTGGGTTTCTTTTATAGGGACTCTATTTCTATTTATCTTTGTTTCTAACTGGGCAGGTGCTCTTTTTCCTTGGGGAATTATTAAATTACCGCATGGGGAATTAGCCGCACCTACAAATGATATTAATACTATAGTAGCTCTAGCTTTGCTCACATCAGTAGCTTATTTTTATGCAGGTTTTACAAAGAAGGGTTTAGGATATTTTGGTAAATATATTCAACCAACCCCAATACTTTTACCAATTAACATATTAGAATATTTTACAAAACCTCTATCACTTAGTTTTTGACTTTTTGGAAATATATTAGCTGACAAATTGGTAGTTGTTGTTCTTGTTTCCTTAGTACCTTTAGTGGTACCTATACCTGTAATGTTCCTAGGATTATTTACAAGTGGTATTCAAGCTCTAATCTTTTCAACTCTAGCTGCAACTTATATAGGCGAATCCATGGAGGGTCATCATTAATTCAATTAATTTAACTTAGTTTTTTCTAACTTTTCAATTCATATCCATTTCGAATTTAATAAGATTTTAGTCAAAATATTTAAGATCACTAATACCGTCGATAAAATTGATAAATAGAACAATTCATATCTACATAATAAAATGAATAGGTTTACTCATGGGAATTAGCTTAGTAAACTATGTATCCCGGTGTGCAACAATGAATTTTTCGACCTTGAAGGGATACATATACATAGTTTGTATTGTGTCATATATGTATATGCATATATCATCTATATAGACTAATATATATCTAGATAATTATTTAGATATAACCATAAAAAAAGAGACTTTTATGCAGAATATTCTGTGATATAAATCACCTATTTCAAAAATTATCGTACGTAATAGTCTATTACTAAGTATGAGATGAATGAGTTTCACAATGATTCTAATTAGATAACCTTACATTATCTCTACCGGTCTTTAGAACGAAAAAGACTTTTGCTACAACCAAGCATAGTAAAAAAGAACTGTATGCTATATAATAAATGGATTCACTTTTTCCATATGCCTTTTTCATTTTAAGGAAAATAATTGAAGTCAACCCTGCTATCCTTTCTTTCTTGTAAAAAAAAAGGAATAATCACTATGTTACTATTTGATCAAGATAATATTCCACTATTCATCGATTCCTTTTTATTCATAAGATGAATAACACTTCGGTCGTTCACATTAACAGTGCTATAGAAGTCATTAAGTTCATGGCATAACTTATATTCATGCTATACTATTGTAAATACACGATATAAATAATATTAAAATAAAATAGAGAAAGAAACAGTGTAATTAGATGGAGGGCCCAGATCAAAAATAAAAAAGGTTTATGCTTCTCTTATTTCAGTAAGAACAAAAAATAGAACAAGAAAATGAACAAAAAAGATCATTATCAATATGATTCAAATTAGCTTGCTGAAATACCCTTTTTTAAATATGGCAAAAAGGGAAAATAGAGAAAGTTCTTCATTATAAAATATTCACCAATTAGGATTTTTTTCCCCTAAAAAACGAAAAAATTCACCAATAAAATTAATATTTTTATCGAAAAGTATGCAAGATTCACCAAGATTTTACACCTTCACCGAGGGGGGGAGGGGGGGTTTCTTAAAGTTTTCCCTGCATGATACACTTGTTTTTGATAATGGTACACCATTCAAGAACAAGGAAGTAAAATATTTCTTAGAGAAATTTCATATTTAACATATAGGTTAACATATAGGAAGTAAAGTATAATATGAAATTTCATATTTGTTTTTGATGCATTTGAGAATGTGATGGTAATAAATGAGGAGTATGTCAAGGGGTGATAAGAGAGGATGAGTGTGTATGGGTGGATTAGGTTATGTAAACTATCTAATAAATCATATGATGGGACATGGATGGGAGGAGTTTGGATTAGCTTGAGTATGCTTATAGAAGGACTATGGAAGTTGAGATACCAATAATATCCTAAAAATGGGAGGGGATAATGGGGGTGTGAGGGTACTTAAATTCATGTGATTTTTATCCTACTTATGATGTAGATGGGTACTAATGATGGTTGATAGAAAATAAGTGGTGCATGGGTGGTGTAACCATAGAAAAAATTGAGTTGACCATTAGGAGGATAAAAAATATTGAGTGACAATGAAGGAATGTATAGTGGGGCAAGGTCATGGTAGAAAAAGCTTCCTCGTTAGAAGAAAAGGGTGGGTGTATGTTGAGTTAGGATTATGGTATGAAAATATTCCCTATTAAAGGAAAAGGTGAGTGGGGTTTATGTTTATGGTAGAAAAATCTCTCTAGTTATAAAATTGGGGAGTATGGAACTAAGTGACATTTATTCCAAGCCATGGTTAGCAGATGGTGCAAGTGAATTAATTGCAGATGGTAAGTGTGTGGATAAACAAGAGACCTATTTGATTGTGGATATGAATCTACACATGGATCCTATTTGCTAGTTTTTCACCATGATACTTGCCCAATTTGCAATAAAAGTGGTTTTCACCATTGGACAAATTATTTCTCTTTACTATATATTTTTTATATTTGTATTTTTTAATTTTTTAATTTTTTATGCATTAAATTTGTCAAGATGCACAATATTCATTGGCTCCTCCAAGGGTTTTCCTTCCATGATAGCTAATTGATAAGTGTTAGATCTATATTTTTCTATGATAACATAAGGACCTAAGCAGTTAGGTTCAAATTTTCATTTCTTTTCATAGTCTGTAAATTGTGTTGATTCTCCTTGAGGACTAAATCACCAATCTCAAATTCTATGCGCTTTATTTTCTTGTTATAGCTTCACTGAAGCCTATTTCGATAAACTCGTAGATGATTGAGAGTGTTGAGGAATCTTTCGTCCAAGAGTTCCAACTATTGCAGACATGTCACTTGATATTATTCTTCATAAATAAGATGTTGTAAGGAGATTCTCAAGGATTGGAGTTTGACCTCAATTGGTAAAATGGCCTCAGTACCATAGACAAGGGAATATGGTGTTGCCACTATGGGAGTGAAGATGCTAGTACGATAAGTCCATAAGAAAAGATTGATTTGGAGATTCCAATATTGATCAATGTCATTCATCAATTTTTGAAGTATTTTTAGATAAAATTTATTAGTTGCCTCAGCTTGGTTGTTTCCTTGTAGGTAATATGGAGTGGAAAAAATGTGTTAGATATGAAATTTTTGGCATAGATCACGAACCTCTTGATTTTTAATTGGTTTTCCATTATTTATGACAATAGAGGATGGAATACCAAAGAAAAAAATGTAGTGGATGATAAAATTAATAATTTATTTGCTGGTGATGTATGTTAAGGGAATAACCTCCACCCACTTGGTACAATACCCAATAGCGACAGTCATGATGAATTTATGGCCATTAGAAGAGGATAGATTTATTTTTCCAACTAGGTCTAACCCTTGTTATGAGAATGGCCATGGAGTGACAATTGGTTGTAATTCTTATGATGGTGCATGAATGAGGTGACCATGTTGTTGGCATGGGCGATAAGTTTTTATAGAATTATGTGCATCTTGCTCCATTGCTAGCTAGTAGTATCCAATGTGCAACAAATTATTGGCTAGGGTATACTATAATGGGCTCCGTAGATACCCTGATGTACTTTGATTAAAGTGGTTTGATCCTCTTTTGTGTCTAAGCACCTAAGGAGGGTTCCTTTAAAGGTCCTTCGATAGAGGGTATCACCAAGTAATGTGAAGTGAGTGGATTTGCGAATGAATGATTGGCATTAGGAAGTGGATAGATTACCTATGGAACAATATTATTATGGAGGTAGTCATATATATCTTGGTACCATGGTGAATTGGGACCAACTATAACACATACCAATTCTATTTTTGGGAGCTTGTAGGTAGGGATAAACAATTGTTCAATCAAAAATTCATACTACTGACTATTATGATGCATGCCCAATAGGGAACCAATCATTTCCATAGCATCAAATAATTTTTTATTCAAGTGAGGTATTTGATCAAATTTAAATTATATGAAGTATTGCATGAAGCTGTCCATCATACATTTATCAGACAATAATTTTTCATATTTTGTTTGATATTTGTTGTTCACTTGTTTGATGCCTAGTTGTTAATCACAATAGACCTATAATTTGGTTATTTTCCATTGAATAGAAAGTCTGATCCCTATGATTAATGCATCATATTTTTCAATATTATTCGTGCAAGGGAAGGAAATATGATAAGATTTTGGGATGCAATCACCTTGAGGAGTAGCAAACAATATTCTTTCCCCCAAGCCATGCTAAGTAACTGATCCATCAAAGTATAAATTTCATGATGTTCCATTAGAGGAGCCTCTACAAGCTAGTCAACAACTACTTGTTCTTTTATGGCATTTCTATCTACATACTCAATATCAAATTCACTGAGAATCATGACCTATTTTTCCATGCAATCTGTGAGGGTAGATTTTGAGAGTAATTATTTCAAAGGATCTACTTTGGAAATGCGTTGCATCTTTTGATTAAGCATGTAATGTTGTAATAATATGACTGCAAGACATGGCGTTTCAATTGGAGTATAGTTCAATTCACAACCTACCAAAGTGTGAGACATGTAGGTAATATCTCTTTCTTTTCCATTATCATCATGTTGTGCAAACAATGCCCCCAATGCCATAGTAGTAGCTAATATGTATAGAAAGAGTGGTTTGTGTAGATTGGGTGGCATAAGAATACATGGTGAAGCAAGATAGTCATTGAACCACTAAAATTCCTATTGAAAATTTCCATCCCACTTGAATTTAACATTTTTGCATATAAGATGTGAAATGGTTGGAATTTATCAGCAAGTTGAGCAATAAATATCTTGATTGCTTGAAGTTTTCCTTGTAGAATACGTAGCTATTTGATATTTATTGGTGGAGGCATATCAGGGTGTGTGTGAGTCAAGTAGATGAAGCTCCCAACAAGACAATGATACAAAGTGGCATCAATGAGTGGAGTAGAATACTTAGCCTCAAGTTTGACTCTAGACAAAAAGGGAGTAGGTGCAACCTTACAATCAGACATGTGGAGCTGAGCTAGAAGGTCAAGAGAATACTTGAGATGAGCAAGACTAATCCAAAAACAGGATTGTGTGATCTCAATCTCGAGAAAGTAGTGCGAGAGGCCCAAGTTAGTCATAGAAAATATGTCATCTAGAGAAGATTTGACTCTGCCAATGATGGGTGACAAACTCCTTGTAATGATCAAGTCATCAACATAGAGAACAAGAAGCAAGTGAGAGTCATCCTATCACAAAATATAGACATTGAAATCCGAGTGGCACCTAGAGAATCCTGTCGAGAGAAGAAAGGAGTCCATCTTGCCATACCAAGCCCTAGGGGCCTGTTTGAGGCCATAAAGAGACTTTCAAAACTTTCAAACCAAAGAAGAATCTTGAAAAAATCCTTGTGGCTTCTCCTAAAGAATGGAAAACTATGAAAAACACTAATAGAAAGAATCAAGTACCACTGCAAAAGATGCCACATAACTAGTGACTGAGTTGAAACTATCAACTCATGAGTAACTAAAAAATTTGTCGATGAAGAACTGTAGATGAATCCACACTACAACAAGAGTAAGGTCAGGACTAAGGAGAGAACTGTCTGAGTATCAATTGGACACTCTCTTGATAGATTGGTATATCCCTATCACAACTGGAGATAGGTATCAAGTCTTTGGAAGTAGAACCAAACTTTTGAAGACAGGTAGATTTCTTACAAAATAGGAGTGTCTATATGGTATCTAGTCCATCACATTGAAATGCATGGGTAACCAACCGCTGCATTCACTGAGTATATCAAAACCAACATTGGATACACAGATCAATCTAAAGAAGCATAAAGTATGA
Organism: Sequoiadendron giganteum; assembly: GCA_007115665.2. Taxonomy (NCBI): domain Eukaryota; kingdom Viridiplantae; phylum Streptophyta; class Pinopsida; order Cupressales; family Cupressaceae; genus Sequoiadendron; species Sequoiadendron giganteum. The sequence goes on along the minus strand of CM021103.1, from coordinate 595,363,424 downwards.
TATAGTACACTGAAATAGCAAGATTGTGGCACTTTAAATTTTAGTGCGATTACAACATTAGAAGAGGATAACTATAACAACCATGATGAAAAGCTAGAAATGTTGATGAAGAAGCCAACCAAAAGTGCCCTGAAGTAGACAACCATGAAAAAATCCCTCTAAGTGGATGTCAGTAGGAGCAACTGGCCCCATTTGACTACTGGTTGGAGGAGTGCATGATGCAGGACAAGGCTCAATAATTAGGCAAAATGATTTCTCCAAGTTTACTTATTAAATTACAATTTGTTTTTAAAAAACACTTAAATAAATGTTTAATTTTAAAAACTATATTATTAAAAAATAACAAAGAAAAATAATTATTTATTTTCTTTGAAAAAACTTTATTAAAAAATAATAAAAAAAATTATTAAATTTTTGTTTATTTAAAAACTTTATTAAATATTAATAAAGAAAAATATTATTTTTCCCTAAAAACTTTATTAAAATTAAAGAAAACACATTTTTTTAAATTAAAAAATTTAACAAAAAATTATTAAAGAAAAAAATTGTAAAAACTTTTTATTTATTAAAAAAACTTAATGAAAAATCAATAAAGAAAAATTCGTCCATTTTCGGTAAAGTTGTTTTTGAGGCAAAAAAAATTTCCGAGCAAGCTGTAAGACCTCCCAAGCAATACATCCATCATTATTATTTCGCAGAAAAAATTATTAAAAAAATAATTATTTGCGTTTTCATCGTTTGGGTAATTTAAAAAAAAAAAAATTCGAGCAAAATTTTGTATTGTTTTGGGCAAAATATTTTCAGGGTTTATTAAAAACTCGGCAGAATTTTTTAGCATGATGGCGACATATTCTCGGCATATTCGCTGGGTACATTGTCACATTAAATCTGTGGGCCAAGTCAATCGCTGCCATTTGCAAATCATATCATTTATCATAGGCTTTACTAATAGTGTTTGTCAGAGTTTTTTTAATAAAGGGTTTGCTTGTAAATCTTTTTAGCTGATTATATTTTTCAGGGTTAGAGTTTTTATATGATCAAAGCCTTTTTTAAAAGGTTTTGTTTAAAAGTTGAAAAGGCTGACTATTAAATTATTTTTTAGCGGTCCTTTTAAATTATTCAAACCTTTCTTTATTTAATAAAGGCCGACCATATTGTTTGGAGCCAAAAATTTGAGCCAAACTAGCTATCAACAACTTGATTTGCCTCCCAAAGTGCCAAAAAATAGTCATTTTTTCATTTTGGCATTATTTTTCTCATACAAAGGCAAAAGTTTTGAAATAAAATATGATCACAAAGCTGAGAAGCTCAATTTTCTAGTGGTGAAGTTATTTTTCAAAGTTTTTGTAGTTTGGTGCCTTTTTTTGCTGATTGAAGTCAGATCTTCATTTTTGGCTCCAAAGCTCATAACTTCTTGTCATTCTCTCTCTTGTTGAAGTTTTTTTGGTCTAGCAACTATTCTTGGGGGTGTTGTGGAGTCACCATTTAATCCCACATTATGAAGTCAGTGAAATTTTCATTTTTCTTTTGTTTGCATCATATTAAATTAACTATGTTAATCACATCAATAATCTCATTGAATGAGTGGATTGAATTGTCTGGCAATGAATGAAACCATTCCAAATCCATGTCCTTCGATGACCTAGGAAAGAGTTTAGCCAAGAGTTTATCCTAAAATTTGAAGTCACTACACAAGTTGTATGTACTGATATATGATTTCTAGAGTCTCCCTTACCATTGTACTTATCAAATCGGGATATCTTTGTATTTTGTGGCATTTGCGCTTTCAATATTTCAAGTGAAAATGGGCTTCTCTTGACATATTGTGATGTTTTTCCATTTTGGTTTTGGTTCAAGGTTGAGATTTTTTGTTGAATTGAGGTTACATTTTGCAAAATTTGATTGATCATGGAATGATTGGTTGACATGTTTTGGGAATGTGGTCAATTTTGTGGAAATGTGTATGTACTTGGTGAGCTACTATGTTGAAAAATTTATGAGAGGGGTTAAACTTGGGGTGTGACATGGGAAGATCCAAAAACATAAGGATTTCTAGTGGAAAGGCCTATTGTTGGAGTTATATCGATGCTTTATTGTATTGTAGAAGCAACAATTGGATTTGTGTATGTAGGGATAAAGTTATGGTTGTAGGGAGGGAGACTTTACTTCCTCTTGGAATTTTAGTATATCCTAAAGCTCATGCACAACTAGCCATTGTAGGTACATTATTATAACCTATATGGGCTATGCTAGGAAAAAACTCTAATCCTTGATCATCATTAATCAATTTCGTCATGTTATCAATTATAGGAACTGTTGTACTGGTTTAGTGTTCAGTACTTACAAAGTCTTGAAGTCTTTCTGTGTCCTTGTCCAATTTTTTTAGTTTGTCTTTGAGAACATGAGAAAGCATAGTTTCAACATGTTGCATAGATGGTTGCTATTGCACCAAAAGATCGACCTATTAATGCCCAATACAACTTCCAGAGTTAATGAATCCATGGGAGGTGGTTAAACCATGTTAGAAACCCAAGCACTACACTGTATAGCATAAGGATACTAAGGGCACACACCTTGCAACAATCCCCCCCAACACAAGTGATGGGTTCAAACCTGTGACCAAAGGTTTGATACCAAATTTTGCATTGTTGATTATCTTTACACTAAAAGATAAACCTATTAATGTTTGATACAGCCAACAAAGTTAATGAATCCACAAGAGGCAGTTGAGCCATGTCATAAATCTGAGTGCCACATTGTACATCACAAGGAAACCAAGGTCACACACTTGACAAAATAACATTTGTAAAAATGGGTGATTAAGGTTGTCATTGGTATAGTAATGTCAAGGATAGAGTCCAAAATGGGTTGAGTATTGACAATTCCTTGCAAATCAAAATTTTGGAAGACTCAAGATCCATAGTGAATGCAACAATAGCATGGGATGCAATAAGTCTAGAACTACATCTCATTGAAGTGTTGAAAATAGGACACCAGGTCATGAAACTCATACAAGTTTCAAAACAGTAACTGTACCCAAGGTGAACAATAAAACAAAACACAAAAATAGTGAAATAGATAGGTCTGTGAAAAAATTGGTTCAGTCAATAACAAGAGGATAAGGGTGCCCAAGGGTATCTAAGTCTTGATCTATATTGTTTTAGACATTCAAAATTTGACTTCGTGTGACTATATTTAAGGTTTCCAATTTTTTTTGCAAACAATTTGAACAATGAATATTTTTCCCAAATTTGCTACTTTATGCCAAAGTATGTAACATTATGTAAACAAGAAATGACATTTTTGAATGCAATTTTCTGATTTGAAATGTACATGTACAAATTGACTAATTTTAAGATGTAAAGACTTGGAATTAACAAAAATGCAAATTTGAAACCCCACAATGTACTTTATTTCACCTATATGAACTATATGAAAGATGCCTAAAAGATGCAATTATGAATTCCAAAACAAAGATCTGCAATCACCAACATATTGAGTAAACAAAGACAAAAATTTATGAAAAAAATTGTTGATTCAATTGTACAAGGACATAGGTGCCCAGGGGCATGTGTGTCCTTGATAGGGGTTTTGAAAATTTAAAATTTGACTGTTTATTATGTTGTTTAGAGGTTTTGCTTCTATGTACAAACAAGTCCACAACTAAGATTTTTCTATAGAATTTACTCAAATCAAGACAATATGATGTAAATACAAATGTGTAACAATGCAAATGAAAATTACGAATATAATTTTCAATGTAGATTTGATCTAGGTGATTGGAATGAATCCTAATGCAACCTATGATGTAAAATGATAAGATTTTTTTATTATTTTTGGTGACTTTTATGATGCAAAAGTAGAAGCCTAAATGAAAGATATAAAATAATTCAATGTAAATATTAGATCTAGCATGCAATTTTCAAAAGGTATATTATGTTAACAAGTCCGGTTCACCAAAATGAAACATACGAAAAAAGGAACCCTAAGTTTAATGCATAAAACCTAGATGAATCTCTTCCTTTTTCAAAGGTACATTAGGTTCACCGAAATGAAACATAGAAAAAGAAGGGGGGCTAGGTTTAGTGTATAAAACCTAAAGTCAATTCCACCTTTTCATAGGGTTTCATTAGGATGTAAATAAACAAGGAAAATAGATTGAAATTCAACCATAAAGGTTAGTCAATTAGGCTTGGATCTAATCCTTTTGAGTCTTGGAAATGGATTGGAAATGATTTTTTATGATTAACCTAATTAGACCATATGACCTAATATGAAAAATGCAAGATCCTAACAAATTACAGATTGAACAGTAAATTAAAGGAAGATCTAGAAAATGTAGGAGATTGTGTACCTATCCTAAAAAATGGTTTTGGAATGCATAGGAGGATTGGGATTCCTAGGGGTGTATGGGTCTTTGATAGGGTGTAATAGTATGCTTTTGGGGTCCTTTGATGACAAATATGAGCTTCTAAATTCTGGTTGCAGAGTTGTCAGAATATTGGATATTTTTGTGGGCAAGTTTGTGTGTCTTGAAAAGATGTAGGGCTTTGAATGAAAGAATAAAAAATCTGTCTTCAAGCTCTCTTCAATCTTCTTCAAACCTAAGATCTGAACATTCAAAAAGAGGGAAAATGTTTGGCCATTTAGGGGCTTGCCTCAGTCAAACCCCCTATAAGTGTTTCCACTTCCACAATGGCAATACCAATGATAAAATGATAATGGAAAGGAAGGAATGATGAAATCACAAAGTGATGCAACTCACCACCCTTCAATGGCTTCCTTAAAGGAATTAAGTCATGCACATTTCCTCAAGGTATTTATCTTGCTTTTTTGATTTTATTGATTGATTTAGAGACCTACAAAAGTGTTAGCCTTCACAAAATAATGATAACATGAACACACATTAACTCACATAAGATTTGACATGATGTTAGGATCTTGAATTGCTACAATGTTGCTCTTGACTTGCTTGATAGTGATCTTGATCATAGTTTTTCCAATATAATTTTACTTGATGCTATATGGATTTAAAATGATGCAATAACTAGGTATTTATAGACATTTCTCTAATTTCTCGAGAATTAAATCCTAATAGCCGACATTTGAAATTTGAATTTTGAAAGTTAAAATGGTCATTCTAACATATTAAAAATTGGTCCCCAATAGAATGGGGGGACCCATACACCCATGGACATGGGTCTTGACCCTATTTTCTAGGACACAATGTATCAGAGACAAAACATTAGGGTATGTGCAGGATCATCATGGAAAAAACAAACCCTTAAGTGGCAAAAAATTCAGAAAAATAAGAGTTAGGCAACTTGACATAAAAATTTGAATAAGTTATCTATATTATTTCAAAAATATGTAAGAATAGAATTTGTAGAAAATTGAATTTAGTTTCTAAATTACTAGGATTATTTGCAAAAAAAATATATATATTTGGTGAAAATTTGAAATTTCAATACAGTAGTACTTAAATTTCAGGGAAAAAATAAGAAGTAGGTGTCTGTTTGACCACCCTAACCACATTAAAATGCTAATATTTTTTAATAAGATTTTAGATATAAGTAGAGGACTCATGTCCCAATGTGATACATATTTTTTGATAATTTTTTTCCAAGTAAATAATTAATTATAATTTTTTTATGATAAATTTTAAAAAATATAGAGACTTGTATGTCTAACCACCTTTACTTGGTCAAAACTTCATGAAATTCATTTTTTTATTTTTAATCTTGTAGTATGCGAAGCAAAGAATATGAAACATCTTTTGGATTCAAAAAATATGATACTGTTCGAATGTTATAGATGTTTTTCAATCAGCCTAAAAATCAAAACTTTAGTCATAATTCAATAGAAAATGAATAATAATTATTTATTTTAAAGGGCATGTGTAGGATCATCATGGAAAAAGCAGGCCCTTAAGTGGCAATAAATTCAGAAAAATCAGAGTTAGGCAACTTGACGTAAAAATTTGAATAATTTAACTATATTATTTTAAAATAATGTAAGAATAGAAACTGTCGCCAATTGAATTTAGTTTCTAAACTACTGGGTTTATTTTTATTTAAAAAAAATCTATTTGGTAAAAAAATGAATTTCAATGCAGTAGTACTTAAATTTTAGGGAAAAAATAAGAAGTAGGTGTCTACCTAACCACCCTAACCACAATAAAATGATAATATTTTTTTTAATATTTTAGATATAAGTAGAAGACTCATGTCCTGATGTGATGCATATTTTTTTGTAATTTTTTTCCAAGTAAATAATTAATTATGATTTTTTTATCACAACTTTAAAAAAATATAAAAATTCGTACGTCTGACCACCTTAACTTGGTCAAAACTTCATGAAATCCATTTTTTTTTTAATCTTATAGTATGTGAAGCATAAAATGTGACACATGTTTCAAATTCAAAAAATGTGTTACTCTTTGAAATCTATAGATGTTTTTCAATCAGCCTATCAATTAGGACTTTAGTCATAATTCAAATAGAAAATGAATAATAATTATTTATTAAATTCAAAGTAAAGCATAATTTATATTGGTGGAAAGCTAAGAATCTCCTTTGAAAACCCTTTTCGTTTCATAATTTTTAGGTAAAAAAGAAGTCGTTAGCCACATGGGCCATCATATCACTTACATATCACCACTTTTTGGCCCATCATGATCCTGCACATACCCTTAAATTCAAAGTAAAGCATAATTTATATTGGTTGAAATCTGAGAATCTCCTTTAAAAACCCTTTTCGTTTCATCAATTTTGGGTTAAAAAAAAGTCATCACCCACATACCCATCATATTGGCACTTTTTGGCCCATCATGATCCTACACATACCCATTAGTTTATTTCATTTATTCAGTGCTTGCGATTTCTTGGAAATTGTTACAAATGGGATATAAAATGCATAATTTAGGAAGTTAGGGACCCAATCAAGATCAATAATTTATGGGGAGAAAAAAATAGTGTGAAATCATCAGGGGTGATAATTTACAATTCTACAACTAGTTCCAAGAAATTTATTCACACCAACAATGAGGACATCCAAGAGATATTTAGCATGTTTAATAATCCATTTTATCTTTTTATCTACATTTGTAGGCTAAGGTACCTTATTTCCAATATATAGAGTGTGACCTTGATTAGTTATTACAATCCATGTATGTTGAGTCCAAGTTGAGTAGTTATATGATGTTAGCATAGGAACCTTAGAATGATCAATGAAAAAAGAAGAGCAAAAGAAAGATAGATCAAAATAATGTACCAAGAGAGACCTCCAAATCACTTAATCAAGAATCCCCCAATAATGTGGTGTGACACTTTATATGTAGTATGATTACAATTATAGAAGTGTGTTCTAGATTTTACAATGCCAAGATGGATCAAAGATGTAAAATTACATTAATATATCAGAATGAGACCCTCAAACTTAAATTACACTTCCCCAACATGATCTACATTTAAAATGAAGCCATCTTAAGAGGAAAAATATTCTCTAGGTGTTAGTATGTTCAAGTAATCAACCATAATACAAATCTATAAAAAAATGAATAAAAGATACTTGGGTTTGAATCTAAAAAAGTACATGAATAGAAATGTAGAGCTCCTCAATACCTTTCAAATGCCACAAAATTCAAGAAAAATACATAATCTAGAAAAAAATAATGAGCTCAAAGGTCCAAAAATGAAAATTTGACTTTAACTATAAATCAAATTCACCTACAAAAAAATATAAAAAATGGGTTGCACCATTGTGAAGTACTCAGAACCAACTTTTTGTTGATATCTTGTTTGCAAAATTTTGACACCTTGATGGAAATTTATGGCCTTCAGAAAAAAATCCTATTCTATTTAAGCTATAAGGGAAAAAAAATTCCCCCTGGAGACTGGCGACAGGTCATTCGAGTGACCATTGGCTTCTTTCAACAAAGAAAAAACGTTTCCCATAGGCGACAATGGGGTTGTGCCCTGATAATAGAAGTTGACAATGGATCCGTGCACCACCAGGGTAAGCCCCATGGACTTAGCATAGGGGTTGGGAAATGCCCCCTTGACTGAAATTAACCATAGTTTTTTCTAAAAAAAGAAATATTTTTTTTAATAACCTATGGTGGATTTAATAATTCATACCATATCTGATAGTCAATGTGACTATTCTGACATACAAAAGGATGATTCCATGCAAAATTCATATGCACAAAATATTCGTAGATGGTTTAGATTTGACGTTAGATGTGACTTGGGTACAATACAACCTATATGGATTTCGTAAAAAATTATGAACTGCACGGATTTATTTCTTGCAGCTTCCGACCAAACCCTCAAAAAATGGCCTAGTTTTTTTCTCTCAAATATCAAATATTTTATATGAAAATAGGGGTTTTGGGACTTAGTTCTATGAGTTCCATTTCTCCCCAATACACACCTAGAAAAATCTCAAGCTCAAGCTCAAGCCACCCTCATATTTGATAAGGGCTTTTGAAATTCTAAATTTTTGATACCATGTTAGAGTCACAAAAGGACTCAAGCCTCTAGGATCACCTGTAAAAACCAAAAACAAACTTTCTATAAGAAGGAAAAGCAAGAACATAGATTTTTAATAATAGATTCAATATTATGGCCAATATGCAATACTCAATATTGCAGTGATATAAATTGGACTTATTCAACTAAATTATTAATGATGTAAAAATGATGTCTTTCTGATTAAGGAAAAGTGTGAGATAGGAGTAGACAAGATCTTGACATGTGTCTTAATCCTATATAATGATACAAATACCTAAAAAAATATTAAATGACTTAGGACACATGCATTAAATGCCAAAATACAAGATAATATCTAGTGTCAACTAACACTATCTAGAAAGATTCCCTCCTAGGACCTAAGTGGACTTAACATGTAAATAGGACCTAGATATGTAAAACACCTATTTACACCAACATACACAACTAAATAGTGAATAAAAACTATTAAAAATCTAAGTTAATGTTAATGTGAGATTAGTCTACTTCTTCCAAGGTTTCTCTTATATCAACACACAAAATTCATCCATGACATAGAAAATGTTGTATATAATAAAGAACTAGGATGACAACTATGAGTAGGTAAAGGTGAACCATAAAAATATCCTACCATAGACTCAAAATTAGATATGAAAATATATCTTGAGGAGAAGATAATGAATTAGGCTCTAGGGTGATGTGAATAGGGCAAGAATTACAAATAGTCAATGAGAGAAAATTATAATAGAAAATATCAACATGTGGTAGCTTTAATAGCATATCTAAGAGATATCTCAAAAAAGAGGGGCAAATATATCTATGTATCCACACCCACACATATATATGTATTGCATAATGAGAGGAGAGAGAGAGAGAGAGAGAGAGAGAGAGAGAGAGAGAGAGAGAGAGAACTCATATACAAGAACACAATAAAATAGAAAATAAAGGGAGAAACTAATCAAGAATAAGTGATGTGGGTATGTGTAGGATCATTGTGGAAAAAACAAGCCCTTAAGTGGCGAAAAATTCAGAAAAATCAAAGTTAGGCAACTTGACATAAAAATTTGAATAAGTTATCTATATTATTTAAAAAATATGTAAGAGTAGAATCTGTAGACAATTGAATGTAGTTTCTAAACTACTAGGTTTATTTAAAAACATAAAAAATCTATTTGGTGAAAATTTAAAATTTCAATGCAGTAGCACTTAAATTTTAGGGAAAAAATAAGAAGTAGGTGTCTGTCTGACCACCCTAACCACAATAAAATGATAATTTTTTTTATAAGATTTTAGGTATAAGTAGAGTAATCATGTTCTGATGTGATGCATATTGTGTTGTAATTTTTTTCCAAGTAAATAATTAATTATGATTTGTTTATTACAACTTTTAAAAAATATAAAAAACCCGTATGTCTGACCACCTTAACTTGGTCAAAACTTCATGAAATTCATTTTTTTTTAATCTTATAGTATGTGAAGCATAAAATGCGACACATATTCTAGATTGAAAAAATGTGATACCATTTGAAAGTTATAGATGTTTTTCAATCAGTCTATCAATCGAGACTTTAGTCGTAATTCAAATAGAAAATGAATAATAATTATTTATTAAATTAAAAGTAAAGCATAATTTATATTGGTGGACAGTTGAGAATCCCCTTTAAAAACCCTTTTTGTTTCATCAATTTTGGGTAAAAAAAAAAGTCATCAGCCACATACCCTACACATACCCATCATATCGCCACTTTTTGGCCCATCATGATCCTGCACATACCCATGTATATATCTATTCTTGAAATAAATATTGTATAATATAAATAATTGTCAATGTATATATTATTGCTTGCATACACATAGGTTGACCTAAGCCTACTTAGGCATTTATTGCTTTATGACTCATTGACATAGACTAGATATTTTCTAGATATTTTCATGATATTTTGTCCAACTAGTTTATAGACTGGAGAGGTGTTGATACACCTCATTCTTGGATGTTTATCCTTTATAAGGAGACCCTTGACTATCTAATAAGATGGGAGGAGCTTATGCATTATCCGTGATTGATTCAATCTTCTTTGTGATCATTGGTTCTTTCATTGTATTAGATCCATCAAAGAAGTTTTTAGGTTGACACATTCCTTTGTATCCTCTACCTTATCTATTTTAATCTTGTTTTTTGTAGGTTTTTCAAGGAGGTATCTCACCCACTTAGCCTCGATCTGCTCTTTTTTGGGCACAAAACATTTTGGCTTATTCGACTTTTTTGCAGTTTTCAACATCCTTGGCTCAGGTATTCCTCTTGGCTGATTCACCTCAGTTAAGAGTCGGTGATCAGTAGATTTCCTGTCAGTAGAGAACAAGTGGAGGTAGTTTGTAACTGTGACCCTTTCCATTCTTTGGCAGTTTCGAGCTTCTTTAGAAAACTCAATTCTGGAGCAGGCATGTTCTACTGTTATAGGCCATCGTGAATGATTTTTTGAAGGCACAACTTATAGAAGGAGGCCACGATTGGTTGTTTTTCCAAGTCTTATTCATTTGAAATAGAGGCGGAATTTTCTGACTGAGGCCAGGATTTGGGGGTGGACAACATTGATTTTCTTGCATGTTTCTCTGCTCTATTATTGGCGACGCATCAAGGAAAAGTTGATTCACTTCTTTGGAGCACTCGATTTTTTGTTTAAGGCATAAATATGGGTATTTCCCAGCTATGTGATCTCCATCACAGGTTGTGATTCGGTGCAGCAAGCCCACGATTTACAGATTGGCCCCTCCTTTAGCCCACACAAAAAACCCTACGCCTTATATTCCTCAGTGCCCTCTCTATTCGCATCGGCTTCTTCAGCTTGTGATCTGCAAGAGATACGTTTCGTTGTGGCCAAATAATCTTCAACTCGACCCTTGATCAGGCTTGCAAATTTTTTGTGGGGCCTCTTAGAGGACACAAACACTGCTACAGATCTGAAAGTTGGCCACTGATTTGCATCGGGGAACACTCCAAATATCTCCACCGATCCGATCAACTTGACCTGGTTTCCTTTATTTAAGTCAATTGTGATGATTAGCATTAAATATTTGTACTTGATGACAAATGTTATTGCAAATATTAAAATTTGTTGATTATCATCAAAAATTGACTTTTGTAAAAGGAGGGAAGTTATTTTTCCTTTGTTAAGAGTTTTTGAAAGAAAATTTAATTTCTTCTCATTGTAAAATGCACTAACTTATAAAGTTCCAAAACGGGGGGGTTTATCTAATCTAGGGGTTCTTAAATGTGTTGGTTTTCTATTGTTTAAAGGGATTAACCTATTTGTAATCATGGGATATGAAACCCATTCTTCTATAATCAACCTAAAACCGAGAAACTATAAGTCAGTGTGATGGAATCTAGAAACATCTCAGGTTCCATAATCTCATGCCATATCTATATGGACTTATCTTTGAACCAGGTAAACAATCTCAGAAGGATAAATGGTTTAATAATCATGATCATATTCGTGGATTAATCGACTTACATATTCCAGATGACACTTTGTATGTCATCATGGATATTGAATGTCCACATGCATTATGGATCAAAATTTGGGAAACATATGGAGACTCCAATGTTTCTCCATTCCCACACGATTCTACTAAGATCACAACTCACATCTCGCATCATGATTCAGATATAGAGCATCTAATTTACATAGAGGAAATCATTATTCCTCCACCTCCTCCTGTTGCTTCATCAAATTTCAGAGTCATTTCTTTGAAATCTTCCAACACTTCTTTACAATAGGATATTTGTCTTCCTAGAATTTCTAATTGGGATGCATATCTACCTAAAATTTCATGTCTTTTCATAGAGTCCCGCATTGCTAGCATGGAAGCACACATTGAGGACATCAGTCTTGTTTTTTATCACAACTTTAATAAAGTTGCATCGGCCTTGTCTTATTCAAATATGATTGCTTTTCTTTCACCTACATCAACTTCTATAGTGATAGTATCAAATTATTATGGTTCCAGTTATCCCCATACATCTATGGTTCTTGTGGTCCCTATTATAGAATCTTCTATGATACTTGATTCATTCCATCAATATTCATCACATGTCAACATTGGCTTGGAGATTCCTGAGCAACATTCGAAGACATCATGGGCACCACCATCATCATTCTTGGATGAGCTTCAACTCTATTCAAGATCATACATACATATTCTCACATGGGAAGATATCAAGCATCCTCAGTTGGTTTCATTTCTTCCCAAGGGAAGGAACATTGTGAAGCCTTCTTGGAACTACATCTGCATCCTCTGTCAACTATCAAACTTTAATGTAGTGGGACATGTATTATGGGGGGTCTCATAGACCTTCTATCATTTTCTCTCTTATGGAGGAAATCATATATTGTACTTGTAGACACTGAAATCTACAAATACTTTAACATTGACATAGATTAACATTGCTAGCAAATCACAACATCCCTATAAAATATTTGACCATGTTAGATATGCAAACAAGATAAAATACAACAAGAAAACTCAATTAAAACATACAAAAAAAAGAACAAAACTCTAATTCATAGCAAGAGTGGTGTTCCTCATGATGTGAAAAGAAAGCCCTTTCCCACCCCCTGATAAGAAAGATTGCCAAGATGATAGTGATAATGCAAATGCATGTAACTATGGACAAAATTAGTTCTCACATGTAGAGAGTAACTTTGCATAAAATGTGTTGTCCTCAAATTGTGTTGTCTATTAAATTGTGTTGTTGAAAAGCCTTTCTTTTATAGATTCAAGGTTGGAAGAGTGGGAGATTTTGATGAATGTGGGATCATTCATAAGCCAATGACAAGATGCCACTTGTCAAGATTTGAGAGGATGAGGAATGTGCAAGTTTTGGCCAATGTGCCAATTTCAAGTTTGAACTTTGTTGAAATGATATGTTTAGGGGGGATAAAAGATGAATTAAATGCCAAGTTTGAATTGTGCAAGAGACATGTATGTAAGAGCATGTGTAAGAGAATTTAATTATTTGTTGGAAGGGACAAGTCCTTTGGAGGGAAGATTCAAATTTGAAGAATATTCCATCTTGATGCCCTTTTGAAAGTAATTAGAAGAATTAATAAATCAAAGAAATGATTTATTGGTGCAAGTGGGTGGGTTAGTTGAGAGTTTATATTTGACTCCAGTTGAGTCACAAGCTAGATAATTGGTGATTATGATCGGAGGTTATTTAATCTAGATTAATTAACTTGGAGGATTTTAGGAGTTTGATATTTGATTACATCATTTTGATTTATTGAATCAAATGAGAATAACTTAAGGACTTAATGAAATAATTTGATTTATTTAATTAAGCATGATTAAGCTTAGGGAATTAATCAATAAATTGTTTTAACTAATTAATAGGAGAATTTGATGTTAGTTAGAGCGAGATGTACGATGTCTATTTTACATGTCTACATTTTTTCCCTCTTTGAAGCAATGAACTTGTTGCATTGGTTCAAATAATGATACCGCTAACATCAAAATTAAAAGAAATCTAATTTTTTGGATGCCCAACGAAAATAAGTACGTTAGTACGTTGCCCCATTGAGAGATCAAGTGAAAATATTGAGGTCGATCTCGCGACAAAGAGGTTCAAAATGAATGTATGGATGGTTAGAATATATGATCTATATGATAATGATGTTGTAAATGAGATGTTTGGAAGATTCTTAGAATAACAAATTTATATTATCCTAAAGAACTTGAATGATGATGCAAAAGAGATGAATGTGATGGATGATGTTGTCCTATGATGATCTGATGTGATTATGCAGAATGAGAGTGTGGATGCAAGATGGATGCATTGTTAGCATGAAAGAGGATAGAAGAATGGGAGGGATCAACCCTTGAATCCAAGAAGATGTAGAAGTTCAACAAGTCCACTAGTCATGGAGAATTTATTAGATATGATGATGATTGATGATAATCTATTGCTTATCCAAGGATGGGAGAGATAAAGAGTATAAATTTTCTTATGTTTGATAACACACATAGGTGTGATGCATCAAGGTATTAAGGACCAGGATGACATGGGATCTAATGTGATGGAATTTGACTCATCAAATAGATAGGAGTACTCTTGTTCACACTTGACAAAAATAACCTTATTCATAATGCAGTTCAAATATTCCAGACATCTCGAGCCAAAACATAAAAATGAAAGACTTCTTATGTGGTCAACGAGACACCTAAAAAATACTCCCTACAAACAAAACAAAGTACACATGACAAAGTTATTTTACAAGAATATCCAACAAGCACAATAGATAAAAAGATAATGATCATTGCCCCATTCCTTTATCTCTAAACCTATTTTGTTTAGGCATCATCGAGAGGTACTTGGAATGAGAACAAAATAAGATAATTCAATAAAAGACTAAAGATAAAGCAAGCAAACAATCTAATGCTCTTCATACCACTAGCCAAGGCTAAACTAATGTGGGGTACCTGATGCTTATGTCCATCGTGGGAAGGATTCATCCTAGGACATGTAGTGATCAGGGTTTTGATGGGACTGATTTGGGTGATAAGCTATTGATATTCTGAATTGACCAACTTGTTGACTCACTAATCTAGACTTTCAAGACTCTGATGATTAGAGTGTTCAATTTTGAACCTACTAGACTTACTTCTGACTGACTTACCAAAGGGTGAAGGCGATGATTGATTTTATTATGAGTGATAAAAGTTTCTGGTGAAAGTGAGATGAAATGGATGCACCATTTTAGATTTTTCAGATATTTTGAGGCTATTTTTTGGTATTTTGAGATGTTTTACAAATGTTTTTGGTATTTTAGAGGTTTTCGACGAAAGGAATAACTTAAAGACCTATCCTAGGGGTCTCAGGAGCTGATTCATAGATTAGCCTTGCCTACGTTATACACGTAGAGACCACGTAGTTCGATTGATGATGTACTTGACTCAATGATGAGATAGATTGGAAAATGGATTGCCATTGCAACAAATGCCTAAGGACTGACCAACACTGTAAAATAGATGGGAAAACAGATTGTCAATGCGACAGATGCCTAAGGATTGACCCTAACTATCTTGGGCGATGATCAAAGATCAACCTTGCCTATGTTCAAGCTCAGAGACGACGTAGTTTGGACAAGGTGAAATATTGACAAGAATCAATGATGAATTTTGAAGATTTTCTGATATTTTGACATGTTTTTGAGATTTTTGATTTTTTGAATGTTTTGAATTTTTTTTTTTTTGAATGTTTTTGAATTTTTGCATGATTTTGACAATTTGGAGGTGGATGTGATGATATCAATGCTTTGTTTTGGGATTTTGTTGAAAACCAAGCTTAATGTTGATCAATTGAATTGATGGATTGATAGTTTGACTAAGTGTGTTATGTCAAACAAAAGTGATAATGCACTTGTAAACTATAGGAAGTTGTGTTATCCTAGAGTAAACTTGTACAAGAGGGTAGTTTGATTAAGTGTGTCAAGTCAAATGAGGTGGTTATGAATTGGATAATTTGGATAAGTGTGTTAAGCCAAACAAAGATGATAATGAACTTGTAAACCCAAGGAAGTTGTGTTATCCTAGAGTAAACTTGTACACAAGTGGGTGGTTTGACTAAGTGTGTTAAGTCAAACGAGGTGATGATGGCTTGGATTCGATTGATCAAGATTGAAGAAGCTTGATTTGGAACGAAATTGTTTTGATGATGTTGATGTGATGTTGAAGTACACATTAGATGCAACTGATATGGATTGCTTGGACTGATGTTCAATGAAAGATACAACTTGATAAGGAACATCTTCTCGTCAAAATATGCGATGAGATAGTGATTTGACTTGGTTCTCACAAATGCTTTGACCAATTTGATTTCATTTTTTCTAATGTTCGAATCACAACATAAGCTAGAGGACATAGATCAAGATTTATTCCCAAAGTGAAATGTAAATATCTACCCATAGTGTCTAGCAATGTATGGAATGCCATGGGTGGATTCTGGGACAAATGGATAAATGGATATGGATCATCTTGCGATAAGATAAGGGTATTCAAACAAAGGATTCACATTTAGATAATGCTTCAAGGCTCAGATAACATTTGGATTGGATAGGATCAATGAAAATGACCCATGTCAAGATGTTTACCACAAGCAAGTGTAAAGTGTGCTCCAAAATTTTATCAAGATAATGCAAATAGATGGTAACGGGTTGGATAAATGGTTCATGGATGAACATATGATATGGCTGGGATGCTGGCTTTATTATGGATGTCATAAGATGCTTTCAAATGAACTGGTGCACGTAGATGCTCGATTCTACTCATGACGCCTATTTTCCAAGTTTTCATCATGGTACCTATCCAAAGCGCCACCGAAGTGGTTTTCACTAGAGGACAATTTTTTTCTTTACTGTTTTCAATCCTTTTTCTATTTTTATTTTTATTTTTTATATTTTTATATTTTTTTAAATTTTTTGAGAGATCTTAAGTCGATGTTGAACCACCTAGTACTGCTGACATTAATGCTTTTTTCATAATGTGCCATCGATATCCTACTTGAAGAAGCTGATTTGCCAAGATATGTGCACTTGAAATCAACTTTTGAGAAATCTATTCTACTTTGCTGATACCAGAGCTAACTCTGTCTTTGTGCGCACATCGCCATAGAGTCCCTTCTGAATCCTTATGATGAAGGGTCGTTGCCAAAACATGGTCAATGTGAGAATTGAATATCATGTGTGGAGGCATGGATGGTGGAGTGCATTTAGGAGTAAAATATGGATTGGTCGATAGTTTGGAACCTTTGACTCTCCAAACTCAGGAAGATGAGCAATAATGGATGGATACAGAAGTGTGCTTAGAATTAGGACCAATAGCTTGATAAACTTTGTACGTCACTTGAGAAGCTTTATTTTTCCCTTGTGGACATATTTGATGGATACTTGCCCCTTTTTAATTTTTCCCCATAGTTTCTTTGACTAATGGAGTATGATAGGGATCATCTTTCTTTGTATTCTTTGGTATCCATATGTATTTGATTTGTCTGATATGTTTCTTAGCTTCTTTTTCTTTGATAATATTTTTCATGATTTCATTCAAATCTTTCTTCTGATGTTGGTCCCAATTCATGGATGGGGTGATGGGTGGATGGAGATTCATGATGTGGCGAGTTGTAGTATTTGCATTGGTTTCATCATAAGGATTCTTCGTGCTCCCTATGTTGAAATTTTCTTGAGACAACGTTGCCCCCAGTTTAGTGGAAGGATCACTGATATGTTTATATCCCTTGATTGTCGAATAACCAAGGCCTTAATGCTTAGGATTTCCAACAATCTGCACTGGTTCTAGGATACCCTGTTCATGTAGGCCTAATCCTCTGCCTTGATAATTCATTTTTTGAAACATTTTATTTGCAACAAGATATGATTTATCTTGGAAACAAGGTGGTAATCCCTCTCTTCTCTTTCATGGACCTTCAAAAGTGTCTTCTTCTATATTGATGAGATAGCTTTCCCTAAGAAAGGTAAGTGATCCAAGTTTATAAGTGATAGGATCCTCCATATGCGGGATGAGTACCTGATTGATATCTTTAGCTTGATCTTGTAATTCTTCTTCAAGAAGTGTTGATGATTAACTGTCATAAAAATCTCCCTCATGATTTATGTAAAAGCCTTCCTCATGACCTATTTCTGCTAGGTGTCCACAGGATGTTTCTGATAAACAAATCCTATAATAGCCTTCTTCATGATTTATTTCTGATATGTTTTCACAAGATATTTCTACATCTTGGTCTTGTGTATAAATGTTAAGAGTAGGAGACTCTTGTACCTTGGCAATGATGTCAAGAATATGAGACTCTTGTTTTGAATGAAGATCATCTACATGTCCATCCAAAGAAATCATCTCATCGGTAGATGGAGGAATATGTGCTATAAGGATATTATCATCATTTGCAACCTCTTGTATAGATAGAATAGTGCCCATTATATCATTGTAGTATCTTGGAGATACAAATTCTCGATCTTGAGTGATTTTAGAAATATTTTCGACATGCTTTGGATCAAGTTCTTGACATGGGTTGATTTCAAAGGATGGATTTCTTACAAAGGTTTCTTGGACATTGCCATTAGGAATGGGAAGTGGCTCAATATCCTTTTGAACTTTGAATGGATTTGGATTAACTGCAGTTTCAAAGATTCTTTCACTATTCACAACCATGAGGTCAAAGAATGTCGATATGCCTTGGAAGGGACCATTGCTAGACCTTGATGGAATATTTTGATCATGCTTTGGAATATGTTGTTGAGATATTTCCTCTAATTAGTTAGGTGATGTAGATACATTTAAAGTATGATCTTTAATGCATGGGTCATAGATTATGTTAATGGGATCAAACAATTCCAACACTCCTTGAAATAGATCATTAAAAAGTGGCTCTTGATGTATGGTGAGTTGATCATCAGATGGGGTAGAAACATCTTCAATGTGCTCATTGATAGATTGATTTTGATCATTGTCCTTAGTCGTTATGGTGGAGAAATTGTCAATATCTTCAACCATAAGACCAAGTGATGTTGAAATTTCTTGAATTGGATTATTGTTGGGCATTGTTGGTGAATTTTGATCATTATTGAAAAGTGGCTCTTGGTGTGTGTTGATTTGATCATTGAATGAGATGGGAACGTCTTCAATCTATTCATTGATGGATAAATCTTGATCATTGTTTTCAGAAATTGTGGTGGGAATCAATTGCAAGCTTTGTTGATCGAGTAATGCCTGTGTTTGTTGTTGAACCAACAACGCTTGTTGTTGGTCATGTTGTTGAACATGTACCAACAAATCTTGTTGTTGGGATCGTTGTTGCGCTACTTATCGATGTATTTCTTGCAATAGTACCTGAAATTGTGCTTGCGCTTGCCAAGCTTGGTGATGGGCTTGAACTTGAGCCTATACTTGTTGGGCTACTTGGGCCGCTTGCACAACTTGTGTGGCTTGTTGGGCTTGGAGTGCCTTTTGGCAGGTAGATTTTTGAGTGGCTTGCAACATGATGGAGAATGAATTGGCCGTGTTGTGTTTTGGCGGCGGTGGTGGTGGGTTGGGTATGGTGTTGATTGTTAGCATTGCTTGGATGGTTGCCACCTGCTGTTGCGATATCAATGGAAAAATGGAAGGATTTGATATGATGCTTTGATTTATGAAGTGGGTGTTGCTCGGATTCAGTTGATTGACGGTTGGAAAAGGGAAAAGGCTCATGCCTTGATTTATTGGTTGATAGATTTGTAAGTTTTTACTTTGATTTAAATCTACCAAAGGGAAAGGTGTTCCAAAATTTAGATTGGGCATGCTCACATTTGTACCATTGATGTTTGGAGGAGATAATGATCCTATGTATGGATTGTACAAATGCAAGTTTTGGAAATCAATTGGCATTGTAAGGCTTGGATAGTTTGGTTTAATTAGATTATTCATGATGTAGGAATCAAGTTATTATTCCATGTTCCCCTTGTGTTTAGACCTTGTTGACCTTCGAGGGTTTAGGACCAATGATGAGATGAAGGATGAAAGGGGTGAATGATATGGGTGTTTTGAACTTTTAGAAGCTTTGGATCAATGCTAGACTTTAGGAGCTGATTTTATTTGATTTGGATAGTTTGACTAAGTGTGTTAAGCCAAACAAGATGATGGTGAACTTGTAAACGCTACGAAGTTGTGTTATCCTAGGGAAAAATTGCATAAGAGAATGAATTGGCTAAGTGTGTTTAGCCAATCAAAGTGATCATGAACTAGTAGACCTCAAGAAGTTGCAATATCCTAGAGGCAAATTTGTTCAAGAGGATTGATAATTTGACTAGGTGCGTTAAGTCAAATAAGGTGATGTTGATTTTCCAAAATTCTAGCATAAGCGATATTTCAAAGTTCCAAAAGTTGTTGGTGAGATGGAAATTTGATAAATGTTTGGATGGATGAAGTGTTTGACATGATCCTAGATGAACCTAAGAGGATTTTTTTACAAGACCAAGGTTTTTGAAAGATGCTTTTCCCTAAGACTATTTCAAACCAAAATATCAATGTTCGCATGGAAAACCATAAGACAAGAGATTGCAAGCACATGTGTGGTTCAATTATCTGTTATCTTGCTTAGGTTTGCTTCTTTTTACAACAAACACTTCTTGCTTAGTTTTTCAAATTGAATGTCCAATATCCTAATTTTCTTTCATCCCACAAAGTGCATTATGTGTAAATCAAGGAAATCAAGGCAAAGGTTACCTAGCATTGACTTTGGGAGAAACAAATTGAGATGTATGAATGTTTAGAAGCCTTCTAGAGATAAGAACCCCTAGGGACAAGCAATAACATTTGGACACCTCCAAGGTATTTTTTCTTCCAAAGGGTTTAAAATTCTAATGATTTGTTAAATGTTTGTTTTCCACTATTTTAGATCCAAGCAAAGTGTTTTGATTCAAAGCACATGTACAACCCTAGGCTAGAAAAAGGCAATATTTTTCAGATTCCCACTTAGATAAATCCAGCTGTGCATATTCAATGCGGATGATTAGATGCTTCTCGGGTCAACCAAGCATCAGTACCCATGAATATTCCATGGCATACTTTTCATCTCTATGAAAAAATCGCATACATACGTGGGGCAGCTTCAGAGGACATGACCTCTTGTACCAACAAATATGAGGTATTTTTTGGCTTCTAAACAAAAGTTTGTAGTAAGGACATCCAGTTTAGGGCATGCAATGATAAAATCCTTGTGAGAGATCTCCCAACCCTTAGAACAAGGGCTTTACACATCATAAAGATATTGGGGGAGAGTTATCATGCACTTCTTCCCATCACCATTGCTTTCATCGTGAACACAAATTTATATAGCAGTTTGGAAGAGTTTGACTTTAGCCTATTACCGCTTGAGTCGTTCCCTTGGGGTGAGTACTTTTTCCCACCAAGGCAGGCCCTCTAAAGGTACACAATAGTGAGTAAGTTCATTCGTATTTCAATCATCTTTGTTTGCATGAACAAAGAGAGAACACTCGCAATGCCTTTTTCTCACACTAGACAAGTTTTGTTCAATTTTAAAATACCCAAATTGAAGTGTGTAGGCAATATTTTTGACAACTTAATATCACAAAAATAATTTTGATTCTCAAGATCACCGTGAGGTGCGAGAGAAGCGCATATGACTTTTAAATGATCTTAATTTGTGAAAAAGGTTGCAAACATGAAAAACACTTGTTCATTTTTATACCTCAAAAGCAGTGATTTTGATTCATTCTTAAAACACCAAAATGAGATGTGAAGTTGTCTTTGTTTAATTTTAGTCCAAATTGAAATCTAGTAAATGTCTAAGGTTCTTTTTAACCAACTTTGAAAAGATCAAGTCAATGATTGATTTTAAGCCCAAATCGAAAAGTGAGTTGGTTTAAAATAGAAAATGAGAGTAGAAAATGGAAGCTCTAAGCATTTAAAAATTCTTTATGAATCTCAAGTGATTCTCAAGTCTTCATCCTCAAGTTTTTCAACTTCGCTTAGTTTTCCTTTTGTTTAGCTTTGGTGCTTTGATTTCGATTCCCTCCTTGATGTCAACCTTGATGTCAACCTTGTTCCTATTACAAGGTAAAATTTTAGCAATGGAATTTACTTTAAAGAATTAATGAAGTAACAAAAAAAATCACCCCACCATCCCTTATCATGCAAAATTTCTAAAAGAAAAAATGATTAAGGTCAAAAATCATATTCAAAGAGCTCAAAAGATAAGACACAATTCAACCAAGTAATAAAATGGAATTGTAAAATTGCAATATTTTATGCTCTAGATCTAGCATTGCTTGTTTTATTCAGGCCATGTTATATGCTTAAAGTCAAAAAAATTATTCTTTCATTTTCTTACCCATGATTCTCACCTATCACCGTGAATATTTCAAAAGTAAAAAATATTATCATTATCCACTTCAGATTTAATATTATCTAGTTTGAAAATCATTCACACAACCTGCAAATAATGAGTTTTCCTCAAAGACATAAATCTACTTATATCAATACCAAGCTATAAAGAAATTATACCTGACATCATCATCCCAAGATTACGCCACTTCATGTTAGGTTGATTCATTAAATTCCAAATAATAATATGACCAAAAATATGTTTTCAAAGTAAATCTTCCTTACAAAGTGAATCTTTAGTGCTATCGGTGGATACTTTTTCAGGTAGAATAAATAATAATAAAAATTAAACTTGAAACCACCCCTACTGGATCAAAAAAAATTAGCTTTAAGATCTGACCAAGATCTCAAATATGATTTGGAATGCCACATAATTCGATGGTCATTTGTGTTTCTGCAAGTTTTTCTATTTTAAATTCCCACCTTGGAATTAATGGGACCAAAGCCAAAGCTTCATCTCATAAAACAGTGACAAAGAGTTATTATGTAGTGGAGAAGATAACTACCAACCAACACACCATGCATTAAATCAGTTTTAAGTAGAAACAAAGACTAAATGTGGCGCCAAGCCTACCTAACAAATATTTGATGATTTATTGCACAAGATCTTGTTATTACTCCAGAAAGATTTCACATTACTCTAGAAGGATTTCATTGCAGCCAACAAAGATTATCAACACCAATAAAGTGCCACTTTTTTCACTTCAATTAGTCTCCAATCCGCCTCTCTTTCCTCCATTTGGTTTCAAGTCTGAAGCTATAGGTGTTTGAAGCTAAAAAAAGACATATTAAAGGACATAGATAATTGCCCTGGCCATTGACTACAATGAAGTAATTTTTTTGATGTACAATCTGATTCTTCTTGAGTGAAATCCGAACCTACCACCAATAGCATGCCTCCATTAACTCCATTACATGGGTAAGATTCAGTATTACCTGAGCTGTAATTCCATTAAGGGATGGGGCGACAAATCTTAAAGAGGTAAATAGACTCTTAAAAGTTCATATCTCTGTAAACATTAATTCTTCCCATGACTGGATCAAAGCATGTTAAGTCAAGAAAAGGGTAATTTAAATGCTCAAACAACAGATTTACCAAATTTTTTTGCTTTAGAGAGTGCGCATTGAGTCAAAGTTATCAGAGACCAAAAAAGAAAGAAAGAAGTGAACAGTTTGAGCGCAGTTCTTAGTCCTTTTTTTTTTTCACATAATGCATTTTAGAAAGAAATAAACTATATCAACATAGACAAACATAGACAACATATGGTCTTCAAATTCAAAGAAAACTACTTCAAATATATTGGCCTCCAAAACTGTAAGAAGTAGCACAAAGAATAAAGCTATAGCAAGGCCTATTCAGTTTATGATTTGATCTCTTTAGATTACATTGTCCCAAAAGGGAAAAGATGATAAAGGAACTATGAACGCATTCAGAGAGAATTAAACTCTATCTCAACAAAGACAAATATTGGCAGTGCATAGTCTTCAAACCCAAAGAAATCTACTTCAACCATACTGATCTCAGCATATTGGCACTATAGCAATGAATAGAACAAGTGAATGGCCACAACTTATGCAGATTGGTGAATGGTCATATCATTATTGCTACAAGAAGACTATGGATTAGTCTTCTGCAATATATTGGCATGGATATTTGAGAACCATAACTGAAATGATAAAAGTAATTACATAAAGAAATGATGAAAGTATAAAAATAGTAACACTCCCAATTAGAAGTGATCACTCACTCCTAATAGACAAAATATGAGAAGCTACGTATTAATCATTAGTCATGGCTTGCTAATAAACAAAATGCCCTCCTTCTAGTGCCATTTTGTAGACACTGAAATCTACAAATGCTTAAACATTGACATAGATTGAAATTGTTAGCAAATCACAAAATCCCTATGAAATATTTGACCATGTTAGATATGAAAACAAGATAAAATACAACAAGAAAACTCAATTAAAACATATTAAAACATGAACAAAACTCTATTTCATAGTAGGAGTGGTGTTCCTCATGATGTGGAAAGAAAGACCTTTCCCACCCCCTGATAAGAAATATTTCCAAGATGATAGTGATAATGCAAATGCATGTAACTACGGAAAAAATTAGTTCTCACATGTAGAGAGTAACTTTGCATAGAATATGTTGTCCTCAGATTGTGTTGTTGTTAAATTGTGTTGTTGAAAAGCCTTGCTTTTATAGATTCAACATTGGAAGAGTGAGAGATTTTGATGAATGTGGGATCATTCATAATACAATGACAAGATGCCACTTGTCAAGATTTGAGAGGATGAGGAATGTACAAGTTTTGGCCAATGTGCCAATTTCAAATTTGAATTTTGTTGAAATGACATGTTTAGGGGAGATGAAAGATGAATTAAATGCCAAGTTTGACTTGTGCAAGAGACATGTAAGAGCATGTGTAAGAGAATTTAAAGATTTGTTGGAAGGGACAAGTCCTTTGGAGGGAAGATTCAAATTTGAAGAATATTCCATCTTGATGCCCTTTTGAAAGTAATTAGAAGAATTAATAAATCAAAGAAATGATTTATTGGTGCAAGTGGGTGGGTTAGTTGAGAGTTTAGATTTGACTCTAGTTGAGTTAAAAGCTAGAGAATTGGTGATTATGACTAGAGGTTAATTAATCCAGATTAATTAACTTGGAGGATTTTAGGAGTTTGATATTTGATTACATCATTTTGATTTATTGAATCAAATGAGAATAACTTAAGGACTTAATGAAATAATTTGATTTATTTAATTAAGCATGATGAAGCTTAGGGGATTAATCAATAAATTGTTTTAACTGGTTAATAGGAGAATTTGATGTTAGTTAGAGCGAGATGTATGATTTATATTTTACATGTCTACAGTACTTAGTGAAAGAAGTACTACTTCTTCACGTGTATAATTTTCATGCATCTTTTTTCTCTTTTCGAGGGTAATTTTTTCCCACAGGGTTTTCTACTTTTCTCCACTTCATGCGAGATTAATTTGTGCATGGGTACCTAAAAAGGCTAGTAGCCGGGACCCATTTTATCCATGTCCACCTAAGTTATTCTAAAGGGGGGTTTCAATGTATATGTTAATTCTTGCATACACATAGGTTGACCTAAGCCTACTTAGGCATTTATTGTTGTATGACTCATTGACATAGACTAGATATTTTCTCGATATTTTTCCCAACTAGTTTATAGATTGGAGAGGTGTTGATACACCTCATTATTGGATATTTCTCATTTATAAGGAGACCCTTGACTGTCTAATAAGATGGGAGGAGCTTACGCATTATTTGTACTTGATTAAATATTCTTTGTGATTATTGGTTCTTTCAATAATTTATGAGATGAATTTATAAATAAACCTATCTTATGGTGTTAATGAATGTATAGATTTATTTAATTTCTTAATTTATGTATATGTTATGTACTACACTATTTATGATTTCTTGATATTGCACTAGCATGGGTTAACTTATCTAACATAAATAACAAGACCTTAGGCTCATATTTTATTATCAATAAACATAAAATGGTAATTAGGAAATCATGAGCTAAAACCACCTAAAATTTTATACCCAAACCCCATATATGATTTTCCATTCTTAAAATAGCATGTTCCTCCAACTTGCATGCTCTAACTTGGTCCCATTATGCCCATTTAAATATATCTCAATAATATATGTCATAAAATGGATCATATGTTGGTCAGTAAGTGTAAATCTCCCTTATGGATCTTTTATGTGTCAGATGTTTTTACATTTCCAAAGTGGGAGGATTAGCCTATGAAGGCCTTAATTTTTAATCTAGGAGGTTGATTGGGCCCCCCATTTTAAACTATAAATATTGAAGAGATATATATGATGGGCATAAAAACTAATGTTGAACAACCCTAAATATTATTTTGGCAAAAAATGCTCTATAACCCATTTTTTTTATATCCTAAAAATATTTGTAATCTTAACATTGAAAGAAATCTTGATAAACCTTCCTAAAAATAGTTAGATGAACTAACATGACCATATACCATGATTATATAAAATACCACACATTGCATCAAACATGAATTCTCTACATGAATAACCACTACATATAATTTCACTAGTGCACACACTTGGTTGATGTTTGTTGACCATAAAACCTAAATTAGATGTACATCTCTTTCTATAAATATAGCTTCTTGTAGTGGATATGATCAGTTGATTATTTTTAGCTTCTTGCAATACATAAAATAATCATCTATAAAATCTCTCTTAGCTATCATCGTATGTACTCTAATAGTGCCACATGCATATGCACTATCATGCACACCCTAATAACTACCAAATAAGGATACATTAGTGAGCTCTCTATCAACTAATTTTTTTTGCGATTGCAACTGTGGTAATAAGTTAGACTTAGACAAGCCTCCTTGCTAAATGACAACATTCTAAACAACTTCATGTATTTGCTTACCAATCTACAATCAAACACATGAACATAAACATAAATAGTTAATTATCTTTTCTCACCTAGGAAATCTCTTCAAGTGAGTAACATACCTAGGTTCCAATAGTTTTCATGTATGATTTTTTTGTTGTTGATGGAACTATATATTAGATTTCAATTGGAGATCTTGAGTTTATTGTATTGTTTACCTATCTTTGATGTTTTTTTATCTTCTCCAAAGAAGGTGAATCCTTGATAGTTTCATGGTGATAGGATTCTTCCATTATCTTGATCTTAGGGTGAAATCACAATACCGTGTCTCACTTTTGAGACAATGAAATTTTTGGGGGAGGTTGGATATTTTTTAAATGCACCTTCAAGAAAAGGTATAAAATTTTATAGCTTTGATCAAAGTCATACCTTCGATCGAAGACAAAGGCCTAAAAATATGCTTGTATATAATGACCTTTGATCGAAGGTCCTTGCTAGGCTTTGAGCAAAGACACCTTCAAGTGAAGTTCCTTCAAACAAAGGGGTCAAACATGAAAAATTTGGCCTCTGCATCAAAATTTCCTCCAAAAATCCAGTTTCAAACCTTGGATTGGACATTCAGATGAACTTAACTTGACAAGATGTTTTGCAAGATCATAGTGCTCGAAATGAGCTTTCTAACATGTATAGTTTTGATATTTTTCATTTTATCATGCATTTAAGTTTCAATTTTTACTGAATATATATTTTTCTCTAAACATCAATCTCTTCATTCTGTAGAGGTAGAAAATAGTAAGCCATTGTAAAAAAAATTCAAAAAATACCCTTTCCCTAGGTATTGCTTTCCTCATTTGACTAAGAAAAAATGGATTTCGATATATATACAACAATTTATGTTGGAAAAAAAACACGTATGCCCAAATTATAGTTATAGCAACTTTAGAAATTAATTAAAAAAAAGGTAACAAAAATTATGAAAAAATATATTTGCATGAGATATTGATGTAGAGAATCTATGTTTCAAAAATTAGAATTTTATCCTTCATAGGAAAAATGTTATGCTGGACAAAACAAACGTTACTTTCTAAAAATATTATTTTCTATTTAAAACTAGTTATTAAAGGAGATGTTGAAATATTCATGATTTATTTCAGAAAAAATTAAAAATTATATATTTAGAATCTACATAGAAATTGCCACAAACCACTAGTTCACATCATTTTTAAATTCTTAATGGTTTATCTCCTATAGTATTATGATTTCACCCCTTAGCCAACTTCAATATGGACCAAATGAATGGTTGTAGGTTATTATTGTATTTAATGCCCATGTTTCTCTATGTCAAATATGCCTATCTTTGCATGGATTTCATAAATTTTGGATGTGGAATAATTGACCTCACATTGTTACTAAAAATATTACCACTAAATATAGTGGTAATCATAGACATATTTAGGATATTATTCATCCTTAAATTATTACAAAAGTTTTTTTTCATTTTTTCTTAGATCTTTCTAGTTATTCCTCCTCCCATTTAGCATAGGATTTCCATAAATTTTTAATATATTAAGATACTTAAATGAATCTATGAACATGATTTTTTCATTATATTTTTTCATCAAGAAATAAAAATAAAACTAATCTAACAATTTGTCTACTATATTAAACCTATTATAACCTCAAACATAATAATATCTAAACTCACTAGGAATCATGGGGACTTGATCGTGCATAAGATTTTGTTAACACTTGAGCTAATGGAATCACTCATTTAAGGACTACTACAAATTGCTTGAATATATATGTATGTTCTTCTTAAAGAGCCTTTGTAATTTCAAATTTATTTATCACTTGAATACATCTTATGGTTCTTCCATCTAGAAAAAATAAATAGTTTGGGATATAATATTATGGATCTCACATGGTTTCATCTCAAGGCTCAAATACTTCTATCTCATTTGAGTTGAAATATAGTATGAATAGATGTAATACCAATAATTTTTATGCTAAATGGGTTAGGGAACAAGGATCTTGATGAGGACTTAGATATTTTGAATGCATGTGGAAGCAATAATGAGACCTATGGTTGAAGGCTACTGTACAAATTACATATGATGAAAAGTGTTTCATAAGAGCTAGGAAGTGTCTTTTGGGTTGCACAACATGATTCCAAGTGTTATACAAATGGGTCATGAAGAAAATTATTAAGCACGATAGTACTATAATCTATGATTTTTTTAGTCGTTAATACGTACCAATTGGATAATAGTTAAAATTTGAGAATCTAAATTTGGCTAATAGTTCAAGTTGTAACATGACCCAAATCACCACATTTTTACAAAATTTTATTTTAGTATCATTTAAATTGCCAAAAAAATTATTTTATTAAACTTTTTAACTGAAATTTTTTTCATAATATTCGATACATGATTAGATTAGATTTTCCTAAATTTTATAAGATTTAGTAGAAATCTAAATTAGTTCACCAATAATATGTCATAATTGTTAATTTATTTAGGGTCACATTTCTAATATTTAGTTTCCACCACTGATTTAAAATATAATTTAACAACTCACTATATCTGTGAATAGTGAGAATACCAAATGCTTTCAGTGCTAGGGCTTCTATAGGTGCATTTCCTACGAGCAAAAAGGAATTTCCTTAGGCTTCTATGGCAGATGATGACGATAGACTATGAAATAATGGTTACCCCAATATTTTGAAGGCCTATGGAGGTGTGGGGTCATCTATTTGCGACTATGACAACTAGGATGTTATGGCATTGGGTAAGGCTTCAACTTCCAGAACTATAGAAAACTAGGATGACTCAACGGGGCTGTTGGAGATTATAATCAGACCTACTCACTTAAATTTGCCAACTATTCTTGATAGCCCCGTATCCTTTGTTCTGCAGTCATATCTCCTCTCAGCATTAAAGACCAGCATTAAAGGTAAATATTGAAATGGATTCGAATGGGTTTTTACTTGGAGTGCAAGTCAAGTTTCTAAAAATGTATTTTATTACTTTGCTTGTTGTGCAAGCTTTCACCGTAGATGATAGGTTTTCTATATATAGTTGAATTTGTACATTTTGTATTTACTCTCTCAGCAGATTTCGGCTCTCAAGAGCTATAATAAGGAAGATGGTAGTGTACTGATGTATGTTTGTCAAGGAGCACAAGCTCAATCGACAGTCTGAGTATGTAATGGTAGTATGTTAAGAATGATTTTGTTTTGCTGTAGAATCAATTGAATATAATTTTTTAATCTGATTATTTGAAGTTGTCTATGAATGAGCCCAAGCTCAGATGATGGAAAATCATTGCAATATTTTTATTCTAATCAATGAAAGTCTTATGTCTGTTTTTATTTGTTTTCACCTACCATCTCATTCCTTCATTTGGTATTAGAGCAAGGTTGTTCAAGTTCACTGGGAGTAGAAAGATTCATGGATAGCTATTGAAAAGAGGCCAGTCCAACAAAGTGTGGAATGTTGTTAAGAGTGAGAAACTTGTAGAAGAAATGTTTGTTGTTGTTTGTCAGGAAGACAAGAAATGAAGTTGTTGTATGTATGGCTACAGATGTAGTTGTTTAACAAATAATTCATGGGTTTGTCAAGTGTGTCCAACCAAGATTAAGTCACCGTTTTATGAAAGGAATCATAGTTTTATTGGAGTTGTTTGAATGTAGCCAAGTCATGTTGCTAACTTCTATGAAGAAAGTCATTGTCAAAGAAATATTGAAGCTACTTATTTGCATAAGAGGATGTTGCATAAGGTTCATGATTTGGAGAGAAGTTGTTATATGTGTTTTGTTTTATTTGCAGCCTAGTAAAAGATCTTGAAGAAATATTGTAGCAAAAAGATTATGGAGTGTTGCAGCTTGAAGTTAGAGAAGCCAAGAAAGAGGCACAAAATATTTTTCAAAGCTTACTGTTGCAAGGGAGAGCCAGCAACAGCTAAAGACAAAAAGGTTCATCGAGACAAAGAAGAAGACAAGAGGAAGTCACAATTTTTTGTTGAAGTTAAATCACATCTTGGTAAAGGCATTCCTACAAGTGGAATAAGGAGTTAGTTGTTGAAGATTGAAAGATGCAAGGAGAGTTGTTGTGAAAGGCTAGTTTTTGATGAAAGTCAAAGGTGATTGCAGTGGTTGCAATTCAATGGTCAAAAGAATTTATCAGAAATCAAGGTAACATGCTATTTTTTTTTGTTCTTAAGATTGTTGCAAAAGGGAGAAGCTATTGGTAAAGAAAATCCATGTTTTTGAGATAGAAAAGAGTTTGAAGTTGTCAATTTAGAGAAGAGAAGAGGTTGTTAGTTTTGATTGTTGGATCAGTTTTTGAGAAGAGAAGCCTTTGTTAGAGGCCATACCGAATGTATGAAGGACAATATAAGAAAGAAATCAGTTTAGCTCCTGAAGCTGTAACTTCAACTCCTGTTGGCTCCTGATGGCTCCAAACGAGCTCCTGATAGCTCTTGACGGCTCCTGATGGTTCCTAAACCTATTTGTAAGGTAGCCACATATAGAAAGAAAGAAAATGTTTGAAGACCATTGGTTAAATTCTTGAAGAAACTATCATAGCAATTGAAGAATTTGAAGGTATTATTTTTTTGAAGTCAAGTTTGAAAATGAAGTTTAGTTTTTGGTGAAAGAAGCTCATAATCTTAAAAGAATCTGAATAGAGGATGTCATAGCATAGAGGAAGTTGTATAAGTGTCTAAGTGGAGAGAGAGTCAGATTGAGAGCATATTTAAATTCTATAGAACAAAGTAAGGAGAGGCGTTGATAAAGGAGATAAAAAAAAAATTAGAGGATGTAATGAAGTTTTTGTATGAGCACAAGCTCAGTAAGTCCCTTTAATCGTCATGCTAGTTCATGGTAATCTGAAACCACTAGTATGATAGTTTGTGGTCATCTGAAACCACTTGTCTGCAAGGTTTGAGAATAAGGCCAATAGAGCCAATTTAATGCTAGGATCCCCGGGCACCAGTAGTGTGTATCTATGGGAGGTGTAGATAAAGAAAGTACATCACACCTGAACCTACGATGGACTGGTTGTACCATAAAGGGCCAGAGCTCATGGGTAAAGCATCCCAACAACAAAATGGGTTTACCTAGGTTTGATTCCTAGAAGTTGAAGATTGAAGATTGAAGATGTTGAAGCATCAGTGAAAGTAATCAAGAAAGAAATCAGAATCTGTAGTTGTGATTAAGGGGGAGTGTTGGAGATTATAATCGCACCTACTCACTTAAATTTGCCAACTGTTCCTGATAGCCCCATATCCTCTGTTTTGTAGTCATATCTCCTCTCAACATTAAAGACTCAACATTAAACGTAAATATTGAAATGGATT
Organism: Sequoiadendron giganteum; assembly: GCA_007115665.2. NCBI lineage: Eukaryota > Viridiplantae > Streptophyta > Pinopsida > Cupressales > Cupressaceae > Sequoiadendron > Sequoiadendron giganteum. The sequence goes on along the minus strand of CM021103.1, from coordinate 595,331,178 downwards.
CGAATAGGTTTTTACTTGGAGTGCAAGTCAAGTTTCTAAAAATGTATTTTATTACTTTGCTTGTTGTGCAAGCTTTCACCGTAGATGATAGGTTTTCTATATATAGTTGAATTTGTACATTTTTTATTTACTCTCTCAGCAGAGCCCAACTCTCAAGAGTTGTAACAAGGAAGATGGTAGTGTGCTGATGTATGCTTGTCAAGGAGCACAAGCTCAATTGACAGTCTGAGTATGTAATGTTAGTATGTTAAGAATGATTTTTTTTTGTTGTAGAATCAATTGAATATAATTTTTGAATCTGATTATTTGAAGTTGTCTATGAATGAGCCCAAGCTCAAATGATGGAAAATCATTGCAATATTTTTATTCTGATCAATGAAAGTCTTATGTCTATTTTTATTTTTTATCACCTACCATCTCATTCCTTCAGGGGCTGCAAAAGGAGGTGGGCTGGATGGCGGCCTCCTGTCACAGAAAAAGTAATGCCGACATGATCGACACGCAAATCCAGGGGAAGGGAAGAAATGGCGGGGTGATAGATGTACCTGACCCTTCTGTAAAACTGTTTGGGTTTCAATATTGTGCTTGAGATGAGGCAAGAACCCTTTGTCCTATGCCAAGATCTCGCCATCTATTACTTTTGGAGATGAAATTAGGTAGGAGATTTCAGAAAATGAAGCCTTTTTATTTGAGAATGCTTTGATTGGGAGATTTAAAGGTTTTAGATTGTGTCTTTGTGATCTCCACAAGTATATTTTAAAGACATGGAAACAAAATCTTAAAGGGGACTTCCAAATCTATCCACATGTATGGGGCTTCTTTGTGGTGGTCTTTGATAAGGTGAAGGATCAAAACATTGTTCTGTGCGATTTTTTGTGGAGCTGGGAGGAACATCTGCTGGTGTTGAAACCATAGTATCCTGCTTTCAACCCCACCACTAAATCATTCACCTTTATTACCATATGGGTAAGGCTTCTGAATTTACCATTGCAATACTAGTTTGATTCCTATTTTTAAGCAATGGGAAACTCTTTGGGAAAATATTTGGGCTTTGATGAGGGTTCATTAAACTACCTACACACCATATTTGCTTTTATTTTGGTGGAAAATGACACATCCAAATACTTGCCAATAATTTTTTTTCTCAAGATGGATAGTGGAAGTTGGTTGCAAATGGTAGATAATGAGGGTATGTTGTTTTGTTGTTGAAGATGCTACATGACTGGGCATATGGCTATCCAAATTATTCCAAACAAATTTTCAAAGCCAAGCTACATGGTGGAATGGTGCATCTATCCATCATTATTTAGTGGAAATAGATGATCCAAGTGTTGGAAAGGTGGAGAATTCCCATGCTGCTGCAACAAAATTTGGTAGGGATGGAGATTCTGAGGATTCATGTCAAGATACTGCAACACAAGTTGCCAAAGAGGAAACTAGTGGGGGAAAATGTTCAAATGACTCACCTATTCTTGATAATTCTGGAGTGGGGAAGGTTTCATCCCTGTCAAGGAAGGATCATGTGAAGGTTACAAGGATCGTAATCAAATTGGCATTGTGGAAAATTAAATAGAAGTCTCTGAGATAGTGTCTCCTAAACGGGGAAACCAACATACTGATCTTGCTAATGAGGGAACATCTGGAGGGATTGAAGGAGATCAATGGATAAAGCTGTTGAGGAAAAGGAATAAGAATGAACTAACTTTCAACATGCACCTTTGACACACAAAATGTGGTGCCAAAGCCAATGGAGGTGTGTGACAACCACCTAGACTCTCACATTTGAGTTTCCTACTTTGGTTTTGAGGGTGTTTTGGGGGAATGGGATTTGGGCGTTAATGCTCTTTGTTTTCTGTGTTCCTTTTATGGATGAGGCATCCCATTTGTGGCTTTATTCAAAGGTGTTATTTTGGTTTATATTTCTAATCAAAAGTTTGTAACCAATCAAAAAAAATAATCTAACAATTCTCATTGTATTCCATGAGATAAAATATACCTAGGATGTAATGCTCATGGGGCTTAAAATTTCTTTTGGATCATTGATCTCATGGGGCCTACAATTGCTTTTGGATCATTGATCTCAAGATCAACAATTCAAAAGAAATTTCAGGCCCCATGAACATTGCATCCTAAGTACATTTTACCTTAAAAAATACAATAAGATAAATTAGATTCTATTTTAAACCAATGGTGGCAACTAAATATTATAGTCTACCCCTTCTCCTACTTTCCATAAGGTTTATTCTCTTAAAATGGAAGGATTTTCCATCATAATTAATGATTTTTCTTATTATTTTTCAAAATTCACCAAAAAATTCTACAAGATTTAAATAATGTAAGAAAATCACTAATTAAAATAATATTATTTTTTGAAAAAGAAAAGATTCCTCATTAGAAATTAATATTTTTTTCTAAAAAAAATTTCACCAATTTTTTTTCTTTTTTTGAATGTGGATTTCTTAAAATTATCATTGATATGCAAATTTATTATGCAAGTGTGTACCATAGTGTGTAAATTAGTCTAACAAAAGCTAAGTTTACAAGACTACATACGTTAACATGAGGGAGGATAGTAAATGTATTTCTCACTTTTCAATTATAATAATTAAAAATTAAAAAATACAATAATATTATTATATATAATTACAATAATTTAATTAAAAAATATATTAATTTAAAATATATAACAATAATTACACATTAAAAATCTTATATATTATAATATTAATTATAAATAATAAATAATAAATAAATAAATATAAATGTGTATAAACTTAATATTTAAAAATATGCTTTTTAAATAATAAAAATATAGATATTGCTAAAAAATATTTAGTATTATATATATTTTAAATTATATTTCAACTTTAATTAAATAAAAATAATAAATAATAAATGTTTTTTATGTATTAAAAAAATAGGAATAAAATAAATATACGCATCTTGTTGTTTATCATAATGATGTTATTCTCAAATGTTGAGGAATTTACTATGCATTGCATAAATTATAAAATTAGTCAAAAATTATTTTTAAAATTGTCTATTCTAATTTTAAAATAAAGTTTCTAATATTTTTCATAAGATTATACAAAAAAAACATAAACAATAACAATTATTACTACGGGGAAAAATGGCGAGGTAGCAGGGTAGCGTAGGGGCAGAAGTGCAGAGCAGGCAGCAATCACCAGTTAGGGCAGAAAAGAAAGTGGGTGAAACAGAAAAGACTAGAAGAAGGCAGTGGGGAGATGAAATCTCGAAGGCCGGCTCAGAGGAAAAGAGAGAAGAACATATTCCGTAGTGGGTGTTCGTGGGTGGAAGATGGGTGGGAAAATGTCACCCCGTACATTGAATACAGAGTGCACTAGAGGAAAAATCAATAAGGAGATGACATGGTACTCTTGAAACCAGTACTGGAAGAAGAGCCCCATGGCATAGGAAAACCCTCCCGCCCAAGCAAAATCCGAATAGGAGCAGTAAAGATTGGTCACAACCCCATGGGAAAAATAAAACAAGAAGTCATGAAAGAGAGAGAGATAGACAGACAGATGCACAATGGGTGGAAATAGAGTTAAAGACCGATCCAAAAACTAAGGTACCCACAATAGAAATTGATGTTTCAGAAGAAATCAAAGAAGATGTCGTGATACTCAAAGATTTCACATGTATTTTTTGCTTTATTGGTGGAACACTGAATCAACCAACTATTAAAACCTAGATTTAGGAAAACTTGAAAACGAAAGTGTTGATTAGATTTTTGCCGAAGGGTTTCTTTCTAACGGTGTTTGCAAATGAAGAAACAAAACTAAGAATAACGAAGAGGGATCTGTGGAGTATGAATGGAAAGATCCTGTATATGCAACCATGGAATATGAACTTTGATCCACTTAGAACGCGACCGTATGACAAACTAGTATGGGTCAGACTCTACAATCTTCCAGTGGAATATTGGGCAGGGGATTGTTTGGAAAAAATTGGATGGGCTTTAGGAACCCTAATAGAGATTGATACGAACATCATAGATGGAGACCTACACAAATATTCCAGACTTTAAATTGTGGCAATTGATTCCATCCCTCACACTATATGTTTACTAGTTAACGAAGAGAATTGGGAACAAGAGATCGAGGTTGAGGAAATTAGGCATTTTTGTATCAAGTGTGGGTCTTGCGAGCATAACACCATGGCCTGAAACACAAGTATAAGGGACAAACAATTTATTGAAAATATACCTATTCAAAACATAACGCCTAATCCGAAAGATCATGAATGAAGGGAGGCCCCAAGGAGGAACACATGAAACTCAAAGTAAGAACTCAGCGGAAGGGCTACATAACATAAAAGCAACACACAACATCGAGATGGAGTGGTGAAATCGCCAATGCATTCCCCTCAGTTGGAAGGACAAAAGATGATGGATGAAGATGAGGAAGATACCGCTTTGAGGACAAGTGAGGAGCTAGACTCAAATGCAGAAGTTGAGGATGAATTGGATATAATTGACGATAGGTGCATCTCACAATCAACAATTAATCACGTAGGTATGGGTAAAATTGGCACTTCAGGCAACCCTAGAGGGAGAAATTCCTTCAAACAACTGCAGGAGGAGGAAGTAGTGGCTAAAAAATACACTATTATTACAAGATCCTTGAGTACCAAGGTAGGAAATGCCTCCCTTGGGAAGAAATGAAGATTACTACTTGGAATGTCAGGGGCCTCAAGGCCCTTGACAAGAGGCACTTGGTAAGGCATCAACTTCAAAAAAGTGTCAGTAGCATCATTCTGTTATAGGAAACAAAGTTGTCAGGAGAAGAATGTTCAAAATTTCTGAAATATTGTCATTCACGGGAAGGCTTCTTTCAAGACTCAACTGGAGTAGTGGGTGGATTAGGAATGATATGGAAGGAGGCAAAGGTATCTGAGGAAATAATAGCTTCCTCTACCAATTGGATGGAAGCAAAGGTCTTCGACCTAGGGTTAAACAAATGTTTCATAATCATCAACATTTATGGCTCGACAAAAATAGTTGTTGATAAGAGTCTTCTTTGGAACTCGGTCTTGGAATTCGCTAGGTCCCTTCCCAAGGAAGAACTAGTAATGGTAGTTTATTTCAATGCCATTTTAGAGCTAATAGAGAAAAGTGGTGGGCTAAGAACCATCTCATGGTCGATACTGGATTTTAGGACATTTGTGATAGAATGTGGTTTATTGGACTATCCCACGGAAAATGGAACCTTTACATGGACTAATAGACGTAAGGATTTTACTGCCATATCAAAGGGATTGGACCGATTCTTGATTCCACCCAATTGGGTTAAAACTGGGTAGAAAGTATCTGCAACATACTGCCTATATCAATATCTGATCATTATCCTATGGAGCTCTCGATAATAGGAGAGAGCGTGTTGGAAAAAACAAGCTTCAAATTTCAAAATATGTGGTGGCGGGATCCAAACCTCCTAGAGCTATTGGAGCATTGGTGGAAGGAAACAAAGGTGGGGGGCTCCATAAGCTTTATACTGGTAAAAAAACTGAAGGTGATAAAAAAAAAGCTAAAGGAATGGAATAGAATGCATTTCCAAAACATCTTTGTGGAAAAAGAAAATGTGGAAACGGAGCTAGAAGCACTCAATGAAGAAGTAATAAAAAATGGGATGACAAATAAAGAATATTTCAAGGAAAAGGATTTAAAGGAGAGGTTGGCCGAACTTCTAAAGAGGGAAGAGATTTATTGGAAGGATAAATCTCGAGAAGTATGGTTAAAAGAAGGTGATGCAAACTCTAAATTTTTCCATGCCTCAGTTATGGCAAAGAGGGCGTCTAACAAAATAGAGGAAATCCAAAACAATAGTGGCCAAACTGTTAGAGCGGGTGCTAAGGTGGGCAAAGTAGCGTGTGAGTTTTTTTGCTAAATTACTTGGCAAAAAAATACCTCATGAGTATAGTAATGAATACCTAGATTCAATAAGTAGTAAGGTTAGCAATGAGGATAAAAAGAGACTATGTGAGCAGATTTCAAAGGAGGAGGTCCGTGAGGAATTATTTGAGATGCATCCTAACAAGGCACCGAGCCTAGATGGCTTCACTATCGGCTTTTTCTAGAAGTGCTGAAGTTTCCTAGGAGATGAGGTATGGAATTTGGTGGAAGACTTCTGCAAAACTGGTAAATTTTTCAATGACATGAATAATACGGTATTTCCCTAATACCAAAGAAGAATGAATTATCCTCCTTCAGTGACTTTAGACCTATCTTGCTCTACAATAACCTATACAAGGTAGTGACAAGAGTTCTAGCTAATAGACTAAAATTGATGCTGGAAAAAATCATCTCAATAGAATATAATGGGTTTTTGTGTCGGACAGAGAAATATCAGACAACATATTGCTCATATTGGAGGCCATTCATACCCTAAAAAAAAGCAAGCAGGCTGGGATGATTATCAAATTGGATGTAAGCAAGGCATATGATTAGGTGAGATGGCCTTTTCTTATAGAAGTAATGAAGAGTTTAGGTTTCTACAGTCATTGGTGCAACCTGATTTTCCCGTGCATCTCTTCGGTCAGGTTTTCAATTGCGGTCAATGGATCACTCCATGGTTTCTTTAAGGCAACCAACGGCCTCAGGCAAGGCGACCTAATTTCATCTTTCCTTTCTATTATTATGGTTGAATCTTTTAGCATGAGAATTAAAAAAAGGTGTCTGCAGCGGGAATGGCATGGGATACAAGTGGCTCAAAATACATAACCCATCACCCACACCTAGTTTGTGGATGACACCACCCTCCTTGGTTTGGCTAACCTAGAGGAAGCCAGATGCATAAATGATGCATTAACGAAATATGAGGTTCAGTTAGGGAAAAAAATGAACAAGGGGAAATCGAGTGTCTATTTCTTCAACATGAGACACCAATTACAACAGGCCATAACATCAAATTTGGGAATAAAAAGAGGAAATATCCTGTCAAAATTCCTTGGAGTGAAAATATTTGAAGGATCGTGCAAGGCTAAACATTGGGGAGAGGTAGTCAAAAGATGCAAGAATAAGGCCATGGCCTGGAAAAATAACTGGCTTACATTGGTAGGAAGATTAAAAATGACAAGAGCAGTTCTATCGACAATACCTATTTATGCAATGTCATGCCTGGAAGCCCCGGTGAAAACTGAAAATGAGTTAGAGGGAACCCTGAAAAATTCCCGTGGGAAGGATCAAAATCAGTTAAAAAGATTTCATTAATTGGCTAGGAAACGGTATGCAAGCCAAAGGAGGATGGAGGGGTAGGGCTGCACAAAATTCATTTGCAAAAAATTTCTCTAGGAGCTAAGATTATATGGAAGGTGTACTAAAATCTCGGTAAGATATGGCGTTGAATTTTGCAAAACAAGTATCTAGATAGTACTGACCTTGCTCGGATCTTAACTGCTGCAAGCATTGACGGTGGCTTTGCGGTATGAATATTCGTGTCTAAGTGTAGACCCCTAATTATGAACCACCTTTCATAGAGGTTAGGGAACGGGAGGAAGGCTCTATTCTAGACAAACTCATGGAATGGTCACAAAAGTCTGTTAGAGATTTTCAAGCTGGATCAACACCTGGAAAGATTGTAGTTGGAATTCGGCACCAAGATGACATACTATATAATGACAAAAGGTAACACATCAGCCGACAACTGCATCTGGATTAGCCTAACAACACTTCCACTTCCATAGAGTTTGGCTGCAGATGTATGTAAGGAAATAAACAACAAATTGATCAAGCTATTTAATAGAGAGGATTCCATAATTTGGTGTGGAGCAGCATCAAGAGACTACTCGGCAAATCTTGGATATCATTTGTAGATAAGATAGTGTAAAGATAAAACTTTGATGGTGAGACTACGTTGGAAAAAAGAAGTCCTGCCAAAAGCTGGGGATTTCTTGTGGAAAGCTCTACACAAGCATTGCTTAACCGGAGAAAGGCTGCAAAGGTTGGGAGTTGCAGGCTCAACAAAGTGCAACCATTGCAAGCAGGTGGAAGAGATTGTGGATCATTTTCTCCTATCCTGCCCTATAGTTGCATCATGTTGGGATTGGTTACAAAGTATGCTTAGCCTGTATGGTCAAAGATACTGCAAACTCTGGGACTTCATGGCTAGCTGGCCAATTTTGAATAAAAATGGTTTATGGAGAAGAATTTTGATGATGACACCATCCTTAGTGGTTTGGCACATATGGAAGGAAAGGAATATATGCATATTTAAAGAGAAAGCTTTAAATCAACAACAAATCATAACCAAAATTCAAATGACCATAATCAAGACAACAAATAATAGAACCAGTGTGGGACCCAAGTCAATTTTCTCAAAGTGGGACGAAGAAATACAAAAGGCGTGGAGCGGGCTCCGAATACTAAAGCCGAAGGTGATACCTAAAACCAAAGTTAATAGAAAGGAAATATTTTGGACACAACCAATAAGACTAAAATGGAAATTGAACTTCGATGGGGCTGCAAAGGGAAACCCCATAAATGTTGTGGCTGGATGTATATTTAGGGACACAAATGAAGACTCTGTCTGGGCAACATTGAAAAGATTAGGTGTGTGCACTAATAAAATGGCTGAAATGGAAGCGATGTAGCTTGGGCTGCAATTATGCATACAAAAAGGTATCGTTGCAGTAGAAATAGAGGGGGACTCAATGCTCTGCATCCAGGCAATAACTTTAGGGAGCTCCCAAAATTGGCAAATCAGTAATTGGATAGCACCAATTAAAGAAGTATTAGGAAATTTTACATATTATACCCTATCACATGTATACATGGAGGAAAATAAGGTGACATTTTTTTTAGCAAACTCAGGGGTGGTGCAACTAGAAAAAGTAGTCATGAGCTTTGCACCTGATTAGTGGTCGGGCCTGCAAGCAGTGATCTTAGAAGATACTATGAGCTATCGATCTACCTCGATCGCTCATTCCAAGGGCATGTGATTCAGAAGAAAGGGTAGATAAAGAACGACTGATCTCATTAGGACGGATTTAGCCAAGAATTTGGACAAAACGGTATGTGGGATTCTAGTTTGCTTCAATCCTTGACGAGGGCCCTGTGGCTATTTAAAGAAGGGAAAATCAGTCAATCATACTAAGCCTGGGAGTTTCAGAATACTGGTCATAGGGTGAAGATGGTGTTTGTATTTGGTGTGCAGTGCCACTGCGCTAAGGAATCCATGATGGTGTAGTGCAAGAGGCTTTTCAAGATTTGAAACCTGGCGGTGAGAAACACGATCGTTGACTTGGTCTCATTAGTCCTGAACCTGAACCAACATTGGTACGATGGGAAGATCTATGAGATAGTGTTGGGTGCTCTAGTAGACGTTACCAAAGCTAGAGAACTAGTTGTGAAGCAGCTCAATGGGTTTGCTGAGATGGGTAACGCCCAAGCAGTAGCCAATGCCATTCTAGAGCTGAGGAAGGATAGATGGGTAAGCTTCTTGAAAATATATTTTGACCCAATAATAGAGGAGAAGGATGACACTGGTGGTGAACAGGTCGGGGAAGAGGATCAAGCACACCGTGAGGCTACAAAACATTTCAGACTCAACGCATGGGAGGTCTTCCAGGATGGAGTCAAAAATGCTAACCTGGAGGCCTTCTCTATTTTTATGGACTCCAACAGTTCCTAGATCGACGAAGGGAGTCTGCAAAGGCTCGTAAGGCTCGGCAACATTTTGGTAGCCATCTACCAACTCATGGAATAATGTAGCTTTGTGTGTTCCAATCTTGTAATCGGTCATCATACTTTCCCAGTATGATTATACATGGGAGCTACCCCCTTTGGTAGTAAAAACAATTATTACTAGGGTAAAAATTTAAGAAGGTTTATAACAAATTTACTTTCTATCATTTATAGCAATTAAATCATTGAAGATAATGTAAATTAAAAAGTGATTTGTGAAAAATTTATGTGAATTTTATTAACTTAATTTTTTTAGAAATATATTACATATTTTTTTTACAAGAATTAGATTATATTAAAAAATATATATATTGGTATTATTGTATATTTTATTCTTCATTAATTTTTGGAGTCAATAATTATAATTTGGATATAACACATTTTATATATATATATATATATTTCTCTTTAAAATAAAATATCAATATTTAGGACATGGATATTTCTATATTTTTATATTTTTTCTATTGTTTTTTCATGTGCCTGAAACAAGATCTTGATGTTCCATCAAAAATCTATATTCACTAGAAATTAAAAGATAAATATGATGATCAAATTAAATATATTTAAAAACTATATTTTTTAAAAAACTTGTAAATTAAGAACTAGATAAAGTATGATTCTACTAGGGTTCTATCCAAGAAAGTTTCGTTTAAGAGGGTTGGTCTAATCCCTTTTCATTAAACATCTTTAGATGAAACCCTTAAGAATTAAATCATTATTTTCTCTACATAATATGTAAAATCAAGATGTTTTATAAATGAGACATACTATTGTAGCAACTTCCCATAAAGTCAATAAAACAAAATATATTAAAAATACAAACCATCAAACCAAATCTTTATGATAATGTTAAAAGAAACTACAAAGATAATAGAGAAAATAAAAATAACCAATCTATGATCTTCCAAATATGATTAACATCATAAACCCATTTGATCATATAGTTGGCAACAGTGTAGAAATAGACCCAAAAATTTTTGCTTTGTAAAGAATTTACAGTTTATTTGTAATTTAAATTATCAAATCTACAGCACCAAGATTTTTTATCAAATCTATAGCACTGTTGGAAATAATTCCAACTTCATCTTTTACTGCTATACCGCGGCCTGCTTCTTTGCCCCGTGCAGTATCGCGGTTTAACCCTTTGCAGTTTGTTCTTCATCCGTTTGTTGACCGTTGACCTTGTCCTAGTGGTTACCGTAGTCACCGCGATCAGGTTTGTCTCCCCTCGCGGTAGCGCGGTGTCGGTGTCTGACAGTTAGTTGACCATTGCCTGGCAGTTACCGTGGCCACCGCGGTTTGTTTGTAAACCGCGGTGGTAGCGCGGTAAGCCCGTCCCCTCTAACCGCTAATGGTTACCATGGCCACCATAGTCTGTCTATTAACTGCAGCGGTACCGTGGTAAGCTGTCCTCCGTCAGTGCTAGCTGTTTACCGCGACCATTGCGGTCGCCTCGTAAACTGTGGTGGTAGCGTGGTAGTCAACGAAGGTTGACCGTTTGACTTTTCTAACGTCGGTATATGCACTCCTCGGTGGCTTGGAAGGATGATGTTTGTATGGCGATTGGACAAAAAATTATTGTATTTTGTGTTTGCTAGCTTGGCTAACTTTTGAGCCTTAATTTCATTGTACATGTGCCATTTTCGAACTGTTAGTGATTTTTTATAAATACACGGTTGTAATGGTCGACTGGAGTGAGAGAGAAGAAAGAGAGACGGATAGAGACAAAAAGTGAGGATAGTGGACTGTGTAGAAAAGGTGACATGAAAAAAAAATGCTCTCAAGAGCAGAGAAAAATTTAGATTGAATCAGAAGATGAAAAGAAGAGCCGAAGCTCTGTAGTGAAAATATATTTCTGAGAATGAATATAATATAAATATCTGGGTTGGTGCACATGTCTAAATTTTTAATAATTTATGTGCTTTAATTATAAATGTTTTTTTGTGTCTGTTCTTGCATGACTCCTCCTGTTGTTGTATTTTATTATCTCCCACAAAGTGGTATTAGAGCATTAGTTGTTTTATCTCCCACAAAGTGGTATCAGAGCCTAGTTGGTCAAGTTGACTGGAAGTAGAAACTTGTGGTGAATTTGTGTGAAGTAATCACTGTCTAGATTGAGAAAGCCATAGAATGTCTAGGACTTGTTTGTGTGCAAAATCAGAGAAGCTTGTCTGGGTTTATAATTTTGTGAAGAGGGTTAAAAAGGAAATAAGTTTTTTTAAAAAGAAAAAAATGAAGCCACAAGTGCTTTGTCTATAAGGAAATTAGTTTGTGTTAGAAATAGTTGTCAATTGAGTAAGAATTCATTCCTAGTGAGGAAGATATTGGAAAAGGTTGAATGCTTGCAAAAATTTAGTTGATAGAGAGATTTAAGGAGTGTTTGAAGCTTTGGAAGAACTTTCTAAGTTTGTTGTTGAGAGAAGACAACAGGAGGTTACGTACATCAGAGAACATAAGAAGAATGCTTGAAAGTGAATTGCTGAGAAAAGCCAAAAGAGCTGTATTTTGAAGACAAAGAAAAGAGATAACACAAGAGAAGCTGAGCAGAAGCCCACAAGTAGAAGAAGTTGTTATAAGGAGGTTTATCAAATTTGTGAAGATAAGTGTTGTGAATTGACAGAAAGAAGGAGTTGTGTTGAAGAAAAGGAAGTGAACAGAGAACACCATTTGTTTGATCAATCAAGTGTTGCAGACCCAGTAGCTGAACAAAGGAAAAATAGAGGTTGAAGAAGATTAGAGTCACACGAAGCTGCTATATCCCTGGAACAAGTTTAAAAGAGGTAAGTTGAAATTTCCTTTACAAATGGGGAAAGTAGGGAAAAGGGTTAAGAAAGAGAATGAAAATTTGTCATCTGCAAAAGATGTTTTAGAAGAAGAAATAGTCTTGCTTAAACATGAAATGGGTATTGTTAAAAAGGACAATGGAGGTTTTATTAAAAGAATAAAAAAGCTGTTGAAAGAGAAGTGTTTGTTGTTAGATGAAAATGATGATTTTGAGAAGGAATTAAGAAAGGTTAAAGCAAGAAATGAAGAGCTAGAAGATAGGTTGAAGTCCTTTGGAGAAATTAAGAAAAGATATGAGGAGGTTGAAAAAAAAATGAAGTTGTTTGATGAGATAAAGAAAAAGAATGAAGATTTGGGAAAACTCTTGAAAAGGGTAGAAGAGAAAAGTTGTTTACAGTTGAAGGAAATCATAGGATTGAAAGAAGAAAATGATAAATTAAGAGCATGTAATAAATTTGTGGAAACAAAACTTTCAGTATGTGATGTCTCATGTGATAAAAAAATTTGTCTTCTTCATTTGAAAAATCTGTTTCTATTGAAAACGCTGATGATAAAAAGCGTCTAGATGAACATGTTGATGAATTTGCAAATATGGCTAGATGTGATAAAGTATCAGAATCTGCAAATGATGTTGTTTGTTGTAAAGAGAATACAGCATTGAAAATCATGAAAATAATGGGTTATATTGGACAAGGTCTAGGAAAACATGAACAAGGTATAATAGAGCCAATTGAGGTTACAATGAGGTCGAAGAATGAAGGTCTCGGATATGATTTAGGAAAAGGAAATGCTGCTACAAGTGCAGGTAAGTTTGTTAGAGAGATGAAGAGTAATGAGTGTTCACACTGTCATAGAAGAGGTCACATCAAGGAGAAGTGTTGGGATCTACATCCTTGCACGATTTGTGGTTCAAAGAATCACTGTGAGGAAAAGTGCTAAAAAAAGATGTCAAAGAATGAATCTGGTTCAAAATGCATAAAGATGGACTATGGATGGATTTGTGATTCAGGTTGGCAGAAGCTAACTAGTATGTTCAAGAGACTATACAAGTGCTCATATGTGAAAGTCAATAAAAATTTTGAAAGGTATGAAGGTTCACATGAAATGAAAAATGTTTGGAGAGAAAAGAAGTTGCAATCAAATGTGTCACTTGCAAAGAGTGAAGATGAAAGTCTCAGTTTAATGTTTTGAAAGATTGAAGATGTTGAAACTGTAGTTGCAGTAGAAAGTTGAAGTAGAAAGGGTAAGATGAATGGTTTTATTTTTTATTGTTTTGAAACATGGGGAACATTCCTGTAATTACAGAACAAAGAAGTGCAGAGGAAGTCACAAAAACTTCTAAGTTTAAGTAAAGGGTGATCATGTGTAAGGAGAAATAAGAATTCAGAAACGTAGCTGATGCTACCTCTGCAAAATTTAAAAGTTTGATACAGCAGTAGCTATCAAGGAATCTTGTAAATATTTGGTTGTACACTAGAGAGAAGACATAATATGAATGGATAAAAGAGAGGTTACAGCCGCAGCTGTTAATAGTCATCATCAAGAGTTGAAGTTGAAGACATAGTCAAAACAATATGGACAGAGTCAGAACAAAGGTGTGTTTATGCATGAAGAAAGTGAAAATGTGATGGAAGAAGACAAGATTTATAAATCTAAAAGAAGAGGATTGAAGAATTATTGCAGTTGAAATTTTTTCAGAGCATAAATGGCAGCAGCCATAGTGGAATGAGTTTCATTTTTTTTGAAAAAAGAGATTGAAGTTTTTGAATGAATTGTTGAATCAGGAGTTTGACTAAAGAGGGAGAAATATTGCAATGAACTACAGAAGCATTCTGTGAGCAAGAATGAAATTAGAGTTAAATCTAATGATTGGATTCCCTAGCACCAGAAAAGTGCTACTATGGGAAGGAATGAATGAAATTTCTATAGTTAGCGGTAATCTGAAACCACCTCATTGAAAGAATGAATTTGAAAAGTTAAGAAAAGAGCAGAAATATCACAATGATATGCAACAGCATTCAGTAATCAGAATGAAGACAATAGATAAAAAATGATAGGTCTCCCTAGCACCAACAAAGTGCCATTATGGGAAGAATTTTAAAAAAACATCAATCAAGATCAAAGATATAGAAAGGATTGAAAACATCCTTGTTAGTTTGTGGTAAACTGAAACCACCTCTATGATAGAAGATTACAGCAGATTGAAAAACTTGCAGGTAGATTGCAAAAGGATAAAAAAATGGATGAATGAGGCTGCAGTCCTCAGAGAAGAATAGAGATACAGATGATCAAAGAATGATAGTGAGAAGACAGATGCAATGGAAAGGACAAATGACAAAGCTAAGAATATAGATGTGAAAGTTGAGAATAATGATCAAAAGGTTTCCAGAAAAGGTAGATCAAAATTCAAATGAATGAAGAAGATCCAGTTGCAGCTGAGGAAAAGATTCGAAGGAGATCCTAAAGAGATCATGGTTTTTACATGCAGAGAATCAGTCACGTGAAGAGGCATCGAGCTTTCAAAATTTCATGGATGAGGCGGTTGCTGAAGTTGAAATTAAGAGGGAGTGTTGGAAAGAATTCCAACTTCATCTTTTACCACTATACCGTGGCCTACTTCTTTGCCCCATGCGGTATCGCGGTTTAACCCTTTGCAGTTTGTTCTTCGTCCGTTTGTTGACCATTGATCGGGTCTTGGCGGTTACCGCAGTCACCGCGGTTAGGTTTGTCTCCCCTCGCGGTAGCGCGGTGTTAGTGTCTAGCAGTTAGTTGACCATCGCCTGGTGGTTATCGAGGCCACCGCGGTCTGTTTGTAAACCGCGGCAATATCGTGGTAAGCCTATCCCCTCTGACCGCTAACGGTTACCGCAGCCACTGCGGTCTATCTGTTAACCGCAGTGGTAGCACAGTAAGCTGTCCTCCGTCAGTGCTAACTGTTTACCGCGACCACCGCAGTCTCTTCGTAAACCGTAGCGGTAGCGCGGTAGTCAACGAAGGTTGACCATTTGACTTTTCTGAAGGAGGTATATGCGCTCCTCAGTGGCTTGGAAGGACGATGTTTGTATGGCGATTGGACATAAATTTATTGTATTTTGTGCTCACCAACTTGGCTAACTTTTGAGCCTTAATTTCATTGTACATGTGGTGTTTTCTGTTAGTGATTTTTTATAAATACACGGTTGTAATGGTCGACTAGAGTGAGAGAGAAGAAAGAAAGACGGATAGAGACAGAAAGTGAGGATAGTGGACTATGTAGAAAAGGTGACATGAAAAAAAATGCTCTCAAGAGCAGAGAAAAATTTAGATTGAATCAGAAGATGAAAAGATGAGCCGAAGCTCTGTAGTGAAAATATATTTATGAGAATGAATATAATATAAATATCTGGGTTGGTGCACATGTCTATATTTTTAATAATTTCTGTGCTTTAATTATAAATGTTTTTTTTGTGTCTATTCTTGCATGACTCCTCCTGTTGTTGTATTTTATTATCTCCCACAAAGTGGTATCAGAACATTAGTTGTTTTATCTCCCACAAGCACCAAGATTTTTTATCAAATCTTCATCGTTGAGAAAATTCATGTACGGTTTATCAAAATTTTAATTATAGAATGTCAATAATATATAAACCACAAACGTCAGCAATAAAAAAGTGAATGTGCCTGAATGAATCAATTATGGACAACTAATAGATCATTGGAAAGCACGCTTTCACAACTGATACGTCTTGTTATATGAAGACCACAAAGACCTCCCCAAAAATCATATATTTTTCTTGCTTTCCCAACCAGATGAATCTCTATTCGTCATTTCTTCTCAATATTTATCTTGGGCGTGGAGTGGATTTAATAACGATAGATGTGATATTTCAGGTGAAGAGGAATGAAGAGGGTGAGGGGGAGTTGGGGATCTCGTCGATTCCTTCAATTGCAACACCACCTCACTCATTGTGGGCCTCTCCACTGAGTACTCTGAGCAACATGCCATCGCTAACTCTGCTAACTTCCATAAGTCCTCTATCTTATACTTCTTCTCCATAGCAGGATCTGCAATGCTCTCTATATCTCCCTTCAATAGAAATTTCCTTGCCTGCCATTACCCGAAAAACAAGCAGTCATTAATAATTTCATGATGACGTCGACGGTATTTGATTTGTCTTAGACAGTAGACACATTACCCAGCTAATGATGTGCGCTTGTTGTTCTGTAGAGGACTCAACAGAGACAGGTTGCCGTCCAGAAATAATTTCTAATAGAACCACACCAAAGCTATATACATCGCTTTTTTCTGTCAATCGATGAAGTGTAAAATCTGCAAAATATAAATATGTAAAAAACGGTTCGGTATCATGATAATAAATTTCAAATTTACTGTTTGGGTATATAAACAATATTACTCTGGATCTAGATATCCTGGGGTGCCTTTCACTAGCGTAGATATGTGAGTAGATCCATCCAAAGGACCGAATTTGAACAATCCAAAATCTGCTACTTTTGCCTCCATGCGATCATTGAGAAGAATATTTGAGCTCTTCACATCTCTATGAATAATGCGTGGGTTGCAGCCAGCATGTAAATACTCCAGAGCTGCTTGCAAAATGCAAGCCCTCTCAGATGATGTTGCTTTTCATAATAATGAGTGAGTGTAAAGGAAGAGTTTAAATAACCGATGTGCTGTAATCTACACTTCAACAGATTGCTCTACAACACAATGGTGGTTGTTCGTTAACCACCGATACATTAACTGTCTACTGTCAGGCAATTCAAATGAAGGTTCACTAACCTTGGGCAGCATCCAATGCAATGTTGAGTCTTGCTTTCCACTCGAGGCATTTTCCAGAGGAATTTTGGCCTGAATGCACATTTTACACACTCTTACCCTCAATATTAAATCAAAATGTTTGTAAATATACAGTTCAATTTAGCAGCAGCTGTGTTATGTATTTTTACCATCGAGACACTTTCGTAGGTCTCCATTGGACATAAATTCATAGATTAACACCATATTCTCTTCCTCTATGCAGTAGCCAATGAGTTTTACCAGATTCCTGTGTTGTAATCTAGACACCATATCCACCTGCATTGCACTACAAGCTATGTGTATCCACCCTAAATGAAGATGAAAATGACTTATTAATATAGGGAGAAACAAATAGAAAACTCTGTGCACCTCAGTAGAAAATTCCGTTGCACCCTGATGTGATGCATCAGATAATATTTTGATTGCTACTTCCTTCTCCTGAAGCCAACCGAGATAAACTGGTCCATATCCTCCTTTGCCAATCTGCTTGTGCAAATCATTGCTCATCTCTCTCACCTCTTGATAACTGTATGATCGACATCCTTCCAATTTGACAATATCTCCCTGCATAGATGTTGCTTCTGTCTTGCCTGATAAATTCTTTCATTTATTATTCACGTAGGTTTTCGAATTTTTGAAAATGAAAAATATAGGTAGTGGGAAAAACATCTGACCACTTTTTATGAGTGGAAAAGAATGATATAAAAATATACAGTAAATCGAATTCACCATATCATGGGAAGAGAAGATGACTTACTTATTTTGCTCACTACTAATGGAGTACGATTCTTTGATTTTATCCATTTTATGAATACCACTAATGCAGCGAGAATTCCAACTGCTACAACTCCAGCTATGATCACCCACACAGCTATCTTTTTCTTGCTATGTTTTTTAGTAGGAGGACTATTGCAAGCAATTGATTGACAATCCATATTATTCCCAGGAATACTAGGAGGAGGACTATTGCAACCGACGGATTGACAATCCATATTATTCCCATAAATACTACAATATCAAACAAAAGCACTTCAAACATAAGTAGAAGATAGTAATATTATTCCCCAGATGCAGGTACAATTGAGTGAGAAAACTCCACCTTAAATCCAATTTTCCATTTCGCTGCTTACTAGCCAGACCTTCGGGCACGGATCCAGTTAGCGTATTGTTTGTCAAATTCCTGAATTTCAAAGATAAAATTATATGGCGCAGTCAATTTGAATAGAAAATGTCAATACGGAATACAATGTTACAACTTACAGTTGATTAGGATTGGATAGCTGGCTAAGTTGCTCTGGTATTGAGCCACTCAGGTTATTGTTTGACAAATCCCTGAAAGTAAAAGTTAGAGCTTTACAGACATAGAAATAGCTGGGGAAAATAAAAAATTGAGACATCGACGGATTTGAGGGCATGGAAAATTACTAACAATTTAACAAGAGCAGAGAGATTGCCGAAACTCGCAGGTATCGTGCCGTTGAGCCCCTTCCCCGAGAGCTGCCTGCATATGTTATTATTATTGACAATTATTGCTTCTTCGTCGATCACAGTAATATCTATATTGTTCATTCACGTGATTAGCCTGCAAATTGTTGCTTTCAAACAAAGAAAGAAGATTATTTTATCAATTCTTTCATTAAAATATAAGAAAAATTTCACATTTATATTTGAAAATGGTTAAATTATATATTTTTTATAATAAATTATATATCCAAAATTAAAAGAAGATAGAGTAGAATAGTAATTTTTAAGTTGATTCAATTGTCTTATCAATTTATAAATATATATTTTGAGCAGTCAACATCTTTGTATCAATCATGCTCAAAATCTATAGATATTGTGTTGTGATCACTCAACATTTTTGTATCATCCATATTCAAAACTAAAATAGATGCAATGAGTGTTAAGTGGACCATTTATTATCATGAGAGATGGGTTCTTGTGAACCACTACTCATGAATCATGGGTCAATGAGTTTGACTCGAAAACTACACGGTTGAATCCTGATAGCAATATCATAATTTGACACGCTGTGGAAGAAACCTCCAACTTATCAATCAAAATATATTGTCAAATGGTTATTGATTTTGATGAAAATATTTTACTCACAAATAATGGGAGGTCAAATAGATACCTTCAATCCTTGTCAACTCACATGTATACTTTATCACTAATCTACAATACATACAAGTTGTGACAAGTCAACATTTTTGTGTCATTCATTTTAAAAATTAAAATGTATTGTCACGTGGTCATTTATTTATTACTAAAAATACTTGGCTCATAAACAATCTACAAAGAATGAGGTCAAATTTGAGAACTATTTCACAAAATAAAGGCCACTCAATTCTGATCAATTCACATGCACATTTTATGACTTATATACAATATCTACAACTTGTGACTAGACGATACTTTTACTTCAGCCGTGGTCAAAATTCCAACATGTCATTGGTTAAATTGTATCATTTCTTCCCCAAAAATAAAATATTTGACATTTCAACCACACTACCTTTATTTTGGAGTGAATAGTCTTATCAACTACTCTATCAACTCACATGTATATGTTCTAATTAGATATTTTTATTGTTACCAACTTATTAATCTATGCTATTTAAAGTCTAACATATAATCAATCTTAAAATAAAAAAAGATCTCATGAACAAATTGTTTATGTTATTTAAACTAAATATATTCACAAATAATAAAGATAGAGACATAAATTCAAGGTACTATTGAATAAATAAATAAGAGAAACTCTATTCTAATCTAAATTAATGTCAATAGTCAATTATTAAAGTATAAAATTTGAAAATTATGATGCCAAATATATATAATATCCATTCACATATAGTAAGGACCTATTGTTCTTCTTTAACAAAAGATTATGTGAAGACCTACACTGCAATAATTCTCGGTGATGAATCTGTACTACAATTTACCCAATCCCAAGAGTACTTTTGTGGTACGCAAGGGTCACCAATCGAATCCTTTTTTAAATTAAAATGCTTCACAATGTCATTAACTGCAACCACTACATAATAACATGACTATTAGCAATAAAAAAATTGTTAATAATTTGAAAAAAAATATCATTTAAATTTCATATTATTAAATTTATAGATTTAAGAAACAATTAGATGAATACATTCAACTTAATATAACAAGTCCATATATCATAGACAACATACAATTTTTTTTGTTTCAACTTAATACAACAAGTCTATATATCATAAACAACATACAATTTTTTTTTTGTTTAAAATCAGGGTCCTAACCCTGATGTTTTTATCAAAAACATATAAATTATTCACATTAAAGATTATTTCCACAACAACAATATTCTAAAAGCATCTGTTTAACACTTTAATACATAACCTGAAATACACAATCATATTATTTTCTGAATTTAAATTAATTAATAAATACGGTAAAATATGCATGCAGAGTGCTAGATAGAAAATACGACAACATGCTGACTATTTAAAAGTCTTAAAAATATGAAAGAACAATTGACTGGACAACCCATCCACCTCATTCCTTTGAATGTACATAGAAAATACAAATAAAAATTTACCATCGTCAGCGTAGGTGCCATTGACAAGTTCGGAGCTAAACCGATAGAGTTCCAAGGCATTGATGAGAGGCGGCAGAGTAGAGCGGTTGGTCGCATCCAGCGAAAATTTTCTTGATCCCGTCGCTAGAATTGTATAGCTTGGATTGGAATAAACCCTGCTCGCCACCAGGAAAGTAGGTTCTTCGTTACTATACCATAGAGTGCCGCCTATGCTAATATTAAACTCCCGCTTGTCATTGGGTTTTAGCCCCTCAAGCTCTGCGAATGACAGAGCAAAATAGTATAAACCAATTTGGTCAAAATTCCAAGTGAAGTAGAGTTCCTTGAATGTGGTGTTGGTGGGAACCAACGCAGTGCTTATCACAGAAGATGGCATGTCTGTCATCGACGTATCAATTTTATTAGTGGTGGTGATGTAGCTTAGACCTGCTCCTTTTCCTTGCCCAGTCCAGATCCTATCGTATTCATCATCAGGATATCTGCATCGCACACAGTGTTGTTATTAGAGGAATCTGATTTTGATATTAAAAACAATATATTATTAGGTTATAAAATTGCCATTAATCGTTTTTTATGTAGGGGAGAAAGTTACAACCTTATCGATGAGTTCAGCGGAGCTCCAAAGTCTGTATCGATGAGGCCAAACAAAGAGAAAGCAAGACCCACCACAGGGTACATGGATGGCTTGATGGGGCGAAGCTCCAGCGAAGAAATGAAGGGGGAGTCAGTGCCGCTGCGCCCCAGACATATGCTAATTGATGTCGTCCTCGCCATCATGATCGCTTCCTCTACAACAATATCCCACGTACCATTTATGATAACAGTGTCCCACAGGTTGGCGTCTATAAGCAAATCGAATTGTGGCTGCGAGTGAAGGCCGTCGTAGTTGCCATAAAGAAAAGAGGCACGGATTAGGTATTTTGTTCCCTGATTTGCAGGTAGGACGTAGCAGTTTCGTTTTCCTTGGGGAAAACTGCGGAGGTGTTGCAGTTGATAATCGAGAGCAGTATTTGAGAGCGCGTTTCTTTCTCCAGACTCGATGTAGAGCCCATCTGTTGTCCATTGTATGCCATGACTGTCATTATATGTCCCTTCTCCTCCACCACAAGCAAGGCTGATGAATCCTGTCAAACAAAACGCAAAGACACAGAGATTTTGATTGGGCGAAATTCCATGTAAATAGCATGTCATCAATTCTCAATAACAGACTATGTTAGAACCTGACTTTCTCACCCGGTTGAGCATACGCAATACATGTGAAAGAAACCAACGTTAAAAAGGTCAAAGCTTTTTGCTTTAGATTCAGATTTAGTCCCTCCATGGCCAACTCTTAGTCATCAAGCACTGTTTGCTTTATCGCAGCTTCCTCCCTCTTTGTATTATTTTGGGAAGTCCAAGTTATATGCAAAATAATATTCTCTTATCCTTTTGACTTTGTTAAGATTTTAGTTTTTTACCTTAATTTGTTCTGGAGTCAAGATTTAAAACTTAACAGAATGCGCCAGGAATTAAACAAAAATCTGCTGTGTCAGTCTTCATGAGATAGTAAGCGCCATAAACCTATTTAATTCACAAAAAAGTCTCCGTAGGATTTTGAAGAATCGTCTTCAGTCTTCATATCAATAAAATACTCAATACCAACGCATCATAAGAATCATTTAGACGCCATTGAAAAGTCTCATGCATAAAAAAATAAAGAAAAAATATACTTGAAACTCATATTCAAAGTCAAAATACTCTTCAATAAGCAATACATTGAGAAAACTTACCTCATACATTATGAAAAAGGAGTATTTATATACCTGGTTTGATAAACTTAAAGTAGTCGCCATTGCTTCTCCTAGTTTCAATTAATGTTTACTTTCGTTGTAAAGGGGGCTTTGAATATGTTTTTAATACGTAATGCCTTGGTTTGGCTTTTCGTTGTTTCAAGGCTGCAACAAGAAGTAAAAATTGCTATTACGAGCATTAAGTATTTAGGTTATTTGTGATGTTGAGGATAATAAATTATTATTATTAGTTTATATATAAGAAATAATTGAATAATAAAAAGATATATTTTAAGTTTTTTTAATCTATTAGTTGTTGACTTCTAAATTAAGGGGTTATTTTATTTTCTATCATTGGGTTAGGATTTCAACAATACAGTCAATTTAAAGAGATCAATCTTCTATTTTTTCTAATTTCATCATCTTGCGAGTTCTAAACTATTAGTAACCATCCCCTTCCATCAAAATATTTTTCTCCATTCTCAATTTGGTTATGTACCTACCCACCAATCAATATCATTAACATTATAGAAGTTAAATATTTCCTTCACCACTTCCTTTTACTCTTCTTATTCATTCATATTCACCATATTTTCATATACAACCCCCTCTAAATCATACATACCAACAATCCAATCAATACTCTGGGCGCTACCACAATAGTGGCTTACACTTTCTGGGAGATCCTAATTTTTGCTGAAATCACATATTTTTAGAAAATATAAAGATTTAAGCCTCGAAAAGTTTCATTTAAAGGATTCCAGTTGAAGAGGGTTTGATCAAACCACATTAGACCAAGCCCCCTTGGATAGAATCCCGCTAGTTTTAAACTATACCTATAACGGAGTCTCCTTTACACCTATCGAATTGTTGATAAAAAAACACTTTTGATTTACCTTTTGGGGGATCAAATAAATTCATTTAAAATTTATTTTTTGTGAATGTAGGTTTTTCACTAAAAATCAAGTTCTTTGTTCTGCACATGTGGAAAAATAGTAGATTATCAAAATAAAATTTTAAAAGATATGTTCAGACTGGGTATTGTTGTCCTTGATTCATTAAAAAATAAAAATAAAATTTGATACATACAGAAAAAGTTATGTTGTATACAGTCCGCCTATGTCCAAATTGTAGTTGATTTGACTTCGAAACCTGATTAAGGAACTTTTTTTTAATAAAACACTATGAAACCAAATGAACTGGTTAGATATTGTAGTTACAAATCTAAATTCGAAAAAATTAGAATTTTATCCTTCATACAAAAAAATTTATGTTGTATACAATGAGCATCACTCTTTAAAATTGTTATTTACTGATAAAAAGTAGTTTTCAAAGGAGATGAAAAAAAAATGCAATCTGATTCCAAAAATTTTGAAAAATAATATTTAAAATCTATAGACAAAACTTCACAAATCACTAGTTTGCATCATCTTCAAATTCCTCATGGTTTAGCCACTATAGGAGCCCGAAAGTAAAAATTTAGTTAAAAAAATCAATTCATTGTCCAGTTTGCCCAAAAATTATAGATCAGTATTGTGGGATCACCCCTCTTCTACACTTTATCTTTTAATACTTCTATATTTTCTTCTTCTACACTTTACCTCTCCTTATTTATCCATATTCCCATATCCTCCAAATGACACACAACTTTTGTAAGCTTATTCTCTTCCTCTATTATAATGCCTTTCTCTCCATTAACCTTAACTACAACTTCTTGCATTACCTTCACCTCCACCTCCTTGCCTTCTATTTAAGATACAATTTTGCTATAACCTTATTATTTTCCTCTTTAAAACCATCGACATGAATGTGTGGCTCATCTTGTTCTAATTTTATGATGATGCCTTCTTGTTTAATTGTAAATACAAAATATTAGAAAAGTTGAGGGATTAGACATCTCTCATCTTCTCTTCTCTCTTTTATTGAATATTTCCTCTACTCTTTTTTACGGAGCCTAACATCCCAAACCTATTTGCACACATATTCTAGATTGTCACCTAATTTGTTTCCTCAAAAACTCTTTCTCTTCTCTCTATAAGATAAAAAAAACCATCCCTTCTCAAGGCCACACTTACCCTCCTTCTTGAAGATATTTTCTACTCACACATACTATCCCTAGATCTCACATGAATTTGACTCATGAACACATTCTCTTTCTCTCATAACACACAACTAGTTTTCTAACAACTTGCAATATCTTATACCTAATAATGAGACTAGAAGAAGTATCCCAAAACTCCATCTATCAACTTTCCACCTAGTGGGGAGTATTCCTACACCTTCTTAACACTATATTTATTGGAGGAAAACCAACACACTCTTACAACTTACACTCCCTTATTGAAACCATTTCCTCTTACATAGATCTCTAGAATTATAAGACTCATCTCACACCTGAAATAAATTCTAGAACACTTCCTAAATAAATCCAAACAAACATACCATCTCTAATATAATTTGACTCATTCTCCACACATAGTCAATGTGTATTTAGTATCTTTGATATAACTTGTCATGGTCTCCTCTTTATGGCTAGCAAGAAACTAGCTTTAATACCATTTGATGTAGTCTAGACTACGTGATTCAATGAAGAACTACCTAATATACCATCCCATAATCTTTGTTTCTATCTCTATCTTTGTCTCTATCTCTCCCCCTCTTCATCTCCCTCCCCCATCACCCTCTCATTATGATTATATTTTATACTCATGGTTACATTCTACATCAACCCTATTTAAGAGTTTCATTCTACCATTTTACTTCTACAAAGGTAACTTATTTACCTATGATCTTTATTAATACAAATGACCTAACTAAGAGAGTCTCTTTCCTTATAAAAATAATTTCATAGATATCTTTTGCTCAACTGAAGGGATGTCAACACTTCTATCATCAACATTAAGAAAATGAATGGCCAACATGACCTATACATATAGCTATTAGGTAAAAAAGGAAACAAATTACTCTAAGAAAATTTTCATGCATATAACTATAAACATGATGCAACAATATATAAATTATTAATGGTGAAGGAAAGTAAAATAGAAGAATAACCATATGGTCTTAATAATTAAGCAAACCAACAAGTTTCAATTAACCAAGAGATGATAATAGATTGACCTAAGAATACTCAAAATAGTACTACATTATCACTAGAAAACTCGAGCCAAGGAAGATAAGAGAAACATCTCAACTAGATCATGTTCTAGAATAAGGCAAAATATGGCTAGAGATAAAGATCCTCATTGAAATTTTAGTGAATGGTTGAGGGAAGAATTCAATGTTCCCATACTATCAAAAAATGAGAAAATCATCCCATGCAAATAAAACAATAGCCACCATAATAGGAAAAATCAAGAGAATAATGCCCATAATAAGATACCATGCTAAAATTGAGGGAATTAAGAGATCCCACACAAATGATCATCAAGTATATATATATATATATATATATATATATATATATCTTCCCATAAGTAAGTTGATATTTGATAAAAATTACAAACAACAAATCCTCAAAAATAGAAGTAAAAATTTGAAATTAAAATTTTACTAATATGCTTGATGATGCAAATGAAGTTATGTACAATATCAATGACATAAAGAATTTTGTATAATCCCTTTTCATATAAAAAATACATAATTATGAACAACTTAATTTGTATACTAGTTTTCATTATCTTTATAAATTATATATATGTTAATATTTATTTTATTATTAATTAATAAATTTTTTATACAACTTTCATAACTATTTTTTAATAATAACTTTAATATTAAATTGAATAATAAAAAAATTTAGCAATAAAAAATTATCAATTGACTTATTATTATATGGTTATGATAATGGTAGGGACATATTTTATAACCTTTAGCCCCTACTACAATGAAAGTAAACATGAATTGAAACTAAGAGAAGGAATCGTAAATGCTTAAGTTTGCAAAACCATGTATATTTAATCCTTTTTCATAATGGATGAGGTAAGTTTTTCTCAACATATTGCTTATTGAAGAGCTTTTGACTTTGAAAATGATTTTATATTATTTTTACGCACGAGACTTTTCAAAGGCGTGTAAATGATTGTTATGATGCGTTGGCATTGGTTATTTTATTGATATATGGACTGAAGAAACTTCTTCAAGACCTTCCCTGGATTCTTTTGTGAATTAAATAGGGTTCTGGTGCTTGATATCCCATGCAGATTGACAGAACAGATCTTTGTTTAATACCTGGCACGTTCTGTTAAGTTTTAAATCTTGACTCCAGAACAATTAAAATTAAAAAATAAAAGCTTAACAAAGTCAAAAGAATAAGATAATATTATTTTGCATATAATTAGACTTGCCAAAACGACACAAAGGGGGAGGAAGATCTGATTAAAGCAAACAATTCCTGACGACTAAAAGTTGGCCATGGCGGGACTAAATCTGAATCTAAAGCTAAAAGCCTTCACCTTTTTAATGTTGGCTTCCTCGATGTGTGTTGTGTATGCCCAACCAGGTGAGAAATTCAGGCCCCAACATAGTCTGTTATTGAGAATTGATGATGCTATTTACATGGAATTCATAACAATATTTGCGATATGATAATTGAGAAATTCAGCTGGAAAGTTTAGAATATATTTATATATTGATATATGCTTCATAGATATTCAGAAACATTCATCTTTTATTGGTTTGAATGTTCTAGTTCAAGACCATTATATTTAAGTAATGTGTTATCTTTTATCTTTGCATTTTGTTTGACAGGATTCATCAGCCTTGCTTGTGGTGGACAAGGGACATATAATGACAGTCATGGCATACAATGGACATCAGATAAGCTCTACATCGAGTCTGGAGAAAACAATACGCTCTCAAACGCTGCTCTGGGTTATCCACTGCAACACCTCCGCAGTTTTCCCCAAGGAAAACGAAACTGCTACGTCCTACCTGCAAATCAGGGAGCAAAATACATAATCCGTGCCTCTTTTCTGTATGGCAACTATGACGGCCTTCAGTCGCAGCCACAATTTGAGTTGCTTAAAGATGCCAATCTGTGGAATACTATTATCATAAATGGTACGTGGGATATTGTTGTAGAGGAAACGATCATGATGGCGAGGACGACATCAATTAGCATATGTTTGGGGCGCAGCGGCACTGACACCCCTTTCATTTCTTCACTGGAGCTTCGCCCCATCAAGCCATCTATGTACCCTGTGGTCGGTCTTTCTTTATCTCTATTTGGCGTCACGCTTGGAGACTGGGGAGCTCCGCTGAACTCGTCGATAAGGTTGCAACTGGCAATTTTATTCTTTTTTTCTAATATCAAAAGTCTGTTTCATCTAATAACAACACTGTGTGCGGTGCAGATATCCTGATGATGAATACGATAGAATCTGGACTGGGCAAGGAAAAGGAACAGATCTAAGCTACCTCACCACCACTAATGAAATTGATACGTCAAAGGTAAACATACCATCATCTGTGATGAGTACTGCGTTGGTTCCCTCCAACACCACATTCAGGCATATCTTCTTGACTATAGATTTGGACCAAATTGGTTTATACTATTTTTCTCTGTATTTCGCGGAGCTTGCTGAGCTAAAATCCAATAACAAGCGGCAGTTTAATATTAGCATAGGCGGCAGCCTATGGTATGGTAACGAAGAACCTACTTTCCTGGTGGCGAACAGGGTTTATTCCAATCCAAGCTACATAATTCTTTCCACGGGACCGACAAAATTTTCTCTGGATGCGACCAACGCCTCTACTCTGCCGCCCCTCATCAATGCCTGGGAAGTCTATCGGTATAGCTCCGTTCTTGTTAACGGCACTTACGCTGACGACGGTAATTTTTTATTTGTATTTGCTACGTATATTCAAAGAAATGAAGTGGATGGGTTGTCCAGTCAATTGGGCTTTTATATTTTTATAACGATTTTGACTGTGCATTAGTGTAGTGTAATATTTAATTAATTGAAATTTAGAATATAATATGATTTTGAGTTTTTGTTAATTAATAATGATGGTCAAATATAGATATTAGATATATTTTTATGGAAATAATCTTTTATGTAAATAATTAATACACTAGTTATGAAATATTGACTGTTTATATGAATTAATGATATCAAGTTTCCACAATTCATATAGATTATTGTTAGATGATTTTTGGATTTGATTGTGTAGAGATTTGTTTTGCATCAACGTTTCGGATCACACTCTGTGATCCATCATCACGATAGCTGAGATCACACTCTATGATTTTGAGTTTTTGAAGTCGAGCATTTGTCTAATTGTCATTTATCTTTTCTAAAAATTATAAACACAATTTGATTGCTAACAATTATGGTATTATACAGTGGTTGCAGTTAATGATATTATGAGACACTTTAATTTAGAAAAGAATTGGACTGGCGATCCTTGCGTACCCATAAAGTATTCTTGGGATTGGGTGAATTGTAGTACAGATTCGTCACCCAAAATTATTGCAATGTAAGTCTTTCAATGATCTTTTAGATCTTTACTATATGTAAATATATATTTGTATATATAGATATATGTTCCAAATTTTATACTACTTTCAAATTTGAATTTAATTTGAATTATTAAAGATTAAATTTTCAATTTTTTATTTATTTAACAGTACCTTCAATTTATAAAGTTCCCATCTTTATTATTTATTAGTATATTTGGTCTAAATTAAATTGCTTGAGTAAATCACACGAATTAATATCGTAGATTTTTATCTATTACTGTGATACGCTAAGAAGCAATTATTGTCAATAATTATAATATATGCAGTCAACTCTCGGGGAAGGGGCTCAATGGAACCATACCACCAAGTCTCGGCAATCTCTCTGCTCTGGTTACATTGTCAGTAATTTTCCACTGATGTTCCAATCTTTTATTTTTCTAAGCTATTTGTATATTAGTAAAGTTGTAACTTTTACTTTCAGGGATTTGTCAAACAATAACCTGAGTGGCTCAATACCAGAGCAACTTAGCCAGCTATCCAATCTAAACGAACTGTAAGTTACAGCATTTGATTTCATACGATCGAAAACCGTCACATCATGGTTATGACACTTTGTATTCAAATTGAGTGAGTCATATACTTTTCTCTTTGAAATTCAGGAATTTGACAAACAATATGCTAACTGGATCCGTGCCCCAAGGTCTGGCTAATAAGCAGCGAACTGGAAAATTGGATTTAAGGTGGAGTTTTCTCACTCAACAAATTGTACCTGCATCTTGGGAATATATTGCTTACTATCTTCTTTATGGGAATAATATTGCTTACTATCTTCTTTTATGTCTGAAATGTTTCTGTTTGATATTGTAGCATTAATGGAAATAATATGGATTGCCAATCCGTCGATTGCAATAGTACTTCTACTGAAAAACATAGCAAGAAAAAGATAGCTGTGTGGGTGATCATAGCTGGAGTTGTAGCAGTTGCCATTCTCGCTGCATTAGTGGTATTCATAATATGGATAAAATCAAGGAATCGTACTCCATTAGTAGTAAGCACAAGAAGTAAGTCATTTCTCTTCTCATAATAAGGGGAATTTGATTTACTGTATATTTTAAAATCGTTCATTTCCATTGATAAAAAGGGTATATCGCAAATTCACTGTCAACAATTAATCAATCGAAAATTCATTTCCAACATTTCACTGTGGTAAAATTTACCGTCAACAATTCATGATGGAAAATTCACTGGCAGCAATTCACAGTGGGAAAATTCACTGCCATGACAAATTCATCATTAAGTACGACGATGAATTGCTGACGGTTAATTTTACTTAACGGTGAATTTTTCATGAGGATGAATTGATCGCAATGAATTTTCTGCCAATGAATTGCTGGCAGTGAATTTTCCTAAAACCCATAAAAAATGGTCAGCTGTTTTTCCCACTACCTATTTTGTCATTTTCAAAAATTCGAAAACTTTGGGTGGATAATAAAAGAGAGAATTTATCAGGCAAGAGAGAAGCAACATCTACACAGGGAGATATTATTAAATTAGAAGGATGCCGATCATATAGTTATCAAGAGGTGAGAGAGATGACCAATGATTTGCACAAGGAGATTGGAAAAGGAGGATATGGACCAGTTTATCTTGGTTGGCTTCAAGACAAGGAAGTAGCAGTCAAAATATTATCTGATAAGTCACATCAGGGCCCGGATGAATTTTCTACTGAGGTGCACAGAGTTTTTATTTTGTTTTCCCTGTATTAATAATCATTTTCATCTTCATTAAAAGTGGATAAAAATAACTTGTAGTGGAATGTAGGTGGATATGCTGTCTAGATTACATCACAGGAATCTGGTAAAACTCATTGGCTACTGCATAGAGAAGGAGAATATGGTTTTAATCTATGAATTTATGTACAATGGAGACCTACGAAAGTGTCTCGATGGTAAAATACATAACACAACCTCTGCTGAATTGAACTGCATATTTATAAACATTTTGATTTAATCTTTACAATAAGAATGTAAAATATGTATCCAGGAAAAAATTCAAGTGGAAAATGCCTCGACTGGGAAACAAGGCTCAACATTGCATTGGATGCTGCTCAAGGTTAGTGAATCTTTACAGTTAATATAAAAATCATTTAAATAAGTCAAAGTTTAGAGTTTGTTGTTTAAATCAAAATATTAATAAATCGATCATTTATGAATCCAATTGAACATAAACAACCACATATATATAGTAACGATAAATTATTTAAACTATTCTTTTACACTCATTAATTATTATGAAAAGAAACATAATCTGAGAAGACTTACTTTTTGCAAGCAGGTCTGGAGTATTTACATGCAGGCTGCAACCCACGCATTATTCATAGAGATGTGAAGAGTTCAAATATCCTGCTCAATGATAGCATGGAGGCAAAAGTAGCAGATTTTGGATTGTCCAAATTTGGTCCTTTGGATGGATCTTCTCACATATCTACGCTAGTAAAAGGCACCCCAGGATATCTTGATCCAGAGTAAACTTTTTCTATACCCAAACAGTACATTTGATATTTTATTATAAGGATACCAAGAAGTTTATTATTTATTTATGTTTTGCAGATATTACATTAATAATCATTTGACAGAAAAAAGCGATGTATATAGCTTCGGAGTTGTTCTATTAGAAATAATTTCTGGACGACATCCTGTGGTTGTTGAGTCCTCTACAAAACAACAAGCACACATCAGTATTTGGGTAATGTGTCTGAGACAAATCAACTGTTCTTGACGTTACCATGAAATCAAACATGAACTAATTAATTATTGAATTCTTGTTTGGGATTGGCAGGCTAAGGAATTCCTGTTAAAGGGAGATATAGAGAGCATTGCAGATCCTGCTATGGAGAAGAAGTATAAGTCGATGGAGGACTTATGGAATGTATTAGAGATAGCAATGGCATGTTGCTCAGAGTACTCAGCGGAGAGGCCCACAATGAGTGAGGTGGTGTTACGATTGAAGGAATCGATGAGATCCGCAACTCCTCCTCATTCTCTTCATTCCTCTTCACCTGAAATATCACACCTATCGTTATTAAATCCACGCCTAAGATAAAAAAAATTGAAGAGAAATCATAGATAAAGATCCATCTGGTTGGGAACCCAAGAAAGTAGATGATTGTAGGGGAAGTCTTTGTGCTCTTTATATTACAAGACGAAGCGTGGCTCCAACGATTTATCGGTTGTCTATTGCTCGTTCATTCAGGCACATTTACATTTTTTATTGCTGATGTTTGTTGTGTACATTTTATAGTTAAAATTTTCTAAATATCGTGCATCGATTTTCCCAGATTTTGTTGGTGCTGTAGATTTGATTATAAAGTAAAAAGTTTTGAGTCTTATCTTTTTTATTCATATTTTTAGAGAATGCAATATTGTTATAAATTGTTTGGACAAATAAATCTTTAGTGTTAATTTCACATAGAAGGTCATAGATTCTCTTTATTTGTTCAATCTTGGTAATATTTTAAGCTCCATCATAATGATTTGATTTGATTTGATTTTTTTTTTCATAATTTTTTTTTAATTAATCTCACATTTCTTCTCGTTCGTTCATAAAAATAGATGAATTTTTAGTAAATTTCTTTAAATTTTTATCTTTTAAATTAAATT
Source organism: Sequoiadendron giganteum (assembly GCA_007115665.2). Classification (NCBI taxonomy): domain Eukaryota; kingdom Viridiplantae; phylum Streptophyta; class Pinopsida; order Cupressales; family Cupressaceae; genus Sequoiadendron; species Sequoiadendron giganteum. The sequence continues at coordinate 595,298,422 of CM021103.1, read as the reverse complement.
TTAGAATTTTTTTCTAAGAATAATGCATCACTATGATAAATATCATTATTTGAAAGACTTATATATATGTATATTTTTTACGTAATTTATTTATATTTTTTGAATATTAAATTTATGCACACATTGTTAGTATGAATAATTAATTTATTCACTATATTTAAAGTGTGCTTAGGCTGATGAGGTTAAACATCTTGTTTAACTGAATATGCAACCTTTTAGACCTCTAGAGGTTACCAACTTATTTGGTAAATTTCATCCACATACCTTTTGAGATTGGAAGACTTTCAATCTCACATCAAAAGTCATTCAACACTTGGCACACAAGGTTGATGATTTAGTCATAAAAGTTGTTGGTTTGCACACTCTATGTGTTCCTAAAGTGACACCTATAGGACACTTGTGTACTCTTTGTGCCACATCTTGGGGTACTTTTCATAGGTGGATTGCCTCATCCTTGCCTATATATGCAAGATTTTGTACTTATTGTAATTTAGATCGACTAAATACAATAGTTACATATTTTTCATTGTGCTTGTCTCTTATCTCCTAATTCTATTATGGTATCAAAAGATAGTTTCAAGCCATAGTTGAATAAATTCATTGTATTTAGTTTGTTTCTTTCTTCTCTCCCTGCTAACAATCTCGAGGAAAGTTTGAAACGGGTTTATTAATCAAATTGACCCCACCCCTGATCTTGCATTTGTTGTTTGTATCTTAGTGTCTTTGAAGGTGATTAAGGGTGGGGTCCCATGGGGGGGCGTTTACTCAAAAATCTCAACGGGTATTGCTGAGAACTTTTAGGAATTTTTTAAAGCTGGCGGTCACATGAACTTACTAGCACTGTTCAACTTAAAATGTTAAGCTCCTAATTTTAAGGAAGCTAGCGATCCCATGAAGTTGGCCCTGCTTAAAATTTAACCTCTGTAATTTAAGGAAGCTAGTGTTCTCATGAATTTTACTTTTAGTACTTTTAAATATAATTAATTTGACAATACAATTTTTTTTTTTTTTAATCAATTGAAAATTACACAGATGGTATTTGTTTAATTAATTTTTGAATATCTTCTATTTTATTTAATTTTTGATTATCTATGAATCTATTTTATTTTATTTTGTAATTTTTTTTTATGGATCTATTTTATTTTATTCTCTATTTAATTTAGAAACTTAAATGAGTGCTTGCATAAATTCTCTATTTCTTTTGTAATTTTTTGTAATTTCTCTATGTCCAATATTATTGTATTATCAATATTTTTTAGAATATTATTCTTATAAATATATTGTTATCCTTAATATTATATTATTAATATTAAATTATTAATTTATTTATTATTATTGTTATATATTGTTAATATATCTTTGAATACTTATTTTACATAATCAACAATTGTACAATGTATAAAAAAATAAATACAATCTCCCAAAAAAATTAGAGGAATGGAAATAAAGGTATTATATCATTGTATTTCACACACATATCCAATAATAATGTGAACAACTCAACAAGAAATAAATATTCTTAGCCTTCACAAAACTTTCAACATTCAATGAATAGTTCATAGAATTCTACCTTTCATGAGATAGTACACAATTGAAGAAGGCATATCTTTCTTAATTAATTCTAACCTAAATTTGATCTACTATCCACCTCTATCAAAGTGTTGATCAAATAGTAGTTATATTCCATGTTATAGCCATGGAGACGTATGATTGAATCCAAGTAACTTCATTCACAAAACCTCTATGCAATGTAAATTCTCTAAATTTGAAACAATGTTGGACCTCAAAAAATTTCCTGTGGTGAGAAAGTGAACAAGAAAATGTCACCTCCTAATGGTTAACTATTTATTGTATTATACGTGAGACCTATGAATATTATATAATTTTTTCCTCTACATTTCTTCTTCCACATGTAAAGCATTGTATTGTATGTACAATCTATGGACATTATGTAAAAAACTTAGGGTGGTTGCTTTGAAGAGGCCCAAAATCTAATAAGAAAATTTATAAAATCTTTTTGTAAGCATCATTAAGAAAATTGAGATCTTTATCTTGGCATACATTTTTCTATTATATGCATGTCAAAGAAATTGTGCATTACTAAAGAAACTTCAATTTTCTTTTTCTATTTTTTTTTTGACAATATATGCACCCTCTAAACATTAAGGGGAGTGTGAGTATAATGTTTATTAAGAGTTTACACATTGATAAATGGACCTACAATAATTATCTATAAAACTAAAATATAAGATATAAGACCTTAAATATATATAAATATATTTTTAGCATGGTAGTAGCCAAACATGGTTGTAAACCATATACCCCATTTCATTGATATATTCAAAGATAAACATGAGCATTAATAACATAAACATTAAAAAAAACTACAAATAAATGTATAGTTGGTGAAATCTAGCATCTTATATATAAAAACAAGAAATGCTTCAAACTAAACCTACTTATAAGAAAAAGCATAAATCTAACCAATCTTTTGTATCAATTCAATGATTCATAATCGAGTACAAAAGAGAGGAAAATATAAGCTTGGAGCTCCTTTAATAGATAACTACTTCCTCCTTTAAAAGAGATAGACTACCCATAGGCTTCCATTCCATGCCATCATATAAGGCAAAATGCCAATATCTCAAGTCAACAAAAGGAATAGAAAGAACTAAAATTAAATGGAGTTCATTGTATTGAATGCAAAAAATCAACATTTGTCTAAGCGAGAATGACATTTGCTGAGCATTCTGATAAAATTAGGAATGTGAATAAATAAACACCCTAAAAACCTCAATAAGGATGTTCGCATTTAACATGGCAATTCATGATATGATATAGTTTGGTGAGTTAGAATTATCTCAAATGATGTACTTATTAGCATCCTACTTAGTTGTTTCACATGCTGTCAAGTTTTCATTAGATAATTATTCTGTTAGAAATTACTTATACATCTAACTAGATTTGACTATAGCTTAATTCACATGAATTTACTTACTTTACTTGAGTTAAAAAGTAAGTTTAGATTAAATAATTTTGGCATCTCCCCATGAACAATGGAATTTTGTGCTCTTCTCCAAAATACCATATAGCCCCATCATTAAGAAAAATTGAATGGAGGCAGAGAACCTTAGCAAGTACAATATAAACTTGCATTCTAGATAAGAATTGAATTTTTTTGATTTAGCCCTTGTAAGGTGATATATGTGTCAGAGCATAGATAAAGAAAATTAGTACTAATTTATTATTGCTCTGGAGACAATACTAGAGAAAAAATGGAGGTTCTCTTCCTTCTGCAAGGTCGTCCTACTCTCTTCCATACAGTAGCTATAACAACACTTTTTATCTTGTAGTAGTCTAAAATTACATCATAGTGATAGATTAGCTGAATTTACAATTCTAACCAAGTCTGCTAGTAGTGACTCAGCTTCTCTTCCTAGTAATAAAAAATATAAGAGTGGTGAATTTTTATGAGGCTTCGAGAAAGGAAAAAAGAAATATTGAAATCAGGTTTATATCATAGACAATTCATGAGTAGAACATAGACTTTCTGATAGATGATTTTCCCTACAAATCACAAATCACAGTTGAGGAAGCATTAGGATTCATTATTGTAGAAGATGAAAACATAGAAAACTCAAATATATGTGTGAGATAAAATTTGGAGTAATTCCCCATGTCATGAATGAGGCCATCACCATTTTTCTCTACCAATGCTTGTTCCTATAGAATCTACTGTACTTTAAAAAAAATAATCTTTTCAATTTAAAACACAAATCAGAAGCCAAACATTGACATAATATTTTATTAAAAGACTGTTAAAGATATATAGAGTTCCAAGTAGTGCAAGAAGCCACAGTACAAGCTGCATGGGATGAACATCATGTGCAATTACAACCACTTGTGCATTTCCCTGAAAGTGTTTTCATAACTAGGGGCATTAAAGTAAATGATTGATTTACTTAGTAAATAATTGAAATATTTGTTATCATGACCACAGTACAAGCTGAATGAGAGAGGAACCCACAATACAAGCTGCATGAGAGGTAATCCATAAAGTACAAGTCCATGAAAGGACAATGCATAGTAAAAAACTAAAAGATAGTTTAAAGGATAGTAATTAATCACGATTTACAAAATTCATTAATGCTTCTCGAGCATGTGTTGCAATTGAATTAACTAATTCATTGGTTGGCATATTTGATCCATTATCTACAAAAGCATCATCACACAGATCATCTTCACCTTGCACAACATCTAATGTCATATTATGCAATATACAACAACAAAGAATGGTTTTTGGAAGTACTTCCAAATTTGGATGCCACATTTTGGATTTCAAAATCTGCCACATTTTTTTAGCCTTCCAAATGCATGCTCTACCACAATACGTGTTGATGACAGCTTAAAATTGTATTCCATCTGACTACTTGTTAGACCTCTGCTGAAAGGTGTAATTAACCATGTCAACAATGGATACCAACCATCTCCAATAATATACGCTCTTATATTTATTAGGCCAATTGACACCGGTTGACCATTTAATCTTTGTCCACCTTCACACATTTTATGGAAACAAGAATTCTATAGAAGTCTAGAATCATTTACAGACCCAGACCACCTTGTAAAAATGTCCATGAAATACATATTCCTATCAACAATTTCTTCTAATGACATACTATAGTTATGATCACGATCATACCAATTAGTAGAGCACTCATTAGGTGGAAGATGAAATTGAATGTGAGTTACATCTATAGCTCCACAACAATTTGGAAATCCTTGTTTTAGATGAAAGTCTTCTTTTACACATGTGCTCAAGTTTCATGTGATTACTAGGCCATTGGATATGACTTCAAAATCGAATATAAAATATATTGATGAACTTATTTACAACTCTTACCACAGTTGACTTTCCACAACCAAACAATTCACTAATGTTAAGCATTGTCATCTCATATGAAAATCCTAAAATTGCAATGGCAACCTATTTCTCTACTGGAAGGACTCTACTTTTAATAGTTGTAGCAAATGAATATGGTATTTCACCTTGTTTTAGATGATCATTCAGATTTTCACAAAGATTTTGAAATAAAGCATACAACAACCTAAAAATGCTACGAAAACGTTCATCATCACATCTAACTTGAAAAATGTAGTGGTTCCACCAATGCAAAGAGAGTGGTTTCACATACCACTCCCCCTAAATCTTTCCTTCCCATTGAGAAGTAGATAATGTTTTGACAATGTCACTTTCCTGCTCAGAAGTTATTGCATGAAGCATTGTTTCCATGTCATCTAATTCCATGTTTGACGATTGTCCTATTTTAGATAACTCTATTCTCTGTCTCTTAATTTTTTTTTGTATGATGTTTGAGTTTTGAAGATTATTCCAAACTTGTAATGCCAATTGAATAATATTTGATGCAATGGCAAGAAGGAATTTTAGCTTTTTTATTGAAGCATAATTCATTATGCAATAGTGATGTCCTCCCTGCAAAACCACAAAATAAAAAAAATTAGAACCATTCCAAGTGCCTGCAATTATATTAAATCAAAATATGCATAACCAAGCATTTGTAGAGGAGGCATAAATGGTTTAACATTCGTAAAATCATATGTAATTTGCACCATCTCTAGGTTATTACTTATTATGCACCCATCTTACATCAAAAATGAAAAGAAGGATTTAACCATCAACATTTAGAGGCCATGCAGCCTTATAGACTAGACTTCATATCACTGTTTTCTTAATATCATCCATGTTCCTTATTAACATGCCAGTGAGTTCCAATTTGATATGCTAAATTCCAACTAGGTAACAATTTAATAAGCCGAAATAATACAGACTAAGAAGAACCCTAGATGAGAAAACACAAAATGGATACAAGTGTCATGGACAATAGAACCTTATCCCTCATCTACTTGACCATGTGTTGTTAAGAGTATCAATAGACAATGGGGGAATTCTGATACAACAAATTCTCAATCAGATGCCATTTCTTCACAAAATTCAGAGAAAGTAATCCTATTGGAATATAAATCTTACCATGTGTGCTTAATATTATTAGTGAAAGTATTATAAACAAATTTTATATTACTTATAATTCAAGACATACATATCCAATTTGACCCTATCAAGGTTGGAAATAATAAGCATCCTATCCAACACAAGACTATAAATGTATTTGATAAAAGTGTGCAATCAGTACTACAGCTATATGAAGAATGTAACCATCCTTGTAGGTAGCCACTTTTTAATAAAATATTTCTACCATTGTTCTTTGTGGATGCTAAATCTGTATTTGCTCAAAAACAACAACAAACATTAGCATTGTTAGTTAAATCAAACAAACCAAATAGAGCATCTCTATGAAATATTTGATCATGCCTAAGATAACAAGATAATTAGAACAAAAACAACTAAGTAAAAGCATAAGCACGATCAAACTTTATTCCATAGTGGGAGTGGTGCCTCTTGAAATGTGGAAAGAAAGCCCTTTCCCACCCCCTTGATAAGTAAAATTGCCAAAATGAAAGATGATGATAGTGATGTTGTGATGAAGAGCAAGATTATTTCTCACATGTAGAAAATAACCTTGCATCAAAATGTATGTTGTCAAATTGTGTTGTTGCCTTGTGTTGCTGAAAACCCTTGCTTTGATAGATTCAAGGTTGAGAGATTGAGTGAGTTTGGATGAATGTGGGATCATTCATAAGCCAATGACAAGATGACACTTGTCAAGGTGTGAGAGGGTGAGGAATGTGCAAGTCTTGGCCAATGTGCCAATTTCAAATTTGAATTTTGCATGAAATGACATGTTTAGGGGGGGTGAAAGGTGCATTTAATGCCAAGTTTGACTTGTGCAAGAGATGTGTAAGAGCATTTAATGCTTTGTTGGAAGGGAGAAGTCATGTGGAGGGAAGATTCAAATTGACAGAATATTTCATCTTGATGCCTTTTTGAAAGAAATTAGAGGAATTAATAAATCAAAGAAATGATTTATTGGTGCAAGTGGGTGGGTTAGTTGAGAGTTTAGATTTGACTCAAGTTGAGTCAAAAGCTGGAGAATGGGTGATCATGATTAGAGGTTAATTAATTTAGATTAATTAACTTGGAGGATATTAGGAGTTTGACATTTGATTTATTGAATGAAATGAGAAGAACTTAAGGACTTAATGAAATAATTTGATTTATTTAATTAAGCATGATGAACCTTAGGGAATTAATCAATAAATTGTTTTGACTGATTAATAGCAAAATTGAATGTTAGTTAGAGTGAGATGCATGATGTTAGTTTTACGTGTCTACATTTTTCCCCTCTTTGAAGCAATGTACTTGTTGTATTGGTTCAAAGAATGATGCTGCCGACATCAAAATTAAAAAATTTTTGATTTTTTCAGATGCCCCAGCGAAAATAAGTACGTTAGTACCTTTCCCCCTTGAGAGATCGAGTGAAAAGATTGAGGTGGATCACGCGACAAAGAGGTTCAAAATGAATGTATGGATGGTTAGACTATATGATAATGATGATGAAAATGAGATGTTTGGAAGATGCTTAGAATAAAAAATTTATATTATCCCAAACAACTTAAATGATTATGAAAATGAGATAAATGCGATGGATGATGTTGTCTTGATATGATGTGATTATGCAGGATGCGGGATGGATGCAAGATGAATGTATTGTTAGCGTGAAAGAGGATACAAGAATGGGAGGGATCAACCCTTGAATCTAAGAAGATGTAGAAAGTTCAACAAGCCAACTTTATTAGCTATGATGATGATTGATGATGATGTATTGCTTATCTAGGGATGGGAGAGATAAAGAGGTTAACTTTCCTTATGTTTGACAACACACGTAGGTGCGATGCATCAAGGTATTAAGAACCATGATGGCGTTGCGCCTAGTGTGATGGACTTTGACTCGACAATCAGATAGGAGTGCTCTTGTTCACACTTGACATACAAAAACCTTGCTAGGACGGACCCAACAAAGCAAGTATTCACCAAGTTATTTTACAAGAACATCCAACAAGCATAACAGATAAAAAGATAATGATCATTGCCCCATTCCTTTCTCTCTAAACCTTTTTTGTTTAGGCATCATTGAGAGGTCCTTGGAATGAGCACAAAATAAGATAAGTCAAAAAGACCAAATAAAGTAAACAAACAAGCTAATGTTCTTCATACTGCTAGCCAAGGCTAAACTACTGTGGGGTACTTGATGCTTATGTCCATCGTAGGAAAGCTTCATCCTAGGAAATGTAGTGATCAGGGTTTTGGTGAGACTGATTTGGGTGATAAGCTATTGATACTCTGAGTTAACCAACTTGCTTGCTTACTGACTTAGGCTTAAGACTCTAACGATTAGGTGTTCACTTTGGAACCTATTTCTGATTGACTCACCAAAGGGTGAAGGCGATGATTGTTTTTATTTTGAGTGATGACAATCACGGGTGAAAGCGAGATGAAATGGATGCACCATTTTGGTTTTTTTTCAAATGTTTTGAGGCTGTTTTTGGAATTTTGAGATGTTTTACAAATGTTTTTGGTATTTTCAAGATTTATGACAAACAGACTAACTTAAAGACCTATCCTAGGGGTCTCGGGAGCTAATCCATAGATTAGCCTTGCCTACGTTATACACGCAGAGACTACGTAGTTTGAATGGCGACAAACTTGACTTAATGAAAAGATAGATGGGCAAATGGATTGCCATTGCGACATATGCCTAAGGACTGACCTAAATGTAAAAATAGATGGGCAAATGGATTGCCAATGCAACGGATGCCTAAGGACTGACGCTAACTGTCTCGGGGGCTAATCAAAGATCAACCTTGCCTACGTTCAAGCTTAGAGATGACGTAGTTCAACAAGGTGAAAAACTGAGAAGACTTAATGATGAATTTTTGAATATTTTTTGATATTTAGACATGTTTTTGGTTTTTGATTAATTCTGATGTTTTTGATGAATTTTTTTGAATGTTTTAGAATTTTTGATGGATTTTTGGATTTTCACATAATTTTTGACAATTTGGATCAGTGCTTTGTTTCAGGATTTTGTTGAAAACCAAGCTAAGGTTGATTGATTAGATTGATGGATTGATAGTTTGACTAAGTGAGTTAAGTCAAACAAGAGTGATAATGCACTTGTAAAATCTAGGAAGTTGTGTTATCCTAGAGTAAACTCGTACATTAGAGGATGGTTTGACTAAGTGTGTTAAATCAAACGAGATGATTATGGATTTGATAATTTGGCTAAGTGTGTTAAGCCAAATAGAGTGATGATAATGAACTTGTAAACCCAAGGAAGTTGTGTTATCCTAGAGTAAACTCGTGCAAAAGATGATAGTTTGACTAAGTGTGTTAAGTCAAACAAAGTGATGATTGATTGGATTCAATTTATCAAGATTGATGAAGTTTGATTTGGAACAAAACTGTTTTAATGATTTGATGTGACGCTGACGTGCACATTAGATGCGACTGATACGAATGGCTTGGATTGATGTTTGACGAAAGATAAAGCTTGATAAGGAACTTCTTCCCATCAAAATATGCCATGGGCTAGTGTTTTGGATTCGGCTCATAAATGCTTTGACCAATTTTTCTTTCATGTTTTGCCAATGCTCAGATCACCACATAAGTTAGATGATATATATCAAGATTTATTCTTGAAGAAAGATGTAAATATCTTCCCCCAATGTCTAGGAATGTATGGAATGCCATGGGTGGATGCTTGGATAGACAGGTGGATGAATGGATATGGATCCTCTTGCGATAAGATAAGGTTCTTGCATAAAGGATTCTCATTCGGATAATGCTTTGAGGCTCAGATAATGTGGGGTAGGATGGGATCAGTGAGAATAACCCATGTCAAGATGTTTACCATAAACAAGTGTAAAGTGTTTACCAAACCTTCATCAAGATCAAGATAAGGTAGATAGATAGCCATGGGTTGGATAAATGGTTTATGGATGAACGGATGATATGGCCGAAATGTTGGCTTTATTATGGATGGGATGAGATGCTTTCTCCTAAACTGGCACACATAGATGCTAGATTCTACACATGACGCCTGTTTTCCAGGTTTTCATCATGGTACCTATCCAAAGTGCCACCGAAATGGTTTTCGCTAGAGGACGATTTTTTTCTTTACTGTTTTCAAATCCTTTTTCTGATTTTTTTGGATTTTTATATATTTTGATTTTTTTGTATTTTCTGAGAGATTTTAAGCTGATGCTGAACCACCTGGTACTACTGATGTTGATGTTTCTATCATAACATGCCATCGGTATCTTGCTTGAAGAAGTTTCTTTGCCAAGATACATGCACTTGAATGAAACTTTTGAGATCCTTGATTTGTTTTGTCGATACTAGACTTAACTCTGTCTTTGTGCGCACATCGCAATAGAGTGCCTTCTGAATCCTTATGATGAAGGGTCATTGCCAACACATGGTCAATGTGAGAATTGGATATCATGTGTGGAGGTGTGGATGAAGTGTGTTTAGGAATAACAGATGGACTGGTTGGCAGTTTGGAACTTTTGACTCTCCAAACTTGGGAAGATGAGCAATGATGGGTGGATATGGAAGTGTGCATGGAATTAGGACCAATAGCTCGATACACTTTGTACGTCGCTTTAGAAGCATGTTTTCGCTTTTCTGGACATCTTTGATGGATACTTTTCCCTTTTTGATTTTTCCCCATAGTTTCTTTGACTAATGGAGTTTGATAGGGATGATCTTTCTTTGTATTCTTTGGTATCCATATATATTTGACTTGTCCATTATGCTTCTCAGCTTCTTTCTCTTTGATAACGTTCTTCATGCTTTGATTCAAATCTTTCTTTTGATGTTGGTCCCAATTCGTGGATGGGGTGATGGTTGGATGAAAATTCATGATATGGCGGGTTGTAGTATTGGCATTGGTTTCATCATAAGGATCCTTTGTGCTCCCAATGTTGACATTTGCTCGAGATGAAGATGCCTCCAGTTTTATAGAGGTATCATTGATATGTTGAGATCCCTTGATTTTCAAATAACCAAGGCCTTGATGCTTAGGATTGCCAACAATCTACACTGGTTCCAGGATACCCCTTTCATGCAAACCTAATCCCCTACCTTGATATTTCATATGTAGAAACATTTTGTTTGCAAAAGGATATGATTTTCTTGGGAAACAAGGTGCTAATCCTTCTCTAATCTGTGGTGGATCTTCAAAAGTGACAACTTCTTTATTGATGAGGGAGCTTTCCCTAAGAAAGGTAAGTGATCCAACTTTATAAGTGATTGGATCCTCCATATGTGGGATGAATGCCTGATTGGTATCTTTAGTTTGATCTTGTGAGATATCAGATTGTAGTACTTCTTCGAAAAGTGTTGATGATTCACTGTCCACACAAAATTCTTCCTCATGACTCATTTCACAGGATGTTTCTGATTCATGACTTATGTAGAAGCCTTCTTCATGACCCATTTCTGATATGTCTCTGCATTTGTCTAAATCTTGACCATGTTTATAAACGTTAAGAGTAGGAGACTCTTGTCCCTCGGTAATGATGTCAAGAGTATGAGACTCTTGTTTTGAATGAAGATCATCTACATGTTTGTCCAAAGAAAGCATCTCATGGGTAGATGGATGAGTGTGTGCTATATGGATACAATCATCATTTGCGACATCTTGTATAGATAAAAGAGTGCCCATTAGATCATTATAGTATCTTGGACATATGAATTCTCGATCTTGAGTGATTTTAGAACTATTTTCAACATGCTTTGGATCAAGTTCTTGGTATGGGTCAATTTCAAAGGATGGATTGCTTATAGTGGGTTCTTGGACATCATTCTTAGGTATGGAAAGTGGCTCAATATACTTTTGATATTTGAGGATTCCTTCACTATCCGTAATCATGAGGTCGAGGGATGTCAATATGTCATTGGAAGGGCCATTGCTAGACCTTGATGGAAGATTTTGATCATGCTTTGGAATACGTTCTTGAGATATGTCCTCTAATTCATCAGGTGATGTAGAGACATTTTCAATATGATCATTGGTCAAGGGATCTTGGTTTATGTCAATAGGATCAAATAACATCAACACTCCTTGAAATAGATCTTTGTAGGAGGGGTCTTGATCATGAGTAAAAAATGGCTCTTGATGTATGTTGATTTGATCATAAAATAGGGTAGAAACATATTCAATGTGCTCATTGATGGATTGATTTTGATCATTTTCCTTAGCCGTTATGGTGGAGAGATTGTCAATTTCTTCAACCATAAGACCAAGTGATGTTGACATTTCTTGAATTGGATCATTGTTGGGCATTGTTGGTGAATTTTGATCATGATTGAAAAGTGGCTCTTGTTGTGTGTTGATTTGATCATTGGTTGAGGTGGAAACATCTTCAAGGTGCTCATTGATGGGTTGATCTTGATCATTATTTTCAACAATTTTGGTGGGAATTTGTTGCAAGCTTTATTGAGCGAGTAATGCCTGTGTTTTCTGCTGAGCCAACAACGCTTGTTGTTGTGACAACAATACTTTTTGTTGGGATTGTTATTGAGCTACTTGTTGATGCACTTGTTGATGGATTCTTTGCAATAGCGCTTGGAATTGTGCTTGCACCTGCCGAGCTTGGTGTTGGGCTTGAGCTTATTGGGCTACTTGAGCAGCTTGCACAACTTGTGCAGCTTGTTGGGCTTGGAGTGCCTTTTGGTGGGCAGTTTGCAACATGATAGAGAATGAATTTTCCGTGTTGAGTTTTGGCAGTGGTGGTGGTGGTGGGTTGGGGATGGTGTTGATTGTTTGGATTTCTTGGATGGTTGCCACCTGCTGTTGCGATATCGATGGAAAAATGGGATGATTTGGTATGATGTTTTGATTTGGCATTATAGGTTGAATTTGAACATTTTTGTGGTTGGGAATCATATTGCCTTGATTTTGCGTGGTGTTACCTTCACTTGGATCGATACCTAGAGTTGTCAACATATTGCTTGGATTTTGAACAACATTAATGCGATTTGCAAACATGTTTACCCCAAAATTTACCAAGTGTGGATTCGAAATGGTCATGTTTGACAAACTTGTATTTGACACGTATGGATTTGGTGGGATAGTGTTGTTTGCTTGAAGATTCATGCTTTGATTGTTCAGTTGATAGATTTGTAGATTTGGACTTGGATTTAAATCTATCATTGGGAAAGGTGTTCCAAACTTTAGATTTTGCATACTCACATTCGTATCATTGAAGTTTGGAGGAAATAATGATGCCATGTTTGAATTGCATAAATGTGAGTTTCGATAATCAATTGGCATTGTGAGACCTGGATAGTTGGGTTGACTTGAATTGTTCATGATGGATAGATCAAGTTTATATTCCATGTCCCTCTTGTGTTGAGATTGAGTTTGAACCATAAAATGAAGATCAATTTTCAAGAATGTAAGAGATGAACCTCTAATTCTTTAGATTAGTCTAAACCTTAGGTTCAAAGAAGTGAAGAGCTAGGATAATTGAAGGATCAAAGTGATGACAAGGATGAGATAAATGAAAGATGAGTGATATGGATGAAAGGAACTCTTAAAGATACTTTGAAGGAAATGCTAAACTTTTTAGGACTTTGATTAATCGTGATTGGATTGATAGTTTGACTAAATGTGTTAATTCAAACAAAATGTGATAAATGCACTTGCAAACCCTAGGAAGTTGTGTTATCCTAGAGTGGAATTGTACATAAGAGGATGGTTTGACTAAGTGTGTTAAGTCAAACGAGGTGATGATTTGATAATTTGGCTAAGTGTGTTAAGCCAAACAAGATGAACTCATAAACCCTAGGAAGTTGTATTATCCAAGAGAGAACTCGTGTATAAGATGATGGTTTGACTAGGTGTGTTAAGTCAAACAAAGTGGTTTTGATTTCGCCTAAAATTTTAGCATAAAAGATGTTTACAAAGTTTCCAAGAGTTGTTGGTGAGGTGATTTTTGACTGATTTTGATGGTTGAGAGATGGATAAAAGTGATTGAATTTGATCCTAGACTTGACCTAGATAACACTTCTTCTTACAAGACCTCGTTGTTGAAGAACACGCTATATTTCCTATGGGAGGAAAGAAAACCTTTCAAAAAGTTCAGGATTCTGTTGATAATAGAATGCATACCACTCATGATTGCTTCTTGAAGCTTTTTGTAAAAGTTGTAAACCAATCATTTTAAAAAACACATGTGTAATCCGATTTATCTTTTTATCTTGGCTTAATGAATTCCTTTTACCAAAGACTCTTGCTTGATTATCTTTCAAACTGTATGTCTAATATCCCACTTTCTTTTTCATCCCACAAAATCCATTATGTGGAAATCAAGGAAAATAGGGCAAAAGTCTCCTATGTTTAACCTTATTGAAAACAAATGATGATAGAATTCAAGCACTTAGAAACCTCTAAGGATATGATCCCTAGGGAAATCAAGAGTGCTTAAATTCGTCAAAGGTATTTGTTTCCTAAAAGGGGTTTGAAATTTGAGGCTCTTGTGAATGTCTGTTTTTCAATCTTTTTGAGGACCAAGCAATGTGTTCTTTACTTCCAAGCACTTTTCACAACCCTAGGATGATGAGACAATATTTTGTTGGGTTTCCACTTGGATGAATCCAACTACGCATATTTTGTGTGAATGGCTAAATGCTTGACCACACAGGCTCCCCCTTACAGTGCACACACTTCTCGGGTCAGCCAAGCATTAGTACCCATGAATCTCCCATGACATACCTTCCATTTCTACAACAAAATCACATGTATAACGTGGGGCAGCTTAAAAGGAACTTTTGCACCAACAAAATAGACAAGGTTTTCACCTTTTTCTAAACAAAGGGTTATAATTCGGGCATTCCATTCGTGGGGGATTATCCAACATCGGCGAGAGTCCATTTCTGTCCATCTCGTTAGAATAATCCTTGTGATTCTTGAACTTTCCTCAAGAATCCACACTTATATACTAGTTGGAAGTCGCTTGGCTTTAGCGTGTTCCCGGTTGGGTCATTCCCTTGGGTGATTACTTTTTCCCACAAGGCAGGCCCTCTAAGATAAACAAAAGTGAGCTAACATATCCCGTCGTTCACACAACCTTCATTGAAAAACAAATGGGAAAACCTCCGCAATATGTCGTGCTCACACTCGCATGTTTTGTTCAATTTTAAAATGTCCAAATTGAAATGTGGAGGTAATCTTTTTGACAAGTTAATATCGCCAAAATGCTTTTGATTCTCAAGATCACTGTGAAGTGCGAGAGAAGTGCATACGCATTTTAATGATATTAATTTGTGAAAAAGATTGCAAAACATGAAAGACACTTGTTCATTTTATACCTCAAAGCAGTGATGAGTTCATTTTAAAAGCACCAAATGAGATGTGAAATTTGCCTTGTCCAATTTTAGCCCAAATCAAAATCTAGTAAATGTCTAAGGTTCCTTTTTAACCAAACTTAAAAAGATCAAGTTATTGATTGATTTTAAGCCCAAATCGAAAAGTGAGTTAGTTTAAAACACAAAAAAAAGGGTAGTAAATGGAAGCTCTAAGATTGTTAAAACAAGCATTAAAAAATGCTTTTCAAGTTTTGTTTTCAAGAAAATATTCAATTCCACTCTTTTCGCCTTCGTTTTGGCTTTGACTCCAAAGTCAACCTCCAATGTCAACCTTTAACACCTATAAATAATACAAAGTTGTCATCAATGAGAAGCATAATATTTTAAAGAATTTAAAAAAAGACAATCTAAATCACATATTGATGATACCCTAAATGTATTTTAATCCATGATAAAGCTTTATTGATAATCCATTAAATGTGTTTCAAGCATGACAAAATACTAAAAACAGTGATTTAAATCTAGAGACCCATGATTATCCTAAAAGATGACTAGTTAGCCTACCAATAGTTTTTTTCTTCTTAATATCAGGTCTATAAGAATATCCATTGACACTTAAAACAATAAGCATAAAAGAGCTTAGAATATTTAATTAGCCCACCAATTGGAACAAGTCAAATCATTATGACTCTCCAAGGATATCATTACGCACGGTCACTGAGCTATTAATGTAGAGAGAGCCTCAAACTCTATGAGAATTTCATGCTGACTTTATCAAAATGAAATCCTCCCTATCATGACAGCCGATTCTCCCACTCACATTTAGATTTTAATACATAGATTTCTTATGTTTTAAAGAAAACAAAAATAGGTAATGAGATTGGCATGCAGTGTCTGGAAAACCACACTCAGAAAGGTGAAGTCTGAATTTGCACTGGCCCATTATATTTATTGCCTTTACACCTGCTAGCTACATTTACCTCGAAGGTTCTCATTTAGTACCTGTCATTGTATGACTGCAAGTTTCTTTGGAGTCTTTTAACTTTATAATAATTATAGTCCATACTCACCGCATGAGCCGTCCATTGAACAGAGACACGATTTTTCAATAACTTCAACGCATCCCCAATCAAAATCTGAATAAAATATAATATATAAGTGTCCTCATTAAAATGAAATTTGATACAAAATCTAGCCACCAGCAGAGACTGACTGTGGACGAAGAG
Organism: Sequoiadendron giganteum; assembly: GCA_007115665.2. NCBI lineage: Eukaryota > Viridiplantae > Streptophyta > Pinopsida > Cupressales > Cupressaceae > Sequoiadendron > Sequoiadendron giganteum. The sequence continues at coordinate 595,281,841 of CM021103.1, read as the reverse complement.
ACTGTAGGTTTGATACCAAATTGACTGGAGGTTATAATGAGATACTCAATGGGTATTAGAATTGGGGTGAGTGAAATGATTGCTGCGAAAGGCATGAAGATGTAAAGAGTCTAAGGAAGATGGCATTGGCAGATGTATAATCAAACTCCAAAATCTTTGATCAACATTTATACAAAAAATGTTTCAAATCTACCACTTAGATTTTGTCCAACAAGTGTCAGAACGAACTCCTACACCTTGACTTGGCAAGTATTATGGCTGGATAGTGTCTCAAAATTCAAAAAGAAACAGCCTTAAAATAAAATAAAAATGCAGCCTGTCCCATCCAAAGTCATCTCTACAATCAAAAATTTCAGTAAGAATATGATTTCACATTCTTTGACCATCATCCTCCCAGTTGGCACAAAGGAAATGAGATAACAACCATCCCGAATTCACTGTGGATATCAATGAATGGAGTGGGATTGATAGCAGAAGAAGTTGGACATAAGAGTGAAGGAAACAGGTAGAGTATTTATGGAAACCGGTGTGGATGATGGAACAAGACAATACCTTCCTTTATTCCTTTCACACGCTACCCATTTTCATTGGAATTCTCACTACCAATTGCTTAGAGTTCGCTGCCTAGGGGAGATACAGGAAAAAAGAAATTCATGGCCCCTAAGATTTTTTTCTGCAACGAACTTGTTGAAACAACATCAGAAACATTCAAGCAAATGCTATTGGCAAGCGTAAAGCTTAATTTCGAAACCTTTGCTAGTAGTCTCTCTACGTATACAAAAATAAAAGTTTTGATACAGAATATGGACATCCATCAGAAAAATATGATCTCAGACAGTATAGTAATAGTAGAATACATCCAAAATGGATTTGTTGAAAAGCTAGTAGAGGAACCCTGTGCGCATTCAGAGAGAAATAAACTGTATCTCAGCAAAGGCAATAGATAATGGATGGTCTTCAAATTCAAAGAATTCAAATCCAAACATACTGACCTCCAGGACTGTATGAAATAGCATGGAGAATAAAAGCTAAGACAACCATTAGAAATGCTAAGACAACCATTAAAATGCTTCTTTTCTCACTATTAAAATGCTCATCCAGACATTCAAAAGGCTGAAAAATGTAAGCCTAAGTAACAAGTAAATCATGATATGTGCAACCTCACATATGAATCAAATGGAGAAAACAACTTCAAACATGCAGCTAGATTGTGCCAACAAACAAGAATACATTATTGCCCTCCTTCTAGCGCCATTTTGTGGATGCTAAATCTGCATTTGCTCAAAAACAACAACAAACATTAGCATTGTTAGTTAAATCAAACAAACCAAATAGAGCATCTCTATGAAATATTTGATCATGCCTAAGATAACAAGATAATTAGAACAAAAACAATTAAGTAAGAGCATAAGCAAGATCAAACTTTATTCCATAGTGGGAGTGGTGCCTCTTGAAATGTGGAAAGAAAGCCTTTTCCGACCCCCTTGATAAGAAAAATTGCCAAAATGAAAGATGATGATAGTGATGTTGTGATGAAGAGCAAGATTATTTCTCACATGTAGAAAATAACCTTGCATCAAAATGTATGTTGTCAAATTGTGTTGTCGCCTTGTGTTGTTGAAAACCCTTGCTTTTATAGATTCAAGGTTGAGAGATTGCGTGAGTTTGGATGAATGTGGGATCATTCATAAGCCAATGACAAGATGACACTTGTCAAGGTGTGAGAGGTTGAGGAATGTGCAAGTCTTGGCCAATGTGCCAATTTCAAATTTGAATTTTGCATGAAATGACATGTTTAGGGGGGAGGGATGAAAGGTGCATTTAATGCCAAGTTTGACTTGTGCAAGAGATGTGTAAGAGCATTTAATGCTTTGTTGGAAGGGAGAAGTCATGTGGAGGGAAGATTCAAATTGACAGAATATTCCATCTTGATGCCTTTTTGAAAGAAATTAGAGGAATTAATAAATCAAAGAAATGATTTATTGGTGCAAGTGGGTGGGTTAGTTGAGAGTTTAGATTTGACTCAAGTTGAGTCAAAAGCTGGAGAATGGGTGATCATGATTAGAGGTTAATTAATTTAGATTAATTAACTTGGAGGATATTAGGAGTTTGACATTTGATTTAAATCATTTTGATTTATTGAATCAAATGAGAAGAACTTAAAGACTTAAAGAAATAATTTGATTTATTTAATTAAGCATGATGAACCTTAGGGAATTAATCAATAAATTGTTTTGACTGATTAATAGCAGAATTGAATGTTAGTTAGAGTGAGATGCATGATGTTAGTTTTACGTGTCTACATTCTTCATTGTGAAATCCAGACAAAAAACCTATTTAGAAAACAACAAAACAAGTCATCCCGTGGGAGTACTAATAATAGGTACAACTCTCCTCCTAACAAAGGTCTGTCCATTGTCTTTACTCTACTTTGTCACACTTTATCTACTTATAGTGTCTTTAATGCCCAAAGTGATTTAGTCCAAGGATGGCATAAAATTCAGTAAGAGAATACATTAATAGAAAAATTGGCATAGATATTGACAGCAAGGGCAGGAAAGTCATTTTTAAATTTTGACACACAATGCACATTATCCTATGGAAGCTCAAAGTTAATTGAGGAGAAAGTAGATGATTTCGGGATTTTGATGTGCTTATTTGGATTAAATTATTTTTCGTTTATGGATAAATTCTCCTTGACATTTTTTGGTAGTATGGGTGGCTATAATTTAAGTTTTGTGGATTCTCTTATACTTCATTTTTGGCATTTTTATACAATTTGAGTCTATTCATAGTTTTCCAACATAAGGATCTAGGACATGATAAATTATATTTTATTGCTAGCATTTTATCCTCCTAAAATAGTGTGAAGATTGCAATCTTGTAGTATCCCTCTCTTTTTTATGCTTGATTTAATACTTTTGTCTACACCATTGCCTACTCCTATTATAGCAATGCTTTCAGTAGATTTTTGGCCTTTTTAATGGAAAAAAGGCACTATTGCATCCTTTCTTAACATTGTTTGATTTTTATATCATTTGAGGCATCTATGGAAATCAAGAACCCACTTGAAGTAGGATCTGTTCATTACATTCTCAGGAATTATGTTTAAGTTTTCAAACAATTATGTATAAGAGGTCATGGGTTTTCTTTTTTCCAACAAATTTCTTAAGCCTATTTTATGGGAGACATAAAAGAATAAAAACCCAAAGTTAATTTTTTTCATTTTCTTGGATTGATTACATCCTTGTATTCAATTTTTTTGTGATCCTAGAAAGTTTCCTAGTGCTTATTTCTTTTGGAAGTCAAACCTATTTAGTAATTTTGCAAAAACTCGTTTTATACTTTTGCAGCAACCTCTACTTGATAGAGAGGTCTGAAGTTAATGTTTTAGGTAAATGTTCAGTTTGAAGACTCGAAAGGTATTTGTTATTGTAGAAGACATACTGTATCATGAGTTGCAAGAAGTTAACAACATAATGAAGCTTTAATCTATATTGTTACATAATGGTGCTTCTTTTTTGGTTGTTCTTTAATATAAAGAGTAATAAATCTATTATAGGAAATATGCAAAAAAGTGGAAAATAGAAGCTCTTTGAATGCAGCTGAAAATGTTCCTAGGGTTTAATCACCATGGGTGCATCTAAAATATTTGGAAACTAAAAACAAAGAAGAAACATTTCTGAAACCCTGCTAGGATTTTTTCTGAAATCTAGAGAGAATGTTTTAAGATATAATATAGGGTTTATATTAAGGGGTAACTTCTTGCATATAAATGATTACATACTACAAAGAAAAATGTTGCATAGACAAAGTTACAACATAAACTACTATTTTAGATCAATCCGCTATATGGGAAAAGCAATAGCATAGCCGAGAGCAGTACAAACTGAAAATAGAACATACATCTAAAATTGCAAAAGACATAAAAACTTCAAACCTTTAAAACTTCATTTTGCTTTTTGATACATGCAACTCTTTAAAAAAATTGTTGAATTGAAGTTTAGAGGGTGCCATATAGCACTAAAATTTTGACAAAATTGTGCAGTTTGTAAAAAAATTTAACAATTACTTGTGCAACACAACATATTATCAATTGTTTTCTTTCTTCTTAATAAAATGTTTTCTACCAGTAAAGCAATCTATCAAATGTAAGCTTTGTAGGATAGCTCAATTCATTAACATCCCTAGAACAATTAAGCCCATGTGAATGCAAATCCAACAGTATCAAACTAAGCCATTAATCTTCTAAAATATATATTCAAAAGAGCTGATCAACATTGCTGAATCTAATAAGACAAAGTTATTGAATTGTCATACAAAGTTTGACTTAACAACATTGTTGAATCAACATTGCTGAATCTAATAAGACAAATCCAACAGTATCAAACTGTTTTTTACATAGTTATATAATTGTCTTACAAAATTTGACATAACAATGTACAAACACTGACCAAATCATTTTTCATTTGAAAATGATTCGGAAATCTTAAGCATTGCTTGGCCAATGGAATTCAGAGCAGCAACCAAGCTTGTTTGAACATTGACCTTTTGCTCTTCCAACTTGAACATTTTTCCATCACATCATTTTTGATCACTTAACTGCATTTCCATTAAAGAATATTCTTTTTCATGGCATTTCATACGTCCCTCCTCAACAACTTGCAATGTAGAAATAACTAATTTATTGTTTTCAATAAAAGTGTCCTTCATAGCTATAGTTTTGAATGCTGATTTTCTCTTTTTACTAGTGTACCCTTTTTCTTTTTCACTATCAGTGTTTTGTGAGCCTTGACCTATTGCATTCACTGTATCAAATTCATCAACATTTTCATTTGAAGATGGAATGTCCTCACTAAATGTATAATTATTCTCTGAAGTATCAATACTTATATTCCTAGGATCAATTGCTCTATCAGTCCCAAATTTGATCTCCATTGCATCCATCAATTCAATAGGAAAGTTTGGTGTAATCTTTTTATCAGCCCTCTCTCTGCTAGTCATATTCCAATAGCTATCATGGCCAAAGGGAATATGTGACTCGTAATCTCTAATCCTTTCATATTCTGGAAAAATATGCTCCCATCAATCTCGACATTGGTTTGTTGTCTGAAGGACACCATGACGAGAATAGTACTCTTGAACTAGTTTCCACTTTTCAATAGAAGTTGTAGTTTTTTTCATTGCCCCACCACTGGATATTGCATCTTTTTCAATGTATTTTGCTTCAATGAGGACCATGGTATCTGAAATACTCCAACGTGCCCTTCCCTTTTGTGATGGAGGAACAAGAGGTGGTTTATCTTGTCCATATGATTGTTTGGATGGTAGGTGAACTTCAGTGGGAGAAAAAACATTAGGATAATACTCAAATGGAGTAGAGCTTAATGTTTCTTCATTTTCCCTATTTGTCCATGGAGGAAAATCAACTATGACTTGTTCATTGGCTATTTGCATACTTAGAACAAAATCTGGGAGCTCATCATCTATCGAATATATATCTTCATATTCTAGGTTATTCTGTGATAGCATTGTACTGAACCTCCTAAAACCAATCTTAGTAGGAATCAGACGATGCACATTTCTATCCATGATAATGTAACAAAAAAATGGTTCTTCATAAACTGCAGTAAACATATACATTCAAAAGTTAAAATATTGTGTTGAGGGAGACAAGTACATCACTCAAAGAGAAGCAAAAGTATCAAACAAGTTCATATAAAATCTATGGTTTATGATAAAAATTAGAACATTACAAACAAAAAGAAAGACTAGAGAGTTTATGTAGACATAGATCAATGAATACAAATACTCTGAAATGCAATTAAAGAAAAGTCTTATACTTTAAGCTCCAACTGACCCTAAATTTCAACAAATAGATTATATGAATACACCATACATATTTACATGAACTTGCTTTCCTCTCTTTTTTACATGAACAAATTCATCAACTTCCTTTGAATTTCCATGAAGTTCATTTAAATCTATTTCTCTGTATTTCTTTTGTAATTTCTCTATTTTAGAAACTTAAAGAGAACTTAACCTCAACAATATGCCAGAAACATATGAACCTTCTATTGTTACCAACATTGATTTTGGGAGTACCAACATGGATTTTATGGTAGAACTCCCATGAACAGCTACTAGGATTTTGTGGAGAAATGCTTGAGAAGAGATCCCTTACATCACGTGTATCTTGGATTAGGCATGATTTTGATTCTAAGAATACTTGATGTAGACTTGAACATTATGTTTTCAAATTAAGTTGTGCCGGCTAAGGTGCACTCATGATAATAATCAGAAGGTCGTGATAAGGAAGGATTTTGGTTTAAATTAAAGCTTGGTCATTGAATTTAGATTAAATTTAGATTATTTAAGTTTTCCAATCTCACGGAATATTTTCTATAAATATGATGCTTGACAGCAAGTTTGGTATTTTGAGTGTAGGTGGCCTATGACAGGGACCAAGTCAACCAAGTAGAAGGGGAAGTGTACAGTTTCACAAGAACTTTAACTAGTGACTGTACATGTGCATGAGTGGCCAATAAAAGGAAGGTAGAGCAGCTAGGTGTTAATGTAAGATGGTAGATGTCATGAACCAAGATAGCACGAGTTATCAAATTGCAAGAAATGACGGTAAGGCAAAGACGAGGATAATGTGAGCTAGTAAATAAGCCTAAACTCAAGAGAATGTTTGTGCGTATCGAGAAGAAGTCAATCTCCTTAATTGTATGACCATAGAATAGACCAAGAATTGCAAACAAAATTCGCATGGCATGATCAACCCAAGGATTGAAATGATTTCAGGACCAAGAGAAGATCCTCGATAAATTTCAGAGGATTAAATGAACTACCAAACCGACCAATGAAATCGAAGGAGAAAGTGGACTTGGAGATTGTATAAGTATCAAGAGAAGGTAAGAAGGGTATGATTGAATAGAAAAATTGAGCATGTTATGAAGTAGAACAGAGGAGTTGGAGAAGGCCGAGCTAAGGTACGGGCTTGGGCAATAGCTTGGAATAAAAAATTCGCAAAAGTGAGGTCCTAGATGTGTTCGAGTCTCGATCTCTTCCAGATCCATGTACAGGTAAGATGAGATTCGAGGGTTATGCTATAAAATTTAAACCAAAATAAACAAAGGTTTTCATGAAGCATGAGCGTATATATAGCCTTGCTTTTCTGTTTATTGCCTTGATTTATTTTGTCCCACCTCGTTGTCACTTTCCGTCTCACATATAAAAAAATATACGCTATAGATTCAAATGAAAATGCTGACAAATCAATACAGGAGGCAAATGCGAAACAAAAAAAATACGAACAGAGAACAAATACGAGATCAATGTTCTCATACCTCTTTTTGTTGCCGCTTTGTTGTATTCACCGCACTGTTCTATTGCTAGAAGGTCTCCGCTGCTCTATTTCAGGTTATGCACTGTTGATGGAGTGCAATGTAAAAAGTAGAGATAAAAAATTGTAAATGCACAACGTTTCCTCCCAATTTTATTCTGGCGGGAATCTGAAACTTGCGTTGATTGCCGACAAATGGCATAGACAATTGCTAAACTGTAGGGGTGAGCTCCAGCCCCACCCCATTTCCACCCCTCAAGTTTGCAGCCTTGAAACATAACAAGAGCTATTTTTCAGAAACAGATTCCATTTAATCTTGTAGCAATGTTTTTATGAATCCATGAGACCTCCTGTTCCTTAAAAGTAGACCCTGCAGCCCCCATGGGACCCCAGCCTTAGAAAGTGTTTGTGTGTTGAATCTCTACGCGTAGTGTAATCTCCGCTTAGAAAATCGCAATTTCTGTTTGCTGGGCATCATAATCTCTGTTGGCGGGCGAGCAGATCTCCATGTTTTAAGACAAGGCACGGGTTTTTCAGACCCCTGCTGCAGGCGCATCAAAGATTTGGAGGCGCCATACAATTTGAACTCGAAGCCTCTTTGGCAGATTAGTGTTGCGCAGGAAGGCTGTGATTTGGCGTATTCAGCCCCTTCAGGCCGCGATTGGAAGGCCAATTGCAGGCCACACACTTTCCACAAGCTCCATGTGGGTGTTTTTTCTCTTCAATCCCCTCGATCAGCCATACATTCTCACGCACCATACATTTGCAAGAGCCGCGATTCTACAATTTTGAAGGCCGTGGCATTTGTTTGAAGGTGCGATTGGGCTGAGAGGCGCGATTTCAATCCAAAAGACTTTCGCTGCTTAGTGGCCGTGATAATTACATCATCACAGGTCGTGATTTCACCATCATAGGCCGCGAATTTATTCATTTAGCTACATATTGAAATGACATTAGCTTTTTGAAAGGGCGCGACGATTATTGGTTGAGGTCACGGAGCTGTAGGGCGCAACTCACAGGCTCTGCCTCACGCAATTGACAATGGCGATTCACAGCCTGAGCATCACACGAATTTTTGCCTCCTCCACGAATCACAACCGTTATCTCCCATAGGCGTCTGATACCCCTACGCAGCATTCAATCCAACGTAGAGTTCCAGCGTGGAGTTAATGGAGATCGGCGCCTTCAATCCATTCATGCCCAGTTTGACCTACCAATAATCACCTAGTTTGAGCTGGCAATAATCGCCCAATTTGGGCAAAGAATCTGCAATGTATAGTTTGCAAAGAAATCTACAATATACAGTTTGCAAATTGACCAGCAGTGGGGGCGCAAAAATTCGCTCAAATCTGCAAACTTGAAACAACTTGTTGGCAAAGAATCCACAAAAGCAGGCCATAAATTTATGTTGCAGGTAGTGACTTTATTGTGCAGATCGTGTGGATTATCTTTTGACTTTGGTTGGAGATCTGAGATAAAATCTCTTCCTTGTTGAGTCTTTCACAACTCCAACGTCCAGATCTCCAATGACTTTCATAAAGTTATGACCTTCCTCCACTCCAAAAGAATCGGTCATCTTCAGCTATGCCCCTTTGACTCTGGCTATTATTTGCAAATCCCTATTTGATGTTAATTATTGTTCATTACATTTGTTATAATTTAGCAATTTTAAAAGTAAGTTTGCTAGTTTTTCTATAACATTATATGTAACAACTATTGTAAACATTATTTAGCCGATAGGCTATATTATGCGTGGGCTTTAGGCCGTGAAGTTGTCTCACGCCGAAAGTTTTCACGCCGGCAACTTTTGCCCAGGTATTGTCGACGTGGGGAAGCTGATTGTGGGTGGGTGAAAAACGAGGCCCATCTGTTAAATGGGCAACGTCTACCCAGCCCCAGGAATGCACCGGGGCATGGATGCCGCATGCTTCCATGCATAAAAAAATCGTACTTAGCCGGCAGTTTCGTATTGTCAGTGTTTGTATGTAATCTGCAGTGAAAACAATTTAAATTTATTTATTTTATTTGCATTCTATGTTTTAATTTAAATTCGTCTTCAGTAATATTTAGTTTTAATTTAGTTTATATGTTAAATATAAATTCGTTGACATATATAATGTTTTTACTTGCATCTAGTAATATAGTTTTAAATTAGTTTTTAAAAAATTATATATGTTACTTTTAACTTTTTAATTTTTAATTTTTAATCTAGTAATATAGTAATATTTAGTTTTAATTTAATTTATTAAATTTGTTTAAAAGAATTTAAAATTTCATTTAATTTATATTTATATTATATTGTTTTATATTATATATTATATATTATTCTTAATGTTATATAGATATTAATATATTGTATTATTATATATAAAATATATTGATCTAATATTAAATTTATATATTTTATTTTCTATTTTATTTTATCTTAAATATTTAAATAGTTTTAGAATTAAATAAAAATTTCAACAAGCATCAAAAAAAGTGTAGTGTATATTTGATTCAATCAACCTACATAAATAAAATTTTATCACTAGCATCATTAAAAGGTAGGTTTTTTAATTAAAACTAAATATTAATTTCTCAAGAATATTAACATAATTAAATATATTGACCAAACTCTATTATCCAATTGTACTCTCTCTATGTCTATATATTATTAGATTTTTTATTTTGAATATTAAATTATGAGTAATTATAATGGATAAAAATAGTTAGTGCTAGTAATAAAATCAATACATCACAAATATTCTTACATGTATTTTTATAAAGATATGAATGTTAGTTTTATTTACTTTTATTTATTTTAGAGTTATTTTATTTTATTTACTTAATAATATTGTATAATTATTTACTTAATTTTTTAAAATTTTACTTTAGGAAAATTTAAGAATCATTTTAATTTGAAAAATATAAGGGCATCTATTTTATCTTATCTATAACTTTTAAGCTTAAACATATAGAAATCAAAATAAAAAACCATTAAAATCTAAAATATTGAAAGCATTGGTTCTTATTATTCTAGATCCAAAATATTGAGAATTTTCTTACAACTACACAATATATTTAATAAAAAAATTGCAATTCAATATATTAGAGATAAAACAATATTCTTTGAGGAATTAATATTTAGTTTTAATTAAAAAACATACATTTTAATTATGTTAGTGATAAAATTTTCTTTATGTATGTTTATTGAATCAAATATACACAACACTTTTCTTGATGTTTGTTAAATTTTTTTATTTAATTCTAAAATTATTTAAATATTTAAGATAAAATAAGAAAGAAAATAAAATATATAAATTTAATATTAGATCAATATATATTATATATAATAATACAATCTTTTAATATCTATATAACATTAAGAATAATATATAATATAAATATAAATATAACATATATAAAGATAAATTTAAATTAAATGAAATATTAAATTTTTTTAAACAAATTTAATAAACTAAATATTACTAAATTGAAAATTAAAAATTAAAAAGTAATATATATATATATATATATTTAAAAACTAATTTAAAACTATATTACTAAATACAAATAAAAACATTATATATGTTAATGAATTTTTACTTAACATATAAACAAATTTAAAATTAAATATTAGTGAAATGCAAGTAAATTAAATAAATTTAAATTGTTTTCACTGCAGATTACGGACATACACTGACAATACGAAACCCACGGCTGAGTACGGTTGCTTGATGGATGGAGGCATGCGTCATCCATGCCCGGGAATTGTCGACGTGGGGCCGGTGGGTGGAAAACGAGGCCCGTTTGTTACCTCCAGATTTTCATAGCCATGACTGCCTATAAGTGTGCTTCAAACCGACTCAGCCTTTTCGCCCTGTACTTTGTTTGCTTCCATTTCCTTGCAGGTATGCATTGTTCTGTTTTTGTAGGGTTTCATCTGGCAGTTTTGTCGCTAAAAATGTTTTTAAGGGTGTTCTTAATTGTGCTAAATGAGAATTTTCTTCTTGTGAAATCATAACCTGTATGGAGAGTCCCTCTGAAATTTAATTTTAGCGGTTGTTTTTTCCTTGTTGCGTGTGTCTTCATGAAATATAACTTGTCATGTGCATCATTGACATGGCGCTTCTGCCAAAAACAACATAATGACTAAAAATGTTTTTGAGGGTTTTCTATGTCAAATTTTTTGGAAATAGTATAATCTAAATATCTTCTTTTGTATTCCAGAGAGGCAATCCTGTCACTTTTTGCGGTCCCCTCATTCTCGAGACAAGGTAAGCATTTTCCTCGTTTCCTGTTTCTGTATTTTCCTGCTTTATTTTCATCTGTATTAAGGGAGGCGTAGATGGAAACCCCTATCCCTGCTTTTGCACAAATGGCGCTTTGGAAATCATAAACATATGTCTTTGTTGAGATTATCAGAGGAGATAGCTTGGTTTTGCTTTGGGATTATGCATTGTTCAAATTTACTCACCTGATTTAGCTCTGCTTTCAAATTTTATAGATGGTTTCTTATATGCCTCTGTTGTATGTAAATAATCCACAATATCAGTGAGCATCACACCAACTTATATAAGTGCCAACCCAATGTATACCCACTTAGTATGTAGCTCAAGATGAGGACAATAGAAATGAACAATTACTGTGAACATCTCATGCACAAAATTGCAGTCAATTAAGTCTAAAAGAAATGGAGTGAACTGTTCCGGTCCATAACTAACATTGACTATTTGTGTGACTATCCAACTGTATTCGAGGAGTATGGTATTTGCAAAGCTAATCGGTTGGAACCTTGTCTTTATTTCTTGATTTTGTTTTGATCTGTTGGAACCTTTTGAACAGTCAATCAAATATTCTATATTCTATCACACTTTTTTTTCATGAACAGTAGACAGTGTAAACTTGAAAAAAAGCCAAGTGGTGGAGGCCTATTAGTCCTCTCGTTGCACAACAGACATCTGTGTTGAGGAGATAGCTTAGTTTTGCTTATTGAGAATGGTTAGTGGAAACCTCTTCCAAGCCACTTTGTGGGTGCAACCTCTACAACCTTATAATAATAATAGAATTTCCCATTTGATGAGATGGGTGAGTCTTGCTCATATCTCCGACCCATATCTGTAATAGAATTGTTGTTTCTGGTATACATGGTTAACTTTGTAAATCTGACTTTACTGTGCTGCCTAGACCACTTTTTTAGCAGACAATTGAAGAAGAGAAACCCTAACCATCAAATTCCAAATTATGAAAGAGGATTTAGGCTATTTACCTTGTTCCCATATTTTATTTACAGTTGTCCATTCAAGTGGCCCAAAGATGAATTTGGATGATGTCTTTGAGCAAAAAAGTGAGGTTGCTAAAGCTGTTGAAGCTGAATTTGAAAAGGTTGGGCACTTCAAGCCCATTTAATTGTATTATTGATTTATTTTCTTAACTGACCTTATTGAAAAATATTTTATAAATATTACACAACATTAATATTTATATATTTATTTATTTCGATAATTTATATCCTTTGATTTGTTCTTAATATTTGTTTTAAAAGAAGCAAATATTAGAAGAATTTTGAATGCAATATGATTCAATCTTTGGTTTGTTATGTTTACCAGCTATGTCAAACTATGTGCAAGTCAAATTGGACTTTCATATTCAGTAGTGCATGCCCTCATCAGAAGAAAAGAGTTCTTAATTGTGCTGAATGAGAATTTTCTTCTTGTGAAATCATAACCTGTATGGAGAGTCCCTCTGAAATTTAATTTTGGCAGTTGTTTTTTCCTTGTTGTGTGTGTCTTCATGGGATATAACTTGTCATGTGCATCATTGACATGGCGCTTCTGCCAAAAACAACATAATGACTAATGAATGGACATATCTTATAGCTGTGGAAATCTCTTTATTATTTACAGTAGCCAATGGCCACGTTCATATTAAAGAAGTTTGTCCAGAAAACAACAGTGAATGGTCATGATCATATTAACGAAATTTTATTCATTGTTAGAGATCTAAATCCTAACCATTTATGTAAAAAAAAAAACCCTAAATCAAATAATTGAAACAAATTGTCTAAACTCTGGCCATTTATTTAAAAATACTCTATATCAAACAATTCAATTAAAAGGGAAAGAACGTGGCCATCCCTAAACCACAACAAATGAACTACAAAAAAAAAATAGTTATACCAACACAAATCGTGGAAACAAGAAATCAGAATATTATTTTACTTGAAGTTTTAATTTAAGAAAATCTTAATCAGTACATCCAGCCTGCATTGGTGCATTCCCTGAATATGATTGCAAATGGGGGAATATTATTTGATAAATAGGAGGTATTTTCCATAGTGTGTCAAAATGTGATATCAGGATTCAAAATTCAGAGATTTGTTTTAGAGTTTAAAGAAGAATTATGTACAATTACTTAGGAAATGATAGCGCTCTAATAATTTGCCACAATACTTTGAGTATCCATTACAGCCTTGTATTTTCCTTTCCAGATGGCAAGCCCCACTCATACAAATGTTCCAATTGAATCTGTTGCAGGGGAAACGCAAAAGTTCGAACTCACTGCCAATGCAATCACAATGATCAACGATGGGAATTGTATATCACAACCATACCTACAATTAATAGATATAGCCAGCTTCGGCCATGACGTTGCATCAACAACCCAATACAAAACAGATCTATTTGATGAAGTTCATAAGCAAAAGGCTACTCTTCCGAAGAAATACAATACCTCCATTGCTTTGGAAGAAATCCAAAAGGGAACTATAGTTTTGCTTCTCGCATATAGTTGCCCTCTTATTTCCATGTCAAGGTGAGAGATTTCCATGTCAAGGTGAGAGATTGTGATCACATGATTTCTAATTAACTTCTAATATACTATTCATCCTACTTACTCCTTTTCAATATATAGGTGGATTGTCGTCTCAGAGCTAGAAATCACTTGTTCACATCACCATATCATTGGTCAGCCAATGTATTTGTTAAATGAGGCACACCAGCATTTACATGCCACATACTCCCTTGACGCAGCCACAAATATGCCTAAGAATGACACTGTACAGAACAAAAATCCCCGAAGAACCCTCTTTGGAATAAGATCATCCCACCACATAGAAGAAAGTGTGCTCATCATTACTCCCATCAAAAATTTGAACCCCTTTCAAACAAGATGGCTTATCAAGGGTCGTGTGACAATGAAAAGAGGAATGCATGAGTTCAACACTCAAAAGGGCCAAGGCCATGTTTTCTCATTTGAGATTATTGACTGTGATGGTATCGAGATACGTGTCACTTCCTTCAATGAGGTGGTAGATCTTCATTACAAGAATGTTGAAGTTGGAGGTGTCTATACAATATCTGGGGGGGCCATTAAATCAGCTAACAGATTATACAATAAGCTCGATAGCCAACTTGAGATTTGCCTACAGGATGATTCGAAGGTTTCAACCTCTGAAAATGATGTTGGAATTCCAAAGCATCCATTTTCTTTCATGGCCCTTGCCGACATTCTGCACACCACCAACAATTCCCTTGTTGATATTATTGGAATTGTTGTTTGTGTTGAACCCAACTCTACAATAAGAAGAAGAGATGGTTCAAGAGTTCTTAGAAGGGCCATTAAGCTAATTGATATGGCTTCCTCTACTGCTAATGTGACTCTATGGGGTCCAACCGCTCAAAAACAAGGCGGACAACTCCAAGAGATATACCACTCACACACTGTTGTTGTTCTTGCAATTAAAAATGGACGCATCGCAGAATATAATGGAAAAGTGGTAAGCACTTTGGCAAGCACACAATTGTTCATTGATCCAATCATAAATGAAACAAAACAGCTAAAATCATGGTACTCAGAGAATGGAGCTGCTCTTTTGTCATCGTGTACAAAAGTTGTGCATGTGCCCCTTGTAATAAGCAAAATGACAATTGCTGATATTGAACAACATTTTTTCAACATGAACCAACCTGCCCAATGCATCTTGAAAGCAACTGTGCAATTTATCAAATCAAATTCTTTTTGCTATCCATTTTGTCCCCTTGTCTCAGAAGGAAAACAATGTAAAAAAAGAGTTGAGAAAGGTGCAAATGAGTCATGGTATTGCTCAAAATGTAAAGTTACAGTGCCAGATTGTAATTACAGGTATGTTATTCAAATTAAGCTGGCAGACCATACTGGAACATTGTGGGCTGTTGCTTTTGAAGATTCAGCCACCACCCTTCGTGGTATCTCTGCAAAGGATTTATATATGCTACAATTCAACCTAGAAGCAGAAATTAGTGCTGTTTCCCTAATTAAACAAGCATTCTTCAAATATCATCTCTTCACCCTCTCATATGCAGCTGATCAAACTAGTAGTCAAAGATGCTTAAAAGCAACAGTCACCAAAATCGATAAATTAGATTTTGAAGAGGAAAATAAGCTGCTGCTACAACGACTCTTTGACATGTCAAATACAGATAATAGTTAATATTGTATGAAGGTTACAAAGTTACTTCATAACTGTGTACAAAAGTTTTAATGGGAAAAATATACAGTATTATATGAAGGTTACAAAGTTACTTCATAAATGTGTACAAAAGTTTTAATGGGAAAAATATACAGTATCAAGTACAGTTCACTTACATCTTGACAAATTTGAAATCATATTTGAAATCAGTTCTATTCTTCGGACCTCAATTGTCAGCCCATTTTTTTTCATCAGCATCATTGACATAAATCTCATAAGTATGTGAACTGAATTAATCTTCCTCTGCCATATTTCAAATGTCATTATATTCATATCGCATCTTAGAGAAATTGGCGAGTGAATCATCCATGCTGGTGCTCTACAACAACAACCCCACTATCAAATTGCAACTCTGCCATATAATTTGTGGAAAGTTTAGACCGAAACCCTTTGTAGGGCTCTGTTATTTTTTGGATTGCAGGGCAGATGTAATTTGATTCTAAAAATATCTATCTATCAAACTCTACAAGTTATCTATTACATACATTTAAAATCATGTCTAGGATTGTAAGTATAGGCTGATATTACATTTGTTTTTGTTATACTTACGATGTGGGTTGAATCATTATGGAATGCTTATGTCTTGAGAGTACTTCCTAGGTGATATGACAAGGAAGACCGATTACAACTAACAATAAAATTAATTGTGATGATGTGTGTAGCACATATGGAATAGTTAAGAAAGAAAAATAAAATGATAAATCAATTTTTATAAATGAAAATTTATTAACTAATGAGAACTTACCAAAGGATACATTCTATAAGCTCAAGAGAGCCCATGAGCAAATGAAGCCCCTAAAAATAAAGTCACTCCCCATTTCAAATGAAGTAAGAAGTGTTTCTAAATATATATACGTATAATAAATCCTTCTAGGAGGAAGAGGAAAGAGTACTTAAGGTTGAGTTATTCAAGGATAAACACATAGAATAAGGGAACTTGTCAACACAACAAAGAACGCATAGATTACTGTCACTGTTTTTTAACTTTATGAACAAAATAGTTAGCTTTGAGAAAGGAAGTTGTGGATAGCTTATGAATCAACACACAAATCATATATAGTTTACAATTTGTACAATTTTATTTCATTCAGGCAATGGACAGCTCTCATCAGCCCAAAGATATTACAGAAATCTCAAGTAGTCAGAGTACCAATTCATCTTCACCGATGAATTCTCCCATAGAAAACTTTGCAAGTAACATTACAATTACTTGCAAAGACTTGATACAAGAAGCGAAGAGCACTGTCACAAATGTTCAAAGTGTGAAGGAGTGCGACGTTCAATCAATGGAAACAACATTAGATCAACTCCATTCAGCTTGCAAGAAGTTGACTTCCTTCTACAGTTTCCTTCGTGAACTACATGTTGATGAGTACTATTCCCAAGGTGGTTCCTGCTACATTAAAACAGCATTCGACAACTACTTAAGTGATGTTTAGGATACTTATCCTTTGTACATATGTATATAAAACACGCTGTACAAAATGTAAATACGTTTGCTAACGACTTATGCACACTTGGCTGTATTGTGCATTCCTTCAACAAAATACCATGTAAATAGTACAACCTTACAGTTGCTTGCAAGCTCCTGAAAATGTGTAGAAACTTTTGTTGATTTTATTCAAGACTATGTATGTTTTGCTATCAATTCATTTTTGAATTCTGAAAATTTATAGAAACTTTTGTTAAGATTATTTAAGAGTATCTATTTTTTCCTCTCAATTCACTTTTGAATTTGACTTCAATGGTCTTATCTATTACCACAACACTAACCTTTGGTTGATATTATTTAAGACTGTATGTTTTGCTATCAATTCAATTTTGAATTCTGAAAATTTATACAAAATTTTCTTAACATTATTTAAGAGTATATGTTTTTGGCTCTCAATCCACTTTTGAATTTGACTTCAATGCTCTTATCTATTACCATAATACTAACCATATATTTGTCACATTTCAGGCTCATGTTTTCAACATTTCATCTAATTGATATACTCTACTTGCATTCATTGTTATTATAGCTTCCGCCAACAATAACATCTACCATTTTGCTGTCTAGATGGCTAGCCCTAGCCCTAGCCCTACAAATAATCCACTTGAATCTAATGAAAAGAAAACCCAAAAGGTCAAGTCTCGCAAAAGAAGCCAAGCTTACTATGCCTCCCATAAAGAAGAAATAAGTATTCGACGTCGCTTGCGTCGAATGGAGCAACAATCTATCCAATACACGGACCACCCAAGCAATGCTGGACCAAGCAATACTCACATGAAATCCCATCACACAACCCAAACCATTCACGCTCAAACAACAACCCTACCAGAAATAAATAACAACTTCCTCGCAACTTCCAAAACATTTTGAAAAAGGATAGATGCCCTAGCCAATTTACAAACATGTACAATATGTAATGAGCGCTACCCTGGGATGCATATCAATTCGACATCTGATGGTGCCATTTGTACAAGATGCTTTCAAGGAAAATGTAGACATCATTTTTCAGCATCTAATAATATGGACCCCGGACAACAACCACCTGAATTGGAAAACCTAAACCAAGTAGAAGAGATGCTAATAGCACGAGTGAGTCCATTCATTCAAGTCACCCATGCACACGGTGGCCAATACAAATATAGTGGTCATACAATCAGTTTCCCACAAGATATCAAAACAATAGCAAAATATCTTCCACATAGAATAACAAACTTGGATGTGCTAATAGTTCGTAGATTCCACACACAGGGAAACCACTATGATTGCTATGTAAGTAGGAAATGTGTGTATGCAGCATTACAATATAAAATCACACATGATCTGTACTACATAGATGTCCAAATAGACGTTGAATCGCTAGCACTACTCCCATCAACCAATACAGATGTTTCAAACATGCTTCATACAATAAATATTCAAAATGAATTAGCCCATGACCAAGATCCAACACCCTTACATGATATCAACCAGCTAGAAAATGAACTAACCAATTCATCATCCTTCATGGTTAGACTTCCAAATCACCAACCAGAGCTACAAATCATTAAAGAAAGCTTGCAAGCCATTGATGCACCTGACAACATCATACCATGGCCACAATTGGACCCCTCACCAATTAACGAATACAATACCGAGGGACTTTTTGATATGGCTTTTCCGACACTCTTTCCAACTGGCATTGCATTGCACATGCAACCTTGCTATAAACAAGTTGAACTACATGAATATATACTGCACTTAATGCGATTTCACCACTCTAGATTTGGCAACCACCCAAGATTTCAGTATTTTGTTTTAAACCTCATGATGCACCATCGTAGCCAAGGACTTGCATCAGTCTTTGTGAAAAAAAATACAGAGGATTGTATACCAACAACCATTGAAAGCCTTCGTACCCATATGCAACAATTGCCTGACAGCCAATTAGTTGAATAACTAATGCACTTTGGTTCCTCTTTAAGAGGAACACTCTCATACTAGAATAAGTGTCGAGGCGAGCCATCGAACATGATCAACCAAATTGGCCCACCCACTCTATTTTTCACATTGAGCGCAGCAGATACAAAATGGCCAGATTTACACAAGCTTTTCTCAAATGGAAATTTAGGCATACCACAAACAAACAAAAATCGAGTGGAAAACATAGTTAATAACCCACACACAACATCCTTATATTTACACCAAAGGTTCACCATCTTCTGTGAAGAAGTACTACAAAAGCTCTTAAATGCAATAGATTATTGGTATAGATATGAATGGCAACATCGAGGCTCTGCACATATACATGGTTTTCTTTGGCTTACTAATGCACCAAACATGGACAAGATTGACTGGCACAACAATACACAAGTTCAACAAGCAAAAACATTCTTCGACAAATATGTTACTGCATGGAACCCACGCACACCATCTGAAAGAAACAACACACGATATCGATCTACGCAAGATGACCCTTGCCTACTAAGCACACCATAAATCTTCTCTAGAGATATACTTGATGACTATGAAGATTTGCTCAATCGTGTCCAAAGACACACAAAATGTACTGAAGGAACTTGCCTACGTAGAAAGGGTCAAACTCTAGCTTGTCGGTACAAAGCTCCCTGGCCTGAATGCTCCACATCTAGCTTATCATGCAACGAAACAAGCAAAAAGCAATACACTCTTGCTCGTAATGACGACAGACTAAATATACACAATCCAGACATGCTTTCAATTTGGAGAGCTAATATGGATTGCCAACCAATAGTTTCAAAAATCCATGTCCTCAATTACATTGCCAAATATGCAGCGAAGGTAGAAAGAAAGTCTGAGAGTTATACGAACATGCTAACACGAATATGTACATCAACCACCAACCGACCATGCTCTAACAGCCTCGAGAAAACTCATAATGGAGATTGTTACAGACCGTGACATAAGTGCCCAAGAAACTTGCCACATGCTCCAAAAATTGCTTTCAGTTGTTTGCAACTACTCATTTTTCACATTAAATGTTGGTCAAAAAATCCTTCATCGAATCAGAAGAAAAATCGACACAGATACATTACCATTACACTATTTGCATTGCTATATGCAACGACCTCTCAACATGGAAACAATAACACTAATTGACTCTGCTCAATCTTTCTCTTTTTCATCCTCTCGCAAAGGGTGCAAGTGGAGACGTAGGGACCAAAAAGCAATCGTAAACGTCTTTCCTCTATTTCACAGTGTTCCAAACGAGGATTCAGAACAATTTGAGACATTCTGCTAGATCGACCTACTTTTATACAAGCATTTCCGTGACATACGCACAGACATTGGCGTCAATAAAGATGAGATTGTTGCACATTGGAAAGAAATGAATCTCAACCAATACTCAGTTTGGCACGTTGACCACATTGTAAACACTGAAGAAAACCAAGAAGAACACGACGACGAAATTAAGACTTCAACAGATACACAAACAACAGTGCCACTACATGAATGGGAACACTTCTCACAAATGGGCCTTCCTAATCATGTAAATATGGACACCCTAGAAATGCTCGGTAAACGTGATTTTGACAACAACAACAAATGGGATACACATACTATTCCGCCACATCTACATAAAACTGCAGAACACTTCATACACACAAACAAACAGTCTCAACAAAATGACCAATCCACATCCCAATTCGCTGATCCACAATACCCACTATCATCAAAATAGGAAATTGCACTCACTATTATCAAACAACATTATAACAACACCTCTTCAAACCAACCATTACACATGATAATACAAGGAACAACAGGTACAAGGAAATCATATTTGATTCATTGTATAAAACAAACAATGTGAAAATTATCACCACAAAACCGTAACCCCCTCCTTATCGTTGCTCCTACAGGGATTGCTGCATTCAACATAAATGCATCCACAATACATTCAGCCCTAAAAATTCCAATAAAAGAAATACAACCATTAAAAGGGCAATAACTAACATTATTTCAAGAAGAGATGAAACACATCAAATACCTCTTAATTGATGAAATGAGCTTCATTGGACCAAAATTACTACTGAAAATAGATAACAGATTGTGCGAAGCTTTCCCCCACAACCAACATATGTGTTTTGGAGGTACATCTATAATACTTGTAGGTGACTTGGCATAGCTCCCCCCTGTTATGGACAAACCAATGTACACATCCCACTCCAATGCTATACTCCTATGGGAACAATTCACCACAGTTGTTACTTTACAAACAAGCTTTGGCCAACAAGGTGACTCACAAACCCAAACCGCCTTTCACTGAACCCTACAAAATATGCGCAATGCAGAACCGCTAGAGGAAGACTGGAAATTACTAATGACACGCACAAACAAACATCTATCACATGATGAGCTCACAAATTTCAACCAATCGATGCACCTATTTTCCACAAATGATTTAGTCAAACTACATAACAAAAAAATGCTCAAACTATTAAATCTTCCTATAGCACTATGCATTGCAACACAAACACACACAAAATCAAAAACTGACAATGACTTTGAACAACTTCCAAAAGAGGTCCTCCTATGTAGACACCAACGAGTCATGTTAACAACAAACTTATGGATTCAAACAGGCCTTGTCAACGGTTCTCTTGGAGAATTACAAGAAATTGTTTACACAATTGGCTCTAACCCACCAGATTTACCTTCATACGTCGTGGTGCACTTAAATGAGTACAACGGCCCACCATGGAACCAAAAGGAACCAAAATCCATACCTATCACACCCATATCTATTGGCAACCGTAGGCAAATATCACTATCCATGGCATGGGCGATAACCATACATAAATCTCAAGGGCTAACACTACAAAAAGCAACAATTGATATTGGAAAAATTGAAAGACAAGGACTAACTTTTACAGCTATTTCTAGGGTCAAATCAATAAACGATTTTCAAATAGAACCACCATTCTCATTTGACCGCTATTCCCGAATGAAAAATAACCCTTACACCATTATCAGGAAGAAAGAAGAAGCTCGGCTACAAGCTCTCTCATTATAATCACAATAGGTACACAATTGCAAATGCAACCTTCTATTCTATGAATTCCATATCATTTACCCAACAAAAAGAATACTGACATAACACAATCACTATTTTCCATGATATGCAGGGATTATGCTGAATAGTCTGATAGAAAGGAATTTTGACAGATTTTATAGATGCAACAGCCCTCCTAGACATGTATGCAAAATGTGGAAGCATAGAGAAGACCTTTGAACTATTTGACAAAATGCCTAAAAGAACTATGGTTTCATCGAATGCAATAGTTGCAGGATATGCACAAAATGGTTTCTGTAAGATTTTCCAGTTTGGCTCTTTAATCAGACATTTCAACTTCTTTTTCCTGCTTTCAGTAATATGTCCACGGTTCACTCAAGGAGGAAAATGATGCAATATTTTATACATTAATTTATGTATCTACATTCTCATGATGGTTATTGTTGAATTGTTGGCTTTCAACAGGGTTTGTAAGGACAGTGAGCTTTTGCTTGCTAGTAACAATTTTGCACCTCAAGCAGCTCATGTAATATTGTATATAGAATTGATACAAACACATGATCTACAAAATACAGTCTGTCCTCCCAAGTGTATTTATTGTCAATAGATAGGAGAAACATCAATGATAGATAGGAGAAACATCATTCAACTTTACAAAAAAGCATTCTTTTGAATTTTGTATTTTTCCTGCCCATTTTCTCTCTTCGGCATTGTCGACATCATGACACAATTTGTCCAGAATCTTGAGGTAAGTCACTTGCCATGGTTTCATTTCTTCATTGCATTATGATATAGTATGAGTGGCTAAAAATTAGCAGAATTTACAGTGATGTTTTGCTTTGTGTGAGTCTCCCTGAATCAAAATTTTTATTTATTGGGAAAGGAAAAAACATACTAGACAATTTTTTCTTTCCTTTCTCATTTGAAGACTTTTCATTTTGATATTATGTCTTCATTTATGGACTATTTCAATTCAGAAAAGAGGTTTAGAGCCTTGAACAGAGTACAATCCATGGTTTTAGTTATTTTCAGCCTTCAGGTTCACTTGTTATAGTGCCATGTAATAAATTCTAGCTGCCGTCCTGAACATAACTTTCCTAACTAGCAACCGGATTTTTTATGTTTCAATACACAATAATTTATAAATTTATGAGTGATGTATAATATTAAAATTTTTTGAAAACTTGCCAGTCACATCCATTAAATCTACCACGTGCCCTCAATAATGCTTAGCAAATTACACAAAACTATCGATGTATTCCTTGCAGCTCCCTGGCTGCAAGTGCTAATAATATGACTTTCTAAGCATGATTGTTTCAGTATGAATCAAGATTTTAAAAGAAAACAAGAAATAAATAAAAGAGGTTTTGGTAGGGACAACTCAAGCTAAATTTTTTCAGTTGCACAGACAATTCTATATGTGGAAATCAGAACTAACAAACAAATCCGAAGTGGCTCTAGAAGATTGAGCCGTGTTGGAAAGAACCCAAACATTGACATTGTATCTTAAGCAACTTGACATCAAGATTTTTTTTGAGAAGGGCCTTTGCACCATGAAGAAACTTATGGAGCACACCCTCTACCTTACGTATCCATACATCATTTTTCAACTAGAAGGGTCCTTGAGTTAAGGGGCTAGAGAGAGCTTCACACACAACTCCAAATATACCTAAGTTTAAAACCTTCATAAAGTTTAAATACTTATCAATGGAGAGTTTTTAAATTTTTTGAGGTACACATTTAGATGATTTTATCTTTTATTCATGTATCTTGTGTGTAAATGCAAGCCTGGTGTTCTTTAGTCTAATGTTTCAAATTTCTTCTAATTTTTTTCTTTTTGCTTAAGGTATCCCACTACTATTTTACTTAAGGTATCCCACTACTATTTTACTTAGATTGTGTATTGTGTGATATTTTTATTATGTATTATGTTTTTATTTATTCTATCTAAGGGATTTATATGATGTTGTCCTTATAAATGTCTTGAAGGCATGTCAAGGTTTTGTATGTTTCTTAGTTGTCAAAAATATTTCAAAGCCTTATGAGCATATACAAGGTTCCTTATGATGCATTTGAAAATGATTCTGGAAGAACCCTTTCTAAGTAATCAAGGAATAATGAGTGTATCCTCTAAAAATGAAAGAAACTACAATTAAGCCAAATGAAGAGACACATGCTGATGTATATGTGTAGGGGGTGAAAACTACGATCAAAGATATTAATCTTTAGAACATCTTAGATTTAGTTTTGTGAATAAGCATAAGGTAGAGTTTAATTGCTCAGTTGTATCAATTTACTAGCACAAGTGAATTGAGATGGAAATACAAGCCTATACCCCATAAAATTTATTTGCTAGAAAACTTATGCAACCAATTTTATTGGTTTCTTTTGTATTTAGTTCGAAGGATTAGATTGTTATATTAATGCTATTACAAATGTTCTTCATATTAGAAGACTTTGTTAAATGGATAACTTGTTTAGATAGTAATTTATGCATCTCTATGTTTTAGAGAGTGAAATATGATTCTCACACACTAGCCTTGGGACCTAAGCATGATGGTCATACATGGTTGTATTTAGGTATTCTTGTGCTATAATCAAAATTTTAGGAAGATTGTAATACATTGAAGGGGATATTTCTAATAGACTATCAAAATTTCTATATATATATATATATATAATTTATGATATAAGTTTTTCAAATAAGATGTATCTTTATATTCAAAAGACAGTATAACTTGCATGTTTGAAAGCGCACAATAATAGAAGAAAATGACCAAAATGAGATATAACTTCTAGATTTTAAATAGGATTTATCCTTAGATTTGAAAGATAATGTAGCTTGCATGTTTTAGAGTGCATAGTAAAAGGGGGGATTATAAATAGATATAAGTCTTGCTTTCTAGGTTAAAAAATACCATGGTTAATTATTAAATGTATTACTTACATATACTAGACTATTTGTCACATCTTCATTTTATTCTATTTGTTTAAATGTGGGAGAATGTTAAACATTGTTCTTGCTCTTTTAATATATAGTTATGCCATCATTATATGATTACCCTTAAGTTTTATTCTAATTATTGGTGTGTTTAAGTAGATTTGATTAGTGGTACACGACCTTGGTAAGCTTGATTGATAATGTTCATGTGTTGTCTTTATAAATATTCTTGTGGTTTTTCTTGTTCTTTAATTTTTGTTCTAGGCGACAAATACTGAAGAGGAATGAAGTCGAAATGAGAACTTTGATCTTGATTTACATAATTGTTTTTCCTTCACATGTTTGATATTTTGGGAAATCAAGGTAGTGTTTATAGACATTGTTAAGGAGTTTGCCAAATGAATAAGTGAATGAGTTCTGCTAGGTCAATTTCCATGGTGGGCTGAAATGATGAGAAGGATTGAATACAACATTCACAAACATGCATATGACCTATATGATAATGATATAAATATAATTCATTTATTATCCTTAAGAACGAAAGCATGATTTGACTTATCGATTCACAAACATAACAACATATTATGTTCACTAGACATGTATTTGACTTGCTCAGTTCTTTTATGATTAGTTTTCATCTAGAAGTAAAATGTGACTTCGAATTTGTTTCATTTAGACTTATTATTATATTTATATGGCAATGTGAAAGTTTCAACTAATTGTGATTGATGTGAAAACTTAAAGAAATATGATATCACACGTGATATTAAATCTATCTTCTACCCATTTTCAATGACTTAATTGATTGAAACTCTAACTGCAACCTTATCGATTATACCCATAGACTATATATTATCTTTAACCTCGTAAAAAAAATTGACTATGAATTTATATTATGTATCTCTATCAAACAAAAATTACAAAACTATTAACTTACCTATTAATCCAATTTCTGATAATATATAATCAAGTCAATATAAATTTATTGCATGTTTTGACAAGCTACACATTTTTATATTCTATAGTGACTCTAACTAAATTCAACATTATTTTCATTCTATAGTTAAACATGGTAGACTTTCTAACACTCTCTGTTCTATCTTACTCAAGACTTTGGAGAATAAACTATATCATCAACATAGACTCTGGATTTGTCTTGCCATAAATTTTGGTTTCCATCCTTATCAAAATATCAGTCATCAGTTCTATTAAAGATTAAAAATTCCCTTAGCTTGAAGGTTTCTTTGTTGATTTTTTTGAAGTTACTGAGAAACGGCTTGACTGTTTCTTTGTTGAATTTTATAATGTTACGTAGAAATGGATAACTCTCTCCTTTTCCCACCGTATAATAGAGCTGTCACGGACGCAATAGAAGGCTTCAGTCAATCCTTAAAGATGGAAACATATAATTCGAGACGTACAACATTGTTAAATGTTTCCTTAAATAAAATATAATTAACCAGTAGATGAAACCAGCTGTTATCCATTATTCTTGGGATATCAATTATATGTTTCCACTGGTGCCCAAATCTGATATGATTCAGACAATCTTAATCGTATGTAATCGGATATCCATATTTTAATACTCGAAACAAATTTTGGAGTGAACGCTACTGTTCTTTGTCATTTGGGCGGCTGCCTTCCATGTTGCATACAGATGTTCAACTTCTAATATAGGATAGAAATATGGAGGCAGTCGGCACTTATTTGACATTTTTTAAAAGTCTACTTAATATGAATTTAACATTTCATATTTAATGATTTAATTTCTGTCTTTTATAGTAGTTTATTAAGTGTCCAAATTTGAGAAGGTATTGTTTTTAAGAATTTATAGTTTAATAGCTAGCTAATATATAACAAAGATAGTCTATAGTAAGTAATTTTTTTATTGAAAAATTCAATATAGTAAAATTTTCAATATTGAAAGAATTGAATTGTTCTTCAATATAATAATGAATTTATCTTATTTCAATCATAAGCATATGTTTATATAAATAGGTACATAAAAAGTCATTCTATACATTGCATGAAATCATTAAAAAAACAACACGTGTGCTTTAAAACATGGGCATTAACAAAAAGTTTGAAGGAATATCCAAATTTATTGTTTCCAAATAATATCAATTCAATTTTCGGAATCAACTAGTGAGATTGATCCCATTTCAACTACTAAACATGGAAAGTATACAACACTTATCCTATAGTATCCACTTTAACAAATATTGTGTGACATCCACTTTGCAAATTTCATTCATCTTATAGCGTCAAACCATTGCACTCAAGAAATAATCAAACAAGAGTTAGAGAGTATTCACTCTACCAAATTCACTTATAGCTTATAGTGTTAGACCAATGCACTCAACAAATAATTGAACTTCTTTGATTGAGTCTTAAAGATTGAAGGTATCTACTCTACCTTAGCAAATAATCAAACTATTTTGACTAAGCATTAGGGATTAAGGGGTACCACTCCACTCAAAAATCAAGTGCTTTCATAAGGATTGAAGGGTATCTATTTCCATCAAATTCAAACTAATGCTCTCATCAAACAAACTTTAAATTGAGGGGACAAACTTATCGATAGATCATTACATTTCCTTTTCTTCATAATTGATCTTTGGTAATGTAATAAATTTGTTTGTTCCCGCACATAAATGAGATTCTCACACTTTCAACTATTGTTTTATATTTTATTTAGAGGAGTAAACACTTTTGATCCTAGATCACAAACAAGGGGACCTCATCCTCAATATAAATTCTCAACAATTACATCTCAATAGAATTTGAATATTGACGACAACAATAATAACACAATAACTTAACCATCACATCATACCATTATTGACAAAAAAAGTAAAAATAAAATTTAATCAATTAAAATAAAACAATTATTTAATATTTTTAATAAAAATAAATGTACAATTACAATTAAATATTTCACTGTTAAAATCATGCTATTTTTAAGTAGAATACTTCCTTACTCCTACTTTCTATCTACCCAGAATCCAAAAATAAAGAATCTATTAAAAACAAATATATTATAATAATAAACTTTCCTCATAAGTGAGTCAATTTACTAAAAAGAACAAGTCCTTACTATTAACGGGAAACCGACGAATACACCAGGCTACCATATTAAAAATATCTAGCATTTAAAAAAAATTAAAAAATCTGTTCAATCTTCTTGGGATAACAGAGGCAGAACTCTGCAAATGCAATTTGTTTTTAGTAGGTATGACTCTTTCTAAGCATGATTGTTTTCAGTATGACTCTCGCTTTTAACGGAAAACAAGAAATTAAAAAATAAAAGAGGATTTGGCAGGGACAACTCAGCTAATTTTTTTCCGTCGCACAGACAATTCTATTTGTGGAAGTCAGAACTAACAGACAAACCTGACGTGGGTCTAGAAGATTGAGTCGTCAAGGAAACAACCCAAACAGCTTTCTCACCTGTACTATTGACCAGCTTAATGGCGGGCATGTCCAAACCCGTTTCGTTCATACACTCCTCGTTCTTTACTTATCTACTTTTATGGTGCAGTCAATAGGAAAGCCACATTGATTTCTTCATTCAATAATAGTAGCTGTCTTCAACGACCCTTCTAAACGTGCATTTACCACTCTCCATTCCTGGCCCACCACCACATGAAAGTAATCAGTTCGGCGAGGATCGCAATCTTGTCTTGACAGCTATGGAGACGAGATACCTCCGAGTCTTATCAATGCGTTGCCCTCACGTCGTGTATTATAATGTTTTTCCAGGGCTTACATTCAATATCTTTACTTGCTTTCACACGGCACTAAATGAGAAAGAGGGATACGTACAATTTAGTTGTTGTCATCCCTGAGATAAACTTACCGTGTTTTCTATATATAGATAGTTCAAGCAGGCGTCTTAAGGTGGAAGATCTACAAGACTGCAACCATGGCTTCGCACATCAAGCCCGGGTCTTTAGAGACTACAAACGGTTATTCGCATGATGAGAGGACACAGAGCCGTCCTGAGGCTTCTGGTGGGGGGTTCTCTGTTACGGAGTTTCTGTTGAGGCTACTTGCTCTCGGTGCAACTCTTTCTGCAGCAATAGTAATGTCAAAAGCCAAACAGACGAAACTTGTGCCCGCAATCGTCAATTCTGTTCCAGTTCTCATCAATAATGTTCCACTTATGGTTCCTGTGCCCGCTAAATACCACTATTCCCCTGCTTTCATGTATGTGTATATGTCCACCAGATTCAAACTTGTACTTTTGTAGCAAATAATTCTGAGTTTCACTGATTTGATTTCGTTTTGTTGCTTTTGTAGTTATTTTGTTGTGGCGAATTCAGTGGCATGTGGATACACCGCGCTGTCAATACTCTCGTCTTTCTCTAAGCGCAAGAAATCCTCTGTTCTGAGCACATTTCTTCTCGCTATTACAGATTTAGTAAGTCCTTTCGAATTCATATGACCTCTCTTTTTCTGCTAGATCACAGGATTTTAACTCTGTAAATCTGCAACAGAACTTTTCATCTTATGGAATTGGGTGTACTAGTAAATGTTCTGCGACCTGTAGCAAGTCATGTTTTTGTAATGGGCATTTTGGAAAGAAAAGTATTAGTTGCTATAAGTTTTCTATAGCCTATCTTGGAATAGAGTTATTTATGGATATGAATTGATGACTCGTATCCTTCATTCTCGAGGAGCTACAGGGTGGAAACATCCTCTAGTTTTTGTCATGATCATTTCTAATGGTGTTTAACTTGTTTTCTTGAAAGGGGAGCTTGACATTCCTAGAATCTGAGATTTTTTTTTAACCAAGATATCTCACTGTGAGCAGGTTATGGTAGCGCTGGTATCATCAGCAGCCTCTGCAGCTACGGCCTATGCTTATATTGGGTTGAAGGGCAATTCTCACACAGGGTGGAATAAAATCTGCAATGTCTACGACAAGTTTTGCCGTTATGTCGGTGCAGCGTTAGGCGTTTCTTTTGTTGGATTGAATGTCTTTTTGTTACTCACCGTCATGCAGTTATATAGTCTCTACAAACACAGCAGAGCTCGCCGATAAATTACAGATTTGGCATGACTACAATGGACTGTATCGTATCGTTCTCTCAGGTGACTTGCTGTATTCTGAAAGCCTGCCTTGTCTTGCGAGATGAGCGAAAGCTTTTTGTTTAATTGTAATTTCAGAAATTCGCAGTACGTTCTTTGTCGTTGTTGTTTATTGTTGGAATTGTAATAATCGTACTATGGATATTATAAAATGGCGAAATTTGTGCCATTCTGTAAATGTATCTTTCATTAAATAATTAGTGTGAATGACAGCTTTAGAATTTATTGAATAATGTTTAAAAGTATCTTTTAATTATTTAATTTTAACGGACTTTTTCGGTCAGTTTGATAAAGTCTTGTTAAATATAGTAATATATGAACTTTTAAAAAGATGAGATTGAAGAACCGTGCTGCAATTAAATTTGATAAATTAATATTTTTCAATTTTTACATTAAAATTGGAACATTCAAATGATTTTACTTTATAAGTATATAAATTAAGGTTTATATTCAAATGATTTGACTTTAAAAGTATATAAATTAATGTTTATATTCAAATGATTGTCTTTCTTTGTGTAATCTTAGAAAAGATATATGTGCAGAATTTGTATCTTATGGGGATTAAAACTTGTGTCACGACGTAATCTGAAGAGAATGATTTGACATGATAGTAATCTTTTTTTGCAATCATTAAAACTTAAGATTATAATAGTAATCTACATTAGTTTTGTGCATCATTAAAATGCAAAAAGTATATTAAATTATTGTTTATATTCAAATGATAAACCTTCTTTGCATATTCTTAGAAAAGTTATATGCGCTGAATCTGAATCTTATGGAGATTAAAACTTGTGTCATGAGGATAATGTAAAATACAAGAAGAATATATCTCAAGAAAATGATTTGACAAAAAAAAGAGTTGTAATAGTGATATCTTTGCCTCCACTTTTTTAATATATGATTATATTAAGATGATGTTTACAAACGATTACTAAAGGATTAGTAAACCATATATATGGAAATTTGATTTTGCTACATGCCAAATTTTTTACAAAATAGACATGGACTTGTAAATAACCTATATGATTGTAATGCATACTAAGATTCTCTCTTTGGGAAAAAAGAAGGGTGCTTTTATTATTCTTTCCTTGTAATCAATTGTTGATTATGTCTTGTAATTCAATTAATTGCACAAATGAATGGGATTTGATACACAAAGCATATAAATATGGGAAAATCTAATCTCTTGACAAATTTGCATGTTGTAGACATGATTACATAACACCCCATCCCCCTTACGATGGCATCATTGCGAGAGAAGACTAATCGATGAACGTTGATAAAAGTTTAGTTGTGTGTTGTTTGGAGTGTCGTCACATGTATTGTTATCAGGGAAATGTGGCATTGTTGATAGGTTTTAAAATTATTATTTTGGAAAGCCCAAAGCGTCACCATTTTGGACATTTGCATTTTGGAGGTTGTTGGGGAGCTCGAAAGGGAGTTGTAGGCATTTGGAGGTTGAAGCAGAATGACCATTCTCCCTAAAAGAAAAATGCAATAGACAATTCAGGGTTGGGCATCTAGCTAGCAAGTATGTATGTTTGCCAAAATATATGGTTTTTTTTTTATTTTTTTCATTTTATATAGGGATTGTGAAGAATTGAATGTGTATACACCCCATTGCCTTTACAATGACATCATTACGAGATAAGACTAATCGATGAACGTTGATGAAAATATAGGTGCGTGTTGTTTGGATTGTCGTCACATATCTTGTTGTCAGGAAAATGTGTCATTGTTGATAGGTTTTAAAATTATTATTTTAGAAAGCCCAAAACGTCACCATTTTGGGCATTTGCATTTTGGAGGTTGTTGAGGAGCTTGAAAGGGAGTTGTAGGCATTTGGACGTTGAAGCATAACGACCATTCTCCCTAAAAAAATGCATGCAATAGACAAGTCGGGCATCTAGCTAGCAAGTATGTATATCTGCCAAAATATGTCTTTTTTCCATTTTGTATAGGGATTGTGAAGAATTGAACGTGTATTCGTTGCGAAAAGGGCTATTCATTAATAGGTTTCCAAAGGTTTTCCTTGCGAAAGGGGGTTTTCATTTAATGGGTATTGATTAACGGGTTTCCAAGGGATTTCCTTGTGAAAGGGGTTTTCATTTGATATGTAGAGTTGTTTACGTGTTTTTTTGTAGAGGGTTTTTTAATTTTGCAATTTTAATGTTCACGCCAGAACTTTTTGAGGAATGAGAATGATATATGGTGAACCCACTCTAGAAATTTTACTTACATTTATTTTCTGCAATTGAAATAAAGAAACCATAAATGATGCAGAATATATAACCAGGTTGGAAAAACTAATGTGGGTTTTACAATTAACTGATATGCTTTGAAAGCCACATAAAGTCCATAACATCACCATTTTCGACATTCACATTTTGAAGCTTGTTGGGGAGCTCAGAAGGGAGTTACATGCCTTTAGAGGCTGAAGCAAAGTGACCATTCTCCCTACCAAAACACATGTGACAGGTGCGGGCAACTAGCTAGTAGGTATGTATATTTTTCAGAGTATGTCATTTTTTCATCATGCCTAGGGATTGTGAAGAATTGAATGGGTATTTGTTGAAAAAAGGAGTATTCATTGACAGGTTTCCAAGGGTTTTCCTTGCGAAAAAGGGTTTTCATTTTTTTTCAGTGTGTAGAGGGTTTTACAAAATTGTGTGGGTTGGAGGTTTCATAAATCATGTACTCACCACCCACTATGTTTTTCAACCTGCAATTATACTATACACATGCATATTTGGATGATATGAAGAAATTGAAATTCAATTTTTACTCTACCTAAGAAGTTTGTTATAAATTTTGAAGGTACTTTTCATTACATTCGTGTTGTCTAAATAACAAAAACTTTTCAATACATTCATACTGTTTTGCAAAATTCTAGGTTGCAAAACATTAAGTGTTATGAAACCTACAACCCACGTTATGTTTTAAAACCCTTTACAAGTAACAATCCAATTGTTTAGTCACCCCTCACCTCAATTTGGTATGTTTTGTGATTGTCTTGAGAACCTTTTTGTTTTGTAGATAGCAAGAATGTAATGAAATTAGAAAACATTGGGTGTGATGAAACATGTTTAACCCACATAGTGTTGTAAAACCCTCTACACATAACAACCCAATTGGTTAGTCACCCTCAACTCAATGTGGTTAGTTTTATGTAACCCCCACCTGCAACTCCACCCTTTGCTCTCCACCACTTAGCTTTGAACGTACATAATGAAATAAATGGAAACCCACATTGTGTTTTCCAACTTGCAATTATATTTTGTATTTATTTTTCAATCAAATGAAAAAATTGAAATGCAATTTTTAGTGTAAGACTTGCTATAAATTGTGAAGGTGAACTTCACTACATTCTTATTTGGTAAGTTGAACATTTACTAAATGTTAGAATTGACTATGGTTGCCAAGATCTTGAGACCAAATGGAAAGCACAAAAAAAGAGAATAGAATGTGACAAGAATAAACTGTATTCTTATCAATATGATTCAATGATATGAAATGTTGTTTTTGATTGATTGATACAATGAGAGACCCCTTGGTTATATAGCTAAGGTGCAATGCAAGATTTCATAGGATTATGACAAGTGTCTTAATCATATGACATGAGACAACTAATCACACTTACCTAGGTCACATGTAGTAGTTGTCTAAAGATAA
Source organism: Sequoiadendron giganteum (assembly GCA_007115665.2). Lineage (NCBI taxonomy): Eukaryota > Viridiplantae > Streptophyta > Pinopsida > Cupressales > Cupressaceae > Sequoiadendron > Sequoiadendron giganteum. The sequence continues at coordinate 595,247,771 of CM021103.1, read as the reverse complement.
GATAACAACTAATGACAATTAACACCTTCTAAAAAGATTTCTTCCTATGACCTTAAGTAAACTTAACTAACATGTAATTAAGTCCCCTAGTAATGAATTAATTCTAGGTACAAGACTTTATTTACACCAACCCCCCCACCCACCCCTACCCTCACCCCCACCCCTTTAAGTGCAACTTAGGGAGTAGCAGATTATTATGCAAATGACACAAAGATGGGTCCCAACTACAAGGCCATGTCAGGTACCCATGTACATATGCAAAAGAAATCTCTCACAAATAGAGAAAATGAGAAAACCCAGTGGGACAAAAATCCTCCCCAAAAGAGAGATGAAAATGCAATAAAGAAATGCTCTCAATGATGCATGAGAAGGTAAAAGCCCCATGTGAGGTAAAAGACCCCCCCATAAGAGAGAATAAGAAGAGAGACAAGGTAGCCCCCCCTCAATGTTGAATCTCCTGCAAAGATGGTAGAAGCTCGACATTGAATGCTGAAGATGATCCAATCTTACCAAACAACGTTCCTCCCCTTAGGAAGAAACAAAACCATGGATGTATGCAATATGTCAGGAATATGGATGATGGATGATGATTTCTCTAAAGCATGCTCAAGTGTCTCCATGTCGATGCCAAAAGCTGACACACTCCAAACAAGCATTCTAGGCCACAATGTTGAAGAGGACAATCCAACATCTAGTAGAGATGAATGTAGAGCACAATCCAAAGACAAGGATATCCCCTATGATGATAAAGAAGCCTCCTCCAAATGTTGTCCAATAGTATCCACACTCATGTCAAATTGCAAGGAATGATCATGTAGAGAATGAACAAGAGGGACAAAGTGTTCCCTCACAACAATTGAAGAAGGAACATCTTCACCAAAGAGAAGATGAATGTAATCAATGGTGTCCTCCAAATTTGTAAGATGAGACTCCACAAACAAGTCTAGAATACCTATCAAGAAGCCATCCAAAGTAGCCATATCTAGAAGACTATGTATATCCCACTGCACTGAATCATGAGGAACCAAAACTGTGGAATCACAAGCATCATCAACTGCAACAGTAGGTGGAGGAGATAGAATGCATGGCTCAAGAACTAGATCTGATGTGAGAACTCCCAAGTTCAAAAAGCCAAATGTCTCCTCTGAATCATGGTCAATACAATATGTGTGATCAATAGTCGAAGGAGCAATGTCACCATCATAAGAAAAATCTACAAAGGTATACAACTGAGATGAATGATCAACAACCCCAATAGCAATGATCTCTCTACTTTCCAAGTCTCGAATGATGACTGAATCAGGTGTGAACTCCACAATTCCCCCATCTCCACCATGTGTAATCTAATATATGGAAATAAGATTGTTCATCAAATGAGGAACATGCAAAACATGCTGAAAAGTGTTGTCCCCAAAACTAATAGATCCATTCCCAATTACACTCATATATGTATTGTTCCCCATCAAGATAGGAGACATAGTACAAGGCTGAAATGAAGAGAATATAGATTACGAAGATGCCATATGATGAGAATCTCTTGAATCTAGAAGCCATCTCCCTGATCCTAGACCTGAAAAATTGCAAAGAGCTTGTCCTTTATATTATGATGTAGATGCTTGACCTTTGTTCTTTTTAGACTTTTTTGAAGAAGGAGGTGATTCATAAATTCTAGAAGGCAAATCAATGTGATTCCTTTTGAGAAGATTTTTCAACTCATCAATATCCTTCTTATAACAATAGTGTTCTTCATGTCCATCCTTCTTGCAATATGCACATAAAGGCCTCTCCTTCTTAGATGATTCTTCTTTTGAAGATTCTGATTTTTTGTGTGGCTTGTTCTTTTTCATCTTTAGCTTCTTATCAAGATTCCCTAATTCTTGCGTATCTTGACTTGTAGAAGTTGTGAAATCCAACTTCATAGACCCCGAAGATCACCTGCATGCAAATAACCTATCACAGAAGAAGACATTGGAGACAAAAAGCAAGGGTGCTTTGAAAGCTCAAAATTGTATTAATCAGAGAGAGTAAAATACAATGAGATCAATTCTTAAGAAAGGAGATCATACAAAACCTAAAAGTAACCCTAATAGGTAAACATTTAATAATTAATATAATTATTAAATGTCACATTATGCAAACTAGAGTGAAATCTTAAGAGAGGAATAAAGGTAACTTAATTAACATAATTAAGTTAAAACCTTTACTCTAACACCCCCCCTTAAGATGAGCAAGAGTGCAGCTACAAACATGTGCAAGAAAGAAAAGGTAACTACAATGCATGAAAGTAAACATTGGTCCTGGCAACTAGGTCTGATCAGGTACCCATTTACAAAAGCAATGCAAACTAAATGAAACGGTGTAAAGGAGAAAACCTAGTGGGAACAAAACTCCTCCCCAAAATAGAATGAAAAGAAAGGAATATGATGTACTAATGAAAGAAGGATAGGAGGTGGATTACATGATACCCCCATAGACAACTTCTATCATATAAGTACATGTACAATGGTCTCCATAGGAGAGATAGAAAGAGAGAAGAAGGCCCCCCCACAATGAAGAAACTCCTATCACAATGGTAGATGCCTGATGTAGAATCCAAAAGGAGATCCTGAAGCGGCAAATGATATTCCTCCCCTTGGGAAGAAACGGATCCAAAGGATAATGTCAAAGAAACCCTTTGAAGAGTGATGAACCAATCTGTCTCAAGATGCATGCCATGATAGGATGTTGAAGAATCTCACTATTTGAACTAAAACAAATGATGCGAAATCCAAACTGATGTGGAGAATCCTAAAATGCAACCTCCGAATGCATAGATAATGGTGGGCGAACAATGATAACCTGACTGTCAAGGTAGAGGAGATGAATGTCCTCAAAATAATCCTCCAAATCTGCAATATAGGACTCCACAAACAAGAAAGATATGTCTGCAACATAAGAGTCCAAAGTAGCTATGTCTCGAAGATGTATGATTCCCTTCTGCACTGAATCAAGAACAGTAGGAGATGTTGATGAAGTCTCAGTCTAAAGAGTAGGAATTGTGAGACAAACCTCAGATCCATCGAAACATGTAAGGGTGTCTAAATACCCAAGCTCTTCTAAAGTATCATGATCAAAGGGTGTATTCTCTCTCCAAGCAATGGGTAAGAGACAATCTGAACTAGGATCCTCTGGGAATGGAGAGAGATTTGGGTCTCCATAGATCTCCCAAAGATGTGTCCAAAGTGGGTGAGGACAATCAATGTCCGATATAGCCAACATAGTGTCATGATCAACACTAGACAATATAAGTCCTACTATGTGATTTCTAATGATATCCCATGCTAATTTTCCCTCTAAAGTTGTTGGTTCAGGTATGAGATCATAAAAATAAGGCAAAATATTAAGCCACCTACAATGTGTAAGTATACCCTTTGCCGATGACTCATAATTACCCCGTTCCAGAATAACAACTGAAGGGTGAGTAGAAATACCCATGATAACTCTTCAAATGAAAAAAACTGAGAAATATGACCTTACTACATTTAGATCAAATTAATATATCCCATCCCATGCAAACATAACCCATGTAGGTGCCAGAATGGCCAAGTAATTGAGCAAAGTGTAAAAACACACAAAGCTGAATAGAATTTACCTGGTAAATTTTATGATGCAATAGACTGCAGATCTAGAAATATCACTGCAACATCTTTCCAATGCCTATTCGTTTGTGCAAAACAGAGTTCAGACGCAAAAGATACGCCCCCGGGAGTGAAAAACACAAGTTCTAACTTTGACTGGCAAAAAAGACTACAAAATGGAAAAATCAGAAAAAATAACTAGCACCACTAGAACGGCACTGGAGCCAGATTTTTGGCGATATCTCATTTTTGCAAAATGGAGATCGTATGCAAAAAATACACCCGATTTCGTGCAAGTTGCTCAAAAGGGTTTGAAAAAAAACTTACACAGCCCTCAGGGCCTAAGATCTTTGGCCCCTGGTCACATGGCCGACCAGGGGCTTGGCAGCTAGGTGCTGGGTGTTCGGCCCCTGGTTCTCCATATGATCGCAGTGAGGGTGTAGGGGGCCACCAGAGCTGGGCGCTGGCGGCGCTCGGGCTGATCGCTGGTGTTTGGCCGGTGGCCAACTGGCGGAGGATTGCGGAGCGGCGGGTGAGGTGGCCGCGGGGCATCAAGGGTGGTGTGGCGGTGCTGGGAGCCAGTGGCCACCACCTAAACTGGTGGAGCTGCCATTTGAATTGGCAGTAGTGAATTTTCACCAATTTTTTTTTTCAATTTTTTTGCATCAAAACTCGTGCTGGGGAGGTTGTACGGCCTCTCTGGTAATTATTTTTGCCTCTCCGATCAGCTTTGTCCAAAATGGATGAATGAATAGTCATTTTTAGGGTTTTGGGCTGCTACGGACTCAATGGTGAGGTCCGTTTGGGCTCAAAATTCTTCGATCAAATAGGTGATTCCTTGGATCAAAAAAGCAAACCCCAAACCCTTGAAGCTCCAAAACCTTCAAAAGACGAACAAGAAGCAACAAGTTTGGAGCTCTGATACCATGTAGAAGTTGTGAAATCCAATTTCACAGACCCCGAAGATCACCTGCATGCAAATAACCTGTCATAGAAGAAGACATTGGAGACAAAAAGCAAAGGTGCTCTGAAAGCTCAAAATTGTATTAATCAGAGAGAGTAAAATACAATGAGATCAATCCTTAAGAAAGGAGATCATGCAAAACCTAAAAGTAACCCTAATAGGTAAACATTTAATAATTAATATAATTATTAAATGTCACATTATGCAAACTAAAGTGAAATCTTAAGAGAGGAATAAAGACAACTTAATTAATACACTAAATTAAAACCTTTACTCTAACATGACTCACTATACACCAATGCATGTGACTTGGAAGACTTGATTAGACCCATGTTCATTAACTTAGCTTCCTCTTGGATTAGGAGATTTGCAAAGTCATCAAACTTAGGATCAACATATGATGCTCCCATAGAAAGTCGATGGGTATGAAAGCCATAAACAAATACTGAATACTCAGGACCAAGCTTGGATAACACATTCAGAATCAATTGTAAATCCTCTTTTTCAATACTACATTCTTTCAACTGTGTTCTAGGTGGATAACTTTAAGAAACCCCCTTGGTGTAAATATTGGCTAATCCCCAGATACTTCTCGATGAAAAATATTAAATTTATTGGTGATTTTTTTCATTTTTCGAGAAAAAAAATATCCCCATTGGCGAATCTTTTATAATCCCTGGAAGTCTATGGAAAATCGTGGCGAATTGCAATTTTTTTAAATCGAATAAAATATTTTTCATTGGCGAATAAACCCATTTTTCAAACCATAATTTTTTTTCCATTGGTGATTAAAACCTTTTTTCAAAGCAAAAAGTATATTTTCATTGGCAAATTAAAATGAATCTAAAAATAATAAAAAAATCCAGTGGTGAAATAAAAATCATATGGGTCGTTCGATGGATGACTGTAGTTGCATTCTAGAAGTAAATCTATCAAGCAATAAACTTGCGATTTGAAACCTCCGGAATATCACTAGAACCGTTAGATTTCTAGAAATCAATGGCTGAGATTTTATTACCCTACAAATGGTTATAAAGTTCTGTTTCTCAATGATTGGGTGACCTCGGTGGGATGCACAACTTTCGAAGTCACAACTCATTTAATGAATGGTACAATGCCATTAAGGGATGTCTTCTCAAACACCAACTAGATAGATCTTAAATAAGGTATTAAGGAGTTTGGAGAAACGGATTTAGTAGCAGATTGTCACTTCCTGCTGGTAAAGTTAAGTGAACCTGCATACGAGGAAAGGTGGCAGCATTTTGAACTCCATACTCAGAGTTTCCTCAAAATGGTACTTCCAGCCAATATTAGGGTATGGGAAGATGAAATTATGGCCTTCATGCAACCCAATTTGAATTGGCTTGAAGAAGAGCAACTCGACATCATTTCCCAACTACGTTCATTGGCATGGAAAGAGAAAACCAGCTATGCCGAGTACAACAGGGTGATTTTTGTTTTAGAAGAAGAAGAAGAACGCACTGAATTTCATAATTTTGTTATGGAAATGTAGTTGGAACTGTACAGAGTCTCAGAACCTCCAACAGTTTAACAACATTACAACATACACAAATCCTTTAGTGAATTGTGAATTTGTGACACATAATGATAAGGGAGCATAGTTTTAGCTTTTGAGTGCTTTTTGAATGTTGATTGTACAGGGTGTGGGGTGACAGGTCTGTGAAACCACATTTTTGGCATTAGAGAGATAAAATAATATATTTCTAAATCTTTGTATTTATCAATGCTTCCTTTTAATTATGAATGAATTGTGTTTCTTCATGATAATTGTTCAATGTTTATCTGTTAGTGTTAGGTCAAATTCAGAATGCTTATTTTTTCATCTCTGAGACTTTGTGTTCAAATTAATTCATCGCTCATTCACTCTTTTCAATGCCTCGAATCTCGATGTTGTACATTTCATTTCATTTAAATTCTCAATCTTTTTGAAGAAACTGTGGTTGGCAGTGGCAGTGGCAGCAATTAATGCCATATGTGATATGAACATCCGAAGCAATTTCTTGGACAACTCATAGCTTTAATGAAACAAGATTTGTAATGATTTCATATCGTTTGAATGAGTGATTTTGACAGCTTGTCAGCTTGAGTTAGAGTTCAAGTTGGCACGTAGCAAGATGTCAATCAAATTAGAAATTTTAATTATACGGGTTGGTAGCGGCACTAGTGGCTCATAAATAGGGATAGTGATTCATTGATTAGTAGATAGTGCCATAAAGGTTTTTATTTTCTAGGGTTAATAAGGATTCATGAAGAAGATGATGTAGTATTGGGGATACTATAAATTCTCCTACCTACAATTACGTAGTTATAGAGTAATCAGTAAAAGACGAATTTCCTTCAAGTTCAGAATGGGTGGAATTGGAAAGAAGTTGATTTGGTTAACCTGAATTTTCAGACGGGTTTTGAACCAGGATGAGGAGTTCTGATGGAGATAAGTGCTATACTGGCCTAATAAGTGCTATAAAGAAGTCAAAGTATATGGTCTAATAAATTTTATAGCTATAATATACGGTCTAAAATTGAAAAAATGGTCAAATATGTAATAGACCATCAAATTCCATAATGACATGCACAAAGCTATGGGCTTCCCAACTTAAACCTCTAGAATCACCATATAACCGTTAGATTTAAAAAGATCAACGGTGAAGAATTTGCAACTTGTAGACCTAAGACGTGTCATTCACTTTAATGTTCCAATCTTGAGAAACAAAGCATTTAAAGCAATTTGTACTGCTAAGTGTCAACTGTCAAGTGATTAATGTTTATTTTAAAAGTTAATATCATTAACTACTCAAGTTTCAACCGTTGGATGAACATTTGATGTATGGTTGTAGTTGCATTCCGTAATGACATGCACAGAGCGATGGGCTTCCCAACATAAACCTCCAGAATCATCCTATAACCGTTAGATTTAAAAAGATCAACGGTGAAGAATTTGCAACTTGTAGTCTTGTAGACCTAACTCCTAAGACGTGCCATTCACTTTTACGTTCCAATTACGAGAAAAAAAACATTTAAAACACTTTGCACTTTGAAATTGTACAGTGATTTTCAAAGTCTTCAATCTTCAAATTGCTCATTGCAGTGCACCACCCTGTTTTGGATTCCACAATTCCACTTCCAACAACGCCATTCCAATTTTCAAGCGTTGGGACTCATAATTTGGGTAAGTGAAAGAATTCCTGCGGCTACATTTCAACTTTCATCGTTTGACATTTCTTAAAATCTTATTTTGTCAAAGTTTGAAGTTTGGTTTTAGACTTTAGAGACTCAAGAATTCATTAAAATTAAGGAGGACTAATAGGTATTACTTATTAGGGAATTCAAATTACACAACTTCACATTTGTACAAGCAATAGCATGTCTACCACCAGTACCACTACAACAATGTCCAATAAAAAAATGCATTATGCAGAATTGCTTAAAACCCCAGGTTTCACCGATGGGTACCATGATATTTATGATCCTGAAATCTATGGTAGGCGTACCTCAGAACTTAGATTTTCATCTCAGAATAAGGCTGCAAAGTGAACAAAAGTTGATAGTATCAGTGCACTATGGGTAACTGGATTAGGGCGCATGATGTTACATGAAGTTTTCCCTTGCCCAAAATTTATCATGGTCTGTGTCGAAAATTATGATGATAAGAAAAGAGAAATTGTTAATAAAGATAACCAAGAAGAATTGTTATCCATTAATGCAGAAGGACTTGGAAAAGTGTTGGGGTTTACAACCGAAGAATTTGGAAACCACCACATTGACCTAGAAAAGCTTGCTAGTGATTATGAAGCAGTGGAAGAAAGGCTGAAAAATGATTTCTTAAATCAAATAGTTAAGGATAGAAACAAATTGAAAGGTGATCATAAGCCTCCTTATAATTTGGATTTTTTAAACCATGGGTTCAGGATACTATTTCCATGCTAGCATTTTGCCTCGGTCTGGATAGCAATTTGGAAGTGGGTGCAAGCCTCCTTGAAATGGTATATAATATCCATTATACTAAAGAACATGTCAAATATAATTATACACAGCACATTGTAGAATCCATGCATAAACAATTTTTAATGATTAAAGTAGGTTCCACGAAGACATTTAGGTTCACAACCTAATTGTGCTATCTTTTTCTATTCAAATTTAGAGGAATGTTTCAGACCAACAAGCTTCAGATTCAGCCCTACAGTAATGCAGAGGGAAAAAAAATGGCTCTAGTATATGAATGGACCAATGAGATAAGGATGCATGATTCTCAAAGGAACTACAGTCATTTTGTAGACTACTTTTTGGCTCCATTGCATCAAGTAATTACAAATAATCCAATGCCTAGATTGCCTATGTCATGTAGAAACTGCATGCAACTAGGAAAAGAAATACAATTGGTTGATTGGTACTTAATGGAAGAATATATTGTGCTGAGATTTTATGGATCGGGAGTACAACCATACAAACTTCCAATACATGTGATAGAAAGGGTTTTTGCATTGGAATATGTAAGGCAGGTGCAGAGTGTTGATGAACTACACTTTCTCAGTCAACAAAAGAAGACCTTATTTCTTTCTTTACCTTTTCATGTGGAGGGTTCACATTCGAGAGAAAAGCATTTAGTGTGGCACATAATCTTTTGAATTTTTTTGACTTTGATGCTATCTATCACTGGCAGTATGATCCATGTGACATCATTAAATCAATGATTGTGGCCAATAGGAATGCTGCAAATAGAATTCAACATCAAAGTAAACCCTTGCTTGAAAAATTGAGAAACAAGGATTCTTGGGATGAGGTCAAAATAGCAATGGAGAAAAGTGTTGTTGAGAATGGTATTTCTTTTGAACAATTGTCAGCAGAAATTATGGCATTGCACCAAAAGACAATTAGGACATACAAAAATTTTTATGTAAAAAGTGATAAACCATCTAGTAGAGTAAAAATTCCAGGTTCTCTAGAGATGAAACTTATAGATAAAAAATGGCCACGATACAAAATTACTACCTTTTGGTCTATGAGGAAGGACCTAGGTGATCCAAGAGCTCTTGAAGAGTATGATAATAACAAAGAAGATGAAGAATTTAGCAAATTGTGGAATATAGAGCATGGGCATCCTGATGGACGTGATGAATCTGATGATGATATTGATATGGAAGAAGAAGAACAAAACCATGCCAATTACAAACCTGGTTTAAGTGAGGCCGCAAAAGCAGAATATGCTTCAACATATACTTCAGGAGCAGCCATACTTGAAAAAATTGGTTATGAAGGTGGTCCTTTGGGGTCCAAAGGACAAGACCCTTGGACGGTAACATATGTTGAGCATAGAAAACCAATTGATAAATCTGGCCTTGGGCTTGGAGGTGAAAAGCTAGACCAAGGGCATACAAGTGAAGCTCAATTTGTTAGAGCTTCTAATCCTCATCCTCATGGTTAGATACAATCACAACTAGGATATGCCCTTGGTGGAAAACTTAGTGCAATTGGGAGTGCCATTGGTGGTGATGGTATGGGTAGTAGTACTAGTAGTGGTCAACATGTGCAACAACGACAAATTACACACAATACTAAGAGGAAAACAAAAAAAGATACCACAGAAACAACAGGTGATCAAGGCAATCAAAAGAGGCAAAGGATTTTGAGAGGTCAAAGTCACACTATCAGTGGATCCACTAGTACCACAAAGGAGTTATTTCCAGAAACTCCCACAAATCAAGTTAGTGTGGGTGCGACATCATTAGCAACTACAAGTACTCCTATTCCTTCGCCATTCAAGCATTCCATTGTTCCTGCCTCCCCAGGTTATGATTATTGAAGAATTTAAAAAGAAATCAGACTTGAATAAAAAAGAAAAGAAGCAACTGATGGAGAGTGCGTCTGCTGTAACTTCAGAGACTGCAACAACCATGGTATTACCCACATTTGACACACATAAAGAAATCATGGAGTACACAATTGTTGTTCCCATAGTTCAAAACAAACCAACAAATTAGATGGATAGATCTGAATACTAGGTAACCAATTTTCAATTGGATTTTTCTGGCCTAAAAAATACCGACAAAATTAATGTATCAAAGAAGAACAATGAATTGGTGTACACATCATTGCTAAAGCAAGATAGAGAGAAGAAAAGGTTGCAGACCCAAATAGAAAAGTTACAGGCAGACCTAGCAAGTGAGAAAGTAAAGAGGAAAGCAACAGATAACAAGAGCAATGAATTAGAAAAAAGAATAATAAAATCTGCCTCTATATCAGCAAGCAATGAGGATAAATCAAATGAGAGAGAAGTGAATGAACTGAAGCGAAGGCTAGATGAGAGCAACAAGAAATATGATGAGGAAAAATCCACTTTAGAAAAGTTAAGACTAAACATTGCGAATGGAAATGCACAGTGGGAACAAAAATTGGAGAAACAGAGAAAAACAAATGAAAGATTGGAGACAGAGCTGACGGAAGCAAAAGAAGAAATTAAGTCTTCTCAAAATAGGTTATCTGCATTTTGTAGAGATACAGTGAGGCATATGAAACAAAAGATCTGGGATGAAATAATGCAGAGGTTTGATCATTTGTGTGACATGTTTCAATTGATTGATGCTACCAGACAACATTATAAGAAGCTCAACAAATATTTAGTGGACAAAAAAAAGGTGATGGAATTAGAGAAATCTGCAAATGAAGTTCTACAAACAGTCTACAAAGCCAGTGACAATGATCTGAAATCAAAAGGGATTACTAATCGGATTGAAACCTCAATGAAGTTGTCATCTATCATTGAAAAGTGTTTGAGAATGTCTGAAACAAAGGAATATTTTCATTTGGTTGCAGACAAGATGAAGGTGGTGGATGAAAAGGTAAGGAAATTCATAGAGCTTGGTTTTCAAGAGCCTTTTGACACAAATGAGCGATTCATTGGAAAGGATGCTTTCAGAAAGAAGATGGAAGGTGCAAGGAAGATTGATTTGGACCAGTTTCCTCATAACCAAGATGTGAACTATTTGGATTCCATCAGAACACTGATAACCTTGAATGCAAAATTGACTAAAGAATTCAAGATAGGTTCCATTTCCAATTACAATCAAGAAATGTTAACAAAACTTCAAGTCAAACAACATCAGTTAGAGAAAATGGCAATTCCACCACCTGAAGAGTGGAAGTTGCTAGAAAAGTTGATACAGTGACTTGATCTATTATTTTCAATCTTTGATAATATGAGTTTTGAAGTTCCAACTCAGCTCTGTGCAGACTTGTCTTTGGGCATTGGCAAGATTTTGCATTGCCAATGCCAATATGCACTCCTTCATGTGAAATTCAATTAAAAAGCTCAAATTCAGACTTCAGTAATGTGATGATGTTCAATTATCTGGATTTTGTATTATTTATTTTATCATTTGAACTAGTGATGAACTGTTAGCTCATTATATTTACTTCTTGGTAGAGCTTCCATTTCCAAGTTATGGATGTTGAATTGTTAGCTCATTATATTTACTTCTTGGTAGAGCTAAAGCTTATAAGTTATGGATGTTGAATTGTTAGCTTCTGTTATGTTTTGACTAAAAATCCTGATCAGTATCCACCAACTTACACCTCACCCACATCCCACATACTACAAAAATACACTACATTTGATTTTATGATTAGCACAAATTGCAGGGATTTGTGTGACAAGATCCATTTTGTGGCCCACATTACTACTTGATCAATGATCATGTCCATAAATAAATCTAAAACCCCATGGTCACAGCCCCTATTCCTGAAGAATTCAAATTCAATGTACTGACAAATTGAATAACATAAACAATTTGAATAACATAAACAACCACTTTGGAGATAGCCAAATAAGTTAATAACTTATAAGCATATGAATCCACAACAATTGAACACTCGAAAGAAAATTAGTAAATATGTGTAACCTTCTCCATTGTATTGATCTTCAAAGTTCAAATGATATACATTATAAAAATAGTTTATGATATGAATAATGAGATGGATGGGCGAATTGGTGCAATCTATTATCTATCTTCTTACTATTTTCTACTCTAAAGTCTAATTAATAATGATGTGATGATCCATTGATCTCCTATTGGGGTCTTGATCTCTCTTATATATGAGAGGCAACAAGCTACAAAACCCTTGCAAAAATTCATGATGTTTTGACAACTAAACATAACTCAAATTATAAATAAAACAATGCCACAGGTGAATGCACTAATCCGTTAATCTCCAAGCAGAAGCTCATGACCACTGACCACCTAAGATCTGTTCAAGGCTTCTACTCCATGATAGGGCACTCATCATGTTGTCGGTTGTCGTTCTTCCTCTGAATCTGATGGTTGTCCCGTTGGATCTAATTCTGACAAATCTACAGTTTGGCTAATAAACATATTGACTGCAAAGAGGTGATGGATGTACTCCTGTTCAGCATAGGTGTCCACGTTAGAGATCGCCTCTTTCATATCATATTCCAGAGACATTATTTTTTCGAGTTGATTATGATTGTTTTGTCAAACCATATCCTCGTCATTTATTTCTTGCAACGCAGCAATCAGAAGCCCATCAAGCTCTTCCTTCCAATCATCATATTCTCATGGGTTTCTAATGCCAGAATGAAGTAACGGGAGTGGGACTGAATCAAAGCAGTCGAAATCTTCCCTAAGCCTCTTATGATATCCGTTATGTGATTCTACCAACTTGTTATATGTCAGCAATATTTGTCCTTTCATGACATTCTTATCTACGAGCTCCTTTTTTTTCTCAATCATTCTAGGCTGCAATCGTTCATTCTCCACCAATGCAATGAGTGTCTGATTGAATACTTCCCAATATTCAATAGCACATTTCATCATTTTATTGAACCTTTCTTTTATCATTTCAGATACAGTGTTATATTTGATGGTTTTCACTTCTTTCTCCAATTCTTTGCATTTCCCCTGGGATTTCAGATGGCAATTCTTCCAGTAGGCTACATCAGCCAATGCATCAAGCACTCTCTTATCTTTTTCAAGCCATGGGGAGTACAACTCTGATGTGGAGGAGGAAGATGTTTTTCTCGCTGATTTGCTAGCTCCTTCTTCAGTTTGTCATTTTCCTTAATCAGTTTATCGATCTGTGCTTTGGTAAATTTTGCCACATTTATGTTCAATTCTGTTGTCTCCATAGGGTTGGTATCCACTACTCGTTGAACCAAGAGATGACCAAACACTTGGTTTGGATTACTAATTATAGCAAGTCTTTTATCATGGGGATATAGTGACCAAATAAGCAAGGTGGCTTCATCTGGGTTGTACCCAGATCCTAAATACATTTTGTCACTTGCTTCTTCTATTAAGTTCATTGTTGTATCCCCTCTTTTTCTGAAGCTATCAAATACAATTGAAGAGCTAATATCCCACCCTAGCAAGAGCAACACTCCAGCTTCTTGAAGCAATTCCCTACCTCTTTCAGGAGCGATGGACTCCATTTCCTTTTCTACCTCCCTTTTCAATTCCTCCAGAGCGGTTGCCTCATGTTCAGGAGTGATATCCTGTATCTGTTGTCTCATTTTTCTACCTTTATATTCATAAACAAATGATTTAAATTCAAAAGATTTAACAAAATCACAATCAGAAATAAACTGTTGTCCAACCATGACCCTCACATCATCAGATAGTTCATTTGATGCCTCAAATCTTACAATATTCTTCTCTTGAGGGGGATTGTACTGTGCAATCACAGGAGCACTGATTTGCTTGACCTGCTCACCCTCTTCATCGCTTTGCTCTTCTTCACTTATATCAGTATCTACAAAAAAACATACCTCGGGAGTAGGTTGTGAAGGTATGTAATCCAAGGGCTCTATGTCTTCAACTTGTACTCCTGAATAGGTTGCATGAGGTGCATCAAAAACAACTGGGGGAACATCCTTTATGAGTTCATTGACATGAGCGATGAGTTGCTCAATTCTTGTTAAAGGATCCTGTATCTCACCAAATGCCTTTGAATAAGATGGGACATTTTTCCTCTTCCATTCCTCTGCAAGCATAATCTTGTTATAGGCAACCGTTCTTTCCTTGGTGGAAGCCTCATCATGGTTTCTTATGACATCTTCGATTGAGAACAAATGTTCATAACCTGATAGCCCTTGCGATAATCTCGCCTTGTGAATAAACCCTTTTGCATCAAATTGTTTCCTTACATCACCTAGAGGTAGGTTGTACTGTGCTAATTTACCATCAATTTCTCCATATCCTTCATTGGCAACCACTGTAAAGTCTCCAAAACATAAGGTGCTAGGCATAATTGATTGTTTGCTATGTCCTTTGAGGTGTTTGGAATCATATTTTTCCAATTGCCTCACAATTTCTAAAAATGCAATTCGGTCAGGAACTACTCGTGGCATCAAGTGTGGAGCCCCTTTGAACCCATAAACCCTTATCACTGTACAATCAGGGAAAGCATACCAGTCTCCCCAGTTATGATTCACTTTATTTCTCCGGTCATTTTCCTTTGGTCTTAGAAATCTTTGTACTTCTAGGGATAGGTTATAGTTGCACGGATACCCTAGCAACTTCATCAATGGTTTTACAAAAAAATCTTCAAAATAAAGGTAATGAGACCTACCAAATCGGTTGTCCCACAATGAAGTCCACATTTGTACAGGTTTAAAATCTCCATTTTCATCTATATCTTTTATCCTTAATTCTTCACTCTAGACCCCTTTGACTTGTCCCTCGTACAATAGCAATTGCATAAGCAAAGAATAGTGTTCAAAATTAATATTATCACTATTATTTTTAATCTTTTCAAGCCCTCGATGTAGGGCGTTGGCCAAGTAGCTAGCATAATCAAATGGCCTGGCATCCTTGCTCTGTATGTCTGTAGCTAAGACCATTGGGGCAATCGACATGAGAGGCAGAACCTCTACTCCCAAAACCTGACCAGCTGAATAATAGGTGTATCAGAAATACTCTTCTAACAAATCTTCATGGAAAGGAGGGTTTTCACTGCTAGAGAACCTCTTGAGTTGGCCTCCATCATCCTTGGGCCTATGCAAAGGTAATTTCCATCTCTTATAGCTGGTATCCATGTGGCGATACTCTGTCAAGAGATCTTTGAGCATGAATGATAAATTCAGTGAACACTCTAACTGAAAGACATTAGAAATGAGATCCCTAGAAATAACAAGCATGTCACCCCCGCCATGTGACTGAATAGTTATTTTCTTGGGGTCATATCTGATAGCAAGAGCTTTAATTAGCTTGGCATTCACAAACACGTTGGGCACCACAAGTCTTCCCAGGTTCAACCTCCATGGATTGCAGATTGGTTGGAACCTAAATTGTTTTCTGTAATGGTACATGAAGAGGTCATACCCTCGTTGCAGTGTCCAAATATCCCCTAAGCCCTTATGTTTGTCCCATAATCGATCCATGGAAGGATTCATTTGAGCACTCCTCTTGGGTCTCGGCCTCGACCCAGGACATTGATCTATCAAGTCTTCTGTTTTTTAGCTTTAGGTTTGTCTATACTCTCTTCCATTATTTAAATCTTAAGCTTTTGAGTAAAATAGCTTCTCAGCTGGGTCTGAAAGTGAAGTACTTACGTGAGTCTCACCGAGTCACCTCCACAGTCCATCGATCTTTTCTGTGTCAAATCTCCAAGTTTTTGCCTTTCTGCTTCTGCCCTAAGAGAAATCTTCTAGGATTTTGTAACAACTATGCGATGAAATTGTGATATAATTCACTTCAATTCTAGTTCATAAATGCACCGCAACACGATGCCATGAGATGTCACATTAGTCTTTCACCGATAGCCACCCTCTCCATCGATGGACACCTATCCTTCGTTCTATCAGTGGGACGCCAGATAATGTTTCCCCAATGCACCATCATTCCCCCGATATACTTTATGCATTCGACAATTCATGCCCATGGCCATGGGCCATGGTTATAATTCACAGTTACGTTTGTTGACAACTTGACTCTATCGGTATATCGGGAGAGCAACTTAGGAGTCACCCTGATAGAGTATTGTTACACCGATACTAGGTTGTGCGCTATTTTTATTGGGTCATCGGCGGGATTGTGATGGGGTTCCACCGATGAAGCATTGTTAGGCCGATGGTATTGAATTTTGTTAGGAATGGGGGAAGGACTACATCACTATGGAATTTCAAATTTTGTTTAATTACGCTGACAACATTATACAGTGGAAGCAACAAAGGAATATTCGTAAAATTTTTGAAGCTTCATTGAAAATGACAGGCAAGTGGAAGTATGTGCTCCTTAAAAATAACAAGCACATAAAATGTTTTTTTTTCCTATTTTTTGAATTTTTTTAAATTAAAAGCTTCGCAATAAATAGTTGTTAATTTAAATACTTTTGGATTAAAATTACAAACTAAGATATGTATGCTTAAATAGTTTTTTATATATATTATTAATTAATATATATAAAAATAGTAGAAATAGCTTTTTATATATATTATTAGTTTTAATATATTTTATTAATTAATATTATAATAAACAATGTTAAGTATTGATAACTTTCAACATTCTTTATATATATTATTAATTAATATATGTATACTAGTATTTATGGATGCAATGTGAATGTAGGCTATAATATGGATCTTGTCACACAAATTACTACAATTTGCATAGTTCATAAAATCAAAGTGTGGTATATTTTTGTGATTATTGATAAAATAAGATAATTCATGCCCATGGTCATAAATTATAATTCATGGTTACTTTTGTTGACAACTTGACTCTATTGGTATATCGGGAGAGCACCTTAGGAGTTAGCCCGATAGAGTATTGTTACACCGATACTATCATACTAGGTTGTGAGCTATTTTTATCAGGCCATCAATGGGATTGTGATGGGGGTTCTGCCGATGAAGAATTGTTAGGCCGATGCCCAATGGTATTGAATCTTATATAATTTATAGAATATCATCAACTACGTTACTACAGTTTGACTTTGGCATATGTATTATGATTCATGAAGTGTAATATAATATAAAATATCATGGAGACTTGGACTGCAATATAAAATAAAATATTCTGAACTTGAAGTGCAATGATACACAATTTATTTGAATACAATATACAAAATCATCAACTACAATTTGGAATATGATTCAATCTGACATGCAATGCTTGAGTGCAATATAAAATAAGATATCATGAACATGAAGTGCAATGATTCACAATTTCAATGTTCATTGAATACAATATAAAATATCATCAGACATCAACTACAGTTTGGACTTTCGAACAATGGAAACTGATTCATGAAGTGCAGAAAAAATACCTAAAACCTGCTAATTATCTCCCATTTCCCAAATGGAGTCAGGGTCCTCAAACCGATCCTCATCTTCAGATAAAGTAAAAGAGTCATCTTGATTCTGAGACTGCTCTACAGTTTCTTCAGCCTGTGTCTCAAATTCAACATTCATTGTTTGATTTGTGTCAATTTCAATATCATTGTCATCTGTCCCAGGCCCAGTCCCACTGCCACTACCACCAGTACCGGTGGTTGTTGGAATTGGAGAGCCTGTGTTGCACAACCCGGTCCCTCTTCTTTCACATGTGGACCTCCAGATTGCGAGTGCCCTTTCAAAAGGAAATTTTTTGACATTATACGCAGTTCCTTTCATCCTCAAGCAATTTTCCAAATTCTTGTCCAGTTTGTTTCTTAACTTTGATTTCAAAAACCCCAATGTACTGAAAACTCTCTCATCCTCCACTGACCCCAATATCATTGTTTGACATAAATCAGCAAGTTTGAAATATTCTGACATCGAACCACACAATATTTCACTTTGACCTAAGCTTGTCCAAACCTTTTTTATTGATCCCGATTCAAAGGCCTTCTCCTTGCCCATGGATTTATACTGCTCCCTCATAGCTATTGCAAAAATCCGAGATTGCTTTCTAAGCTTATTTTCATCTAAAATTCCTTCTATTATTTGTTCATTGTATGTTACCTTTTCTGAAAACTGTTCGATCAAGATTTTTACTTGATCATGAAAATATTTTGGGTTATCTCGGTTTACCCAAAATTGAGGATACACAATACCCATGGCTTCAAGTATTTCATGTCGAGGGAATCTTTCACGAATCTCCGAGGAAAGAGATTTTGCAATTTCCTTCAAATTATCACTAACAGATTTAACAATGTCATTAAAATCTTCCTCATTAACAGGTGCTTCTTTTCTAGAGCCCTTGGCTATCTTACAATGGTACATTGGTATCTCATATCCACATACACAAATACATAAGTGCCCGCTTGCATTAAACTATAAATAATTATCAGGATTATTCAAATCAGTAATTTTCCGCCACATCAAATAATTTGCGCCTTCTTGTGTTAGATCTAGATATAGATGATCGAGGGCCAAGCATGTAAGTTTACGTAGATTAGCATATTCATAAATATACATAGTTCTATCTTGGGCTTTCTTCACAAGATTGTTCATCTCATCCAGCATGGGGAGAAGACTAGCTAAAGTCAAGAGTGTCTCTATATCGCTTAACCTATGTAAGAGGTCAGGAGCTTTGTCTACTGTGCTGCGATGCTCGTACATCACTCCAATCAAGGATTGATATTCTGAAAGAACTCGTTGCGCTGGTCCATGCAGGGAGATCCATCTGGTATCGACATCCTTGAGAAGCTTGTTTCCAGGTGTTATTCCCTCAGCAAAATGTTGAAATTCAAGGAAACGTTTGGGACTTCGGTAGAAGTATGCGTAGATCTTGCGAACTAGATTTTCAACTTTTGATACTGTAGGAAACTTGCTTACAATTTTGAATGCTAAATTCATTATGTGGGCCATGCAGTGAATGCCAAGCATGTATGGTGCACAAGTAGTTTGTAACTTTGTGCAAAGACCGCTCCTTTGACCTTGCATCACTGCAGCTCCATCAGCTCCTACACACACCAACTTTTTGGCAATTGTCAACTCATCCATACCTGCAATTTCATTCAAAGATTTCTTGACTAGTTCAAATAGATTTTGCGATGTTGAATTGTCCTTCATTTTATGAACACAAAGAAGATGAGCTTGGTGAACATGTTGTTCTATAGTATACGAATGCATACAAACCCAAGAAGTATTGTCTACCGCAGTAACTTCATCTAAAGATAATGCAATGAAATTTGACTCTTTTAATTTCTCCTTTAAATCTTGCTTTTCCACTGCAGCAAGATAGTTCGCCCATTCCCATCCAGCGTTTACTGACCAATGTGAGAAGGGAAAGTGGGGAACACTCAAATAAGATAATAAATCAAAATATTTTGGGTAGTCTGTCATAGGATGCCCCCTGGACAAAATATGAAAAACAACACTCATCTGAACAGTTTTTGATAGATTTGCTGTGCCATGGCTTTTCCAAAATGAGCCTCAAGTGTACCTTCACATTTTTTAATCTTCGACATTCTATGGTTATGCTCTCCATAATCTGCGGCATACTTAACATGAAGACATTCTTCCTTTGATTTCCATCGTATGACTGATTGTTCCTTTCCGTCTACGATTTTTTTTTGTAAACTTTGTCGATATGCTTTTCTATAGTGTCAAGCTTTAGCTACATCGTCTTGTCTCTTCCACTTTTCCAACTACAAATCTTACATCTGACCTCTGTTGCCCTTTCAATATCATTTTCGTTTGATACCCCCACTGGTTCAAGGAATGGGTACTTCGACAACCAACCAATTTGAAAATTCCTTGTCATTTCCCACTCACGCCCCGATTTTGCTTTGCCTTTTCTTTTCTTGCTACCAACATCATCCTCATCCAAGTCGATTATCTCATTCTGGCTATCCAGGGTATCCCTTGGAACATCTTCTGCGGTATTGCCATCCTCATTTGATACATTTTGATTTAACACAATGACAATCTCACCTTGACCTTCCTGTGGCGAAGAGTTGATGATGTATCTCCATCTTCAATAATATTTGGTGGAAGAGTTGATGGTGTAGCTCCACCTTGATCTGATGGATTAGAAGCTTTGCCAATTCCAAAGTAAGACTGTATGGTACCTCTCCTATTTTGGGCGTTTTGATGGCCTCCCAGTCTCTTCATTACCCGCCTGCTCAGGAGTCTTACCCTTGCTGCTCGACATATTGATCTCACTTCGAATAAAAGCTAGAAAAAAATGTCTTCTTGTTTAAGAAGGACAGACCGACAGAGAATATAGATCCCATTCCCTACTTAAAATTATGTTTAAGACTGAAGCAAGAATGGAAAATAGATAAAGAAATCTTATTATTATAACTAATAGTCTAATAACTAATAACAGTATGAAGAAATGATCACTCACCTTTGAGTCTACGTTTTCGGCTTTCGCTGACTTCTGAATTGAGAAGTAGAACCTCAGAACGAACAAAATGTGTAAGAACAAATAACAGTTTCAATTGTATTTATATCAATCCATATTTGGCGAATTCCGCGGGATTTTGAAATGGTATGTTAAAAATTTGGTGAATCCCGCGTGCTTATACAACGATACCTCAAAATTTTCAAGGCGAAATAGGTCCTCATAAGCAACTATTTATAAATTTTAATTGGCGAAATGGGTCTTCACAAACAACTATTTGTAAATTTTAATTGGCGAAATGGGTCTTCATATAATGTTGTTTTAATAGTATTGGCGAATATGTAGGTGACTTTGACATGCTCCCCGGGATTCCAGGCGAAAATATTGATCGGTGCATTGGAAACGCGTATTCTGTTATGGCGAATTTATTGCCTAAACATGCCTCGTAAAAAAAAACTGTTGGTGAATGGACATGCATTGGACCGATAGTCCGTGAATTCCTGGCGATTTGAACACCCTGCAGATACGGTAGATTCGCCAAATTCGAATTGCCAGATTCCTAGAATTCGCCAATTGGCGAAGATTCGCCACTAAAGTTATCCCGGGTTCTTAGTTGCTTGATTTTGGAGATGTAGTCTTGGATGTGGTCAAAACATTTTGGATCAAGATTTATCAAATCATTATCAATCTGATATCGCTTAATCTTATCTGTTTTACCATACAATTTTCCAAAAGTTTCCCAAGCCTCTTTAGGTGTTTTGCATGATTCAATATGAAATTGCAAATCAAATGAGACTAATAAACATATGCATCCAAGTGTTTTCTCACGATCAATCTCCCATTTTTCCAATTCTTTAGCATCGGTAGGTTTTTGAACGGTGTCCTTTAGATGACCTATTAGAACTTTCATCATGAGATAGTTTCATACTGATTTTCTCCATGTAGCATAATTATGTGGAATTAGGATTTCAATTTGAGATTTCCCCATCGCAGAAACACAAACCAAGCAAAAGAATGCAAGCAACCACTACAATATTATCCCCCCAATTCACTCAATCATGAAACCCCCCAAAGCAATATTTGATTTGACACTTTATATTTAGTGTGTTTATAGTTGCCACTTGTCAAACCAATGAAGTGGACTTTGATCTTAGTACATGCATATTGCCAAAATAGGCCTCAAGCTCAAAGTGAAAAATTTATAGTAGATGAGATAAATTTGATTATACCACTGGAAAGTACACAAAAAAACATGCACTTTCAAAAAAATATTCACCCAAAAATGTTACCGTAGGAGCAAGATATGAGCTCCCGAAGTTCCCAAAATGAGGACGAAGCAACAACACCTACGAGAATCTGCAATTTCTGGAAAAACCAGACACCAAATCCAAAAACTAATTGCACCACTGTGAAGAGCACAAAAAATTAGCCCAAATAAAAAAAAATTGCTCGAAAAAAGGAGTCAAAATGAGCAAGATATTAGACTTCAAAGTTCATTTGCAAAACTGAAAATTCAATCCATGAGGAGGGAAATTTTTTTCGAAAGCTCTACTGACGTGTTGCTGACATAGGTAAAAAACTAGCTTAAATTTGGCAGTCTGGTGGCCGTCAAAAAAGAATATTCGTTGGGACGACGAAATATTCCCTTCGCTGAAATCTACGAGATGTGACATAATATTCTTGGCCCTATGAAATGCGTGGTGGGTTGTGGACACGCCACATGGCAGAATCTAGGAGTGTTGGTTCTCTGAATAAATTGTCGCCAATTAAATATTACAAGCGTTGGGATTTTTTGGCAATGTCAGTTTGATTTTATCGGTCGACAACGAAGTAAGGGGCCATGGTGGTGGGGCCTCCTGCCCTTGCCATGTGGCAGGCCATGGGAGCTCGTGAGTACGAGTAGTACCAGGTACGTCTATGGACTAAATTATGTCTGCAGATCTTTATTTTTTATTTTTGAATAAAAAACTTTTGAAAAGAAATGTAATAGGTATTTTTTCAAAATTTTCAAAATTTTCAAAAAAAAAATTTCCACCGAAATTTTTAATTTTAATTTTTTTTTAAAATCGTACCAACACAATAATGATGACTTGGAGGGTCGTACAACTCTCTAGGCAATTTTTTTTTTCCTCACCAAACAACTGCTCCGATTTGGTCAATTTGGTAGTGATCTTAGGGTTTTTGGGCCTTCTAGATGCGATGGCAAGGTCGGATTTGACCCAAAATGCTCCAAAAATGCAGCTACCTTCTGGATTTGGCAACCACTCCTCAACTTCAAACCCTCATAGATTTGGCTTTGTATGTTTGATTTGGACGAAACAAAAGGCAAAATTGACTTTCTCGAACCTTTTGAATGCAATGGTGAGCTTAGATTTGCACCAGCAAGCTCTGATTTGAACTTGCAATAAAGAGCCAAAAATGGAACCTCCCCAAATCTGGGATCTCTCTTCAGAAAAAGACTCTCCAATGGCACCCAACCAGTTCTGATACCATGTTATAATTGGCTATGACTGCCAAGATCTTGAGACCAAATGAAAAGCACAAAAAAAGAATATAATGTGACAAGAATAAACTATATTCTTATCAATTTGATTCAATGATCTGAGATGTTGATTTTGATTGATTGATACAATGAGAGACCCCTTGGCTATATAACCAAGGTGAAATGCAAGATGTCTTAGGATAATGACAAGTGTCTTAATCATATGACATGAGACAACTAATCACACTTACCTAGGTCACATGTAGTAGTTGTCAAAAGATAAGATAACAACTAATGACAATTAACACATTCTAGAAAGATTCCTTCCTATGACCTAAGTAAACTTAACTAACATGTAAATAAGTCCCCTAGTAATGAATTCACTAGGTACAAGACTTTATTTACACCGATACTAAATGAGCCTTGAGGTGCATGATATCGGTCGTCAACTTCTAAACACCTTGAGATTCTTACAAATGATAATTTTCTAATCTCTCCATGTGCCCTCCTTCATAAGCAATACCTTCCATTATTGTTTTTATTTTCCCAAATTCATCTCTCAACAACATTAATTAACTTCATTTTCTTTTTGATGATAAAATATTCTTCTAATCTTTTAATTCCTTTTATAAGTGGTTAATTGTGGTCTTCTATTGTTTTGCTTTAGTTTCATTATTACCAACTATTGCTTTTGCATTTGCAAGTTGACCATCCACACATTTTTCCTCATCCACACTACTTTTACATGTTAAACACCCCCTAGTATTCCTTTTTATGATCTTCTAACTTCTTTGTTATATCTTTTACTTGAAGATTTGGAGCATCCGATCCCTCGTCAATGCTTAGGACAACACCATCCATTTCTTTGATAGATTTTTCAATGTCTTCAATACTTTTATGTAGCTTTGCAACTGCTTTTTGCTCAGCTTTGAGAGTGCCTTTTTTTATTACAAAATGCAAATGTCTCTTTTTAATAAGTTGTTTACAAAACTTGTCTACCTTTTCACATAAGGTCCTTTCTTGTCTCCACCCAATTGATTCTCTTTTTTGCACTAACATTTGATATTGCCTTCTCCTTTTCATTTATTTGTAATTCTGTGTTTTGTGGAATTATTATGTTTGAGAATCTTTGATTCATTTGTTCAAATTCACTTATAACAGCATCTCTCACTTTCTTTGACTGCATAAATTCATGTGCAATACAAAACCTCTTGAGTTTATCCACCTTCGCATTGCCATTTGCACATGGAATATACTGCACACACACCTTCCTCAACTTCTCAAGAGAAGGAATAATCTCTTCAGTCAATATATTAT
This sequence comes from Sequoiadendron giganteum, assembly GCA_007115665.2. Taxonomy (NCBI): domain Eukaryota; kingdom Viridiplantae; phylum Streptophyta; class Pinopsida; order Cupressales; family Cupressaceae; genus Sequoiadendron; species Sequoiadendron giganteum. Next base: position 595,223,087 of record CM021103.1, on the reverse strand, counting down.
CTATCTCATTCACTTTGGTCTGCTTCTTTTCAAGTGTTTTCAAAGCATATTCCTTTTTCATTTCATGCATTCTAGTACCAGATGCATCTATTTCTACATTGCCATTTTCCCATTGCACATACTGCACACACTCCTTCGTCAACTTCTCACTTGAGCAGGAACAATCTTTTCAATCAATACAAATTATGGGTAAATGTGAGAAGATGAGTCCACGAAACGTGGAAGTTTCTTAGACAAAAAATGAAATCAACTTGCAAAAAATAGGATCTCATTTAGCTTCGAGATCCCGAGCCTAAATTCTAAACGAGATCCCCTTTTTCAAAGCAAGATCTCATTTTGAAAAAAAAACTGTTTTTGGAAAATTTTCAAAAATGGATCCCGTTTTGAGAACTTTCTAGTTTTGGAAACTTTCAATTTTTGAAAAAATTCCATTTTCGACAACTTTTCAAAATAGGACCTCGTTTTGAAAAATTTCCATGTTTAAAAACTTTATGTTTTTGGCAAATTTCAAAACGAGATCCCATTTCATAGAACCATAAAATAATTATTTTTTTATGAAACGGGATCCCTTTTTTAAAATATGAATTTTTGGTTGAGTTTTTGGCTTGTTTTCGATTCAAAAAATGGCTTGGGGACTCGAACCTAAGCTTTGGACCTGGTTTGACTTGCAATTTGAAGGTCATGTCAATGTCACAGGAAAATAGTGACTTTGGACATATGTCTGAAGACCTATTTTGTACAATTTTTTGATGAAATTAAAACCCATTATAGATGAGACACTGCAAATTCTAAATATATATTTTTTAAAAAAATTGATTTTTTTTCTATTTTTCAATTAATTTTTGATGAAACTGGTCCGTAAACTTGAATTATCATGGTTTTTTAGTATTTTAATAACTTTTATTAAAATATTATTTTGTAAAATGAATTGCACCAAAATGTACTTTAGACAATTCTTTTCAATTTAAAAAAAATCAAAAAATTATAAGTTTAGGTCATCTTATGCGTGATGTACACTACAATTTTTCAAAACAACAAATATGGCCAATAAAAATTTAACAAAAAAAAAATATTCAATAAAAAATTACAAATAATATCAAAAACATGCTTCAGTGAGTTACAAATCTTTTCACAAAAAGACTTAGAAAATATGATTATTTAGGTCAAAATATGGATGACATACACGTGCATGGTATGGTAAAAAAAAAGTGACTTTTAAATAATTCTTTTAGAAACGCCTATTGAAAATAAATTTTTATCATCTAGGTATTGAAATAAATAATATATTTGGAAACTAGACTTTGAGTACTACATTTTATGATTAGTGACTTTTTTAAAGATTTCATCTCTAAGTGCTTCAAACTTTAAGGTCAAATATGACAAATTTTGAAAATCAGGGAAAACACTTCTACTTTTTGGCCAAAAAGTGGACTCAACTTCAATGCACACACCCTTATCTATCTCATTCACTTTGGTACATGCTTCTTTTCAAGTGTTTATAGAGAAAACTCATTTTTCATTACATACTTTCTAGTACTTGTTGCTCAAGTTCTACATTGCCATTTACCCATTGCATATACTGCACAAACACTTTCCTTAGCTTCTCAAGAGCAAGGATAATCTCTTCAATCAATACATTATCTTTTATCTATCTCATTCACTTTCGCCCACTTCTTTTCAAGTGTTTTCAGAGAAAATTACTTTTTCATTCCATGCATTCTAGTACCTATTGCCTCAAGTTTTGAAATGTGGATGATGCATATACATTTCAAGCTACAACCTAAAAAATCCTAAACATTATTCTAACCCACAACTATATTTTGATCCATCATACTTTCTATGTACCAATCATATGAATAAATTTAAATGTATTATTTACTATAACTAAGAGTTATAAATTTTGAAGGTGAGCTTCATTGTATTCTTACTATGTAAAAAACAAAAGATTTTCATTACATTCATACTATTTGTATATAATTGCATGTTGGTAAACATTCCAAGTGTCTAACCAAATTGAGCTGAGGGGTGACAAACTAATTGGGTTTTTACCATGTTAATTAGAAAAGGTTTTGATTACATTTATACTATTTTGTAAAATTGCAAGTTGCAAAACACTCAATGTTATTAAACCTTCTACACGTAACAACCTAATTGGTTAGTCACCCCTCTAGTGAATTTGGTTAGTTTATGTATCCCCACCTAAAAATCCTTCCTATGCTCTCCACCCTTTAGGTTCAAGCATGTTGAACCACAAATTTTGGGGAAAAAGAGGGTTCTCTGGCACTTCTAAGGTTTTCACCTAAAAGGAGAGGTTTCTTTCACACCCAAAATCTACAAGGTTCATTCAATATTAGATGCTAAGTGTGTGTGATTTGGAAATGTGTTTATATGCTGAAAACTAATGAAAGAAACTAACAATTGAATGCAATCTATTGAAATGCAAAAGAGTATTGAAAACACTATGTAAAATGACCTAAGAATGCATGCAAACAATAACAAAACTTAATGAAACAAAAGAGGTGCACCTAGAAATTGAAGCTTGATGAAGAGGAGCTTTGGAATCTTGCATAATCTATTGTTGAGGCCAATTGAGACACTTACACCAAGCTGGGCGATTTAGTCTTGTTTTGGGGAGATTCTGTCGGAATAGGTTTCAAGGAAATGGGTATCCAGAACTGCAAATATCACTTTTTAGGCTTGGTAGTGGGACTAATTCACCAATGATGGTGACTTAGTTCACTTATAGATTTTGAGGATCTTGAAGTTGGAATCTGTAGCTTTCAACTTGTACTTCTTCTCTTGACAAAAATCTGGATTTGAATTTGCAGACTTTGACCTGTAGGTTGTCTGCAAGCTTCTTTTAGGGCTTTGTTGATTTTGAATGATGTTTATGGAATGTTGAAACCTTTTAACACCTTACTCTTTGAAAAATATGCATACAAGACCTACAAACACACATGCAAAGAGGGAAAAGGGTTATGGTTAGAGAATAGGGGTTTGCCTTAGTCAAACCCCATTTTGGTAATCAAACCCTAGAAAATGAAATGAAATGTAAAGGGAAAGATGATTGAACAATTTGCAAGTGCCACAACTCACCAAAAACGTTGATGTAGAAGTATGAAGATATGCAAGAAACAACTCCAATGGATGGATGCTTGATGATGCCTAGAGTGCTTGAATGGTTGATTGCTTGATTGAGAAGAATAACAGTTTGGAGATTGTTTGGAGGAGATTGTTAGGAGGACATGAAAATGAGGGGAAAACCCTTTATTTATACATGATTTTCCCTATTTTCCTGAAAATAGCTCATAATAGGTTGACCTTAGGTTTTAGAGGATAATATCCTGCCAAAATATTAAAATTAATTTGATTTTTAAGCCTGATGGGACTAAGTCGCCCAAGGTGGTGACTTGGTCCCACTACCTAGGTAATTTTACTAATTATCAGGAATTAAAGCGTGATTAATGTTGTTTAACTAGATTTTCCTCCAAAACACACTTAAGTATGACCTGTAAGTACATAATGGGGCCATTTGAACATAAGAAAGGGTCAAATTATTGATGACAAGCCTAGGAAAGTGTGAGAGTTTGTTACAACTCATTACAACACTTTGAAATAAGGCTTGGTAAGTGATAAAAAGAGGTTGTTTAGGTGAATTATAATAAAAAAGGTCCTAGAAAAGTGTGAAAGTGGCTTACAACACTTCACAACACCTTTTCAAGACATCATTAGGTTTTTGTTGATTTAAAAGTGTTCAAGGCCTAATGTGAATGTGTTGACCACATTAAAAAATTAAATCTATACAAAATTAGGCCAAAATCCATAGGAAAGGCCCAAATGAGTCAAAATGTCAAGGATACATTTTTTTGCGACACACATGCACAATGAAATAACTCATAACACTAAGTGTTTTCCAACCTATAATTATTTTGTGCATTATCATATTTAAACACATGTTATCTTAAAATAATACTTATTACAATTTAGAGCACATGTCTTACTCACATCATCCTACAATTCCCATGGGTGCACAAAATCCAGAGAAAGGGATAGCTTCTCGTGTAAGCCACCAGGTCGGTGAGTTTTATGGTGAAACTCCTCCCAAGAATGCTAACTACTAGAAAAATGTGAGAAACACAACCTGATGGCACCATTTTCTACTCATTTTCATTACTGTAATGTTTCCTCCCATCCACCAATTTCATCATTTTTATCCCCCATCTTGACAAACCCCACACTACGTCTCCCCATCATTTTATGTATATTTTTATGTGTTTTTGTAAGTTATCATGTTTATGAAATACATTCTTGTAGGGATAATAGCCACTTTTTTGGGTTAATCATCCAAGGTTTTTATTGACTTCTTAACCTTTATTCTTGCATAACCGATCTATACACCATGATTTATAACCAAAGTTTCTTGCAATAATTTGCAATGTTTTCATTCGTCTATTAAGTAATGGTTCAATTTACAATATCATTGAACAATGGTTATGATACCAATATTCATCATTTAGGCGTTCATTGAGAGACACGAGATATAAAAAAAAGTTTGATAGTGGTACTTGGTATCCTTCTTATATGTCTTCTCTGCCCTTATTGATTATTGCAAGCCTGTATCATATGCTTTTATTGATGCACTATACAAGTCTTGTAAGTACATTGTCACTGATTCTCTATTCTACTTAACCTGCAAAATTTTGTTTGTCATAATATTATCCATGGTTTATGATTTGTGTGAACAATGATGCATGATTTTCTTCAGTCAACACATGCAAGTATAGTGAATTGAGCATAGAAGACATCTTCCATTTGGATTGTTCAAGATTATTAAACTTCTTGCGATAATGTGACACATGATTTTCTTCAGTCAACACATGCAAGTATAGTGAATTGAGCATAGAAGACATCTTCCATTTGGATTGTTCAAGATTATTAAACTTCTTGCGATAATGTAACACTTGTATCTTTGTGGAGTTTTGGAGACTATAATTGAACTAAGAAAAGAAATGATAAATCAATCATTACTATAGAAAATTTGGCCTTTTTAGATATCAATTTGTACATTTGGAAAGGATTGGTATAGAAAATTGCATGTGGCAATACACAATGTGTTTTTTAGAATTTAATTATCTTTACTACGGATATGGCTATTATCCCTAAAAAATGTATGTCAAAGGCATGATAAGATAGAAAAAATATTTAAGCATATTTTTTTCTGGTGTATGGGAACATGTGACAACACTCGCTAATGACATGTGCCTAAACGTCTGTCAACATCCAACCGTTAGTCTTTTCTCATAATTATGCCATTTTATGTGAGATGGAGAATTATGTTATCATGTCTAAGACATGAAGTTTTGTAGGGAGATTAGCTTTTTCACTTTACTACCAATACAATAAAAAAGGAACAACATGCGAGGAGAGATGAGTTTTTCATATATCCGAATGAACGTTCAATTCTTCATAATTCCAACATAATGGAAAAATAGCAAATATAATTGTTGATATGTATTACAAGTGTTAGTAATACGCTAAATTAGAAATTAAAGTCCTATTGTACAATTTAATATGTTTTTTTATTATCTATACAAGCTAGAATGTTGCAATCAAGACAACATATAATCCAATATTGGTGAAATTTGGAATAAAATAAATTCTTTGTAACACCAAATGTCATTAATTTACCAATTTAATCTATCACTAACACTTGTCTTCCTTCCAATTCGTTGATATAAGTGAGGAAACAAAATTGAATAAAACAAGGGCAGGTGGATTGAGAAGGACGCTTCAGGAGAAGTGAAGCATTTGCACTAAATACAAGTGATTCTAGCTCTCATAGCTTGAATTGCAAGTGTATTGGACAGTTAAATTTCCAAAATTTATTTTGCATTTAGAAGTTTTGATTTATTTATATTTGAGATGCTTACTGTGGAGTTCAAGCAAATAATTTACAATTTAATTTAAATAAAATAAATGTTGCATTATTGTGTGCCTATTATATCCCAAAATTTTACATGAAGGATGTTTCCTCCTTGAAGTGGGAGTGTTACATGGGAAATCCTGAAAAACACCATTAAATGATGATACTACATCATTTTAATTTTCCCCATATTTGATTTATGTTTTCTAATTGTATAATTTATATAATCTCTTGCATTAATGTTCCCATGAACATCGCTAAAATATCCAAATTTGAGGCTTTCTTATAGTTCAATCAAATCAACAAAGTGCAAAAAAAAGGTTATAAATTTGAATTGTGAGGTAAACTCATCTAATGAGATAATGAAAAAATCTTACGTGTTTTCCAATAAGAGTAATATAGAATAGTTGAAAGAAATGTTGCATGAAGTATTTATTATTCTCTTTATCATCACTAATATAAAGTACATGTGGTCTCACAATTAACTGTACTCCTATGATATTGATTTGCCAACTAGAAACTTTGTATTGTGCCAATGTGTCGCATACATGTCAATAAATGAGTGTAAAACTCTATGGAATACAAATTAATTCATTGATTGTCATATATCGAATCGTGTACAATATTTTAAAAATATGATCTACATTTATATTAAAATTGATTGTTTATGATTCATGGTGAATTCGAGAACTTTTATTTTGAAAAGAGCGTGAATCAAATTTTCCTTTCCAAATACACCTTCAACTATTCATCTCATGATGTGGAGTTTTATAAAATATTTTATAAAAAATATATATGGTTGTGATCCCACCACCTAATGACATCACCTAGATTGAATACAAGTTGCTACAACTCTTGGTTTGAACAAATTGAATAGTTGATGGTTAATTTTAGGATGATTTCTCCAACACTACATCATTATGATTTGTCTCCCAAAATTGAACAAGAACCTTTGGATTCTTGGTAATTAGATCAAATATATTTGCAAAATAACACAATATTTATCATTTTTCATTAGATTAATTCTCCATTTCAATTATGTACCTTTGTTCGGTTGTGAAGCATCTCTAGATAGTTGGGTTTCATGTAAGGTTGTGATTAAGGAACATTGTTATTGTTATTGTTTTTACTCAGTATAATATACCATACAAAATACCAAGGTGAGGCCATAATAACACACAAATGACCATTAGGCTTCCCAAATTTTATATTGGGAATTATTGTTTTATAAACACAATGTGTTTTACAATGTAAAAGCCTCTTTAAAAATATGAGTATTCCTTGTTGCCCATTTTGGAGGTTTAGAAACATAATGTGTTGTCAACTATACAAACTCTTATGCCATGCTCTCCTTGCACTGTGAAGTGTGTACTATGAAGTACACTATGTATTGTCGATTAATAGAGGCCGCGTTAAATGAGAAATGTGTTATTTGATAAAATAGGAACTCATCTATACATTTTATATTTGAATCTCATGACAAAGCTTGGGTATAAGTAAAGGCATGCTTCAAAACACATTATGTTTCACAACCTGCACTACACAATGTTCAACATTGTCAACAAGTTTATTCATTATTGCCAATAATGGAAATAAATTGGTGTTCTTTCTTTTTATAATGCACACATACATATACAAACTTAAAAACCACAAGGGGTTGGGTACGTTGTGATGTGGAGGTTGACAAATATAGTGTTCTATGAAGCATGCATTTTTTATATCATACAGGTTGTGCAGGTTTAACTATCTACCTTGAAGCTTGGTATATACCATTGTGCAGTTGACAAATGATAGCATGTTTTCAAACCTTGTATTTGTGTGAGGACATTCATAAATAAACACTAACAACCGAATTCAAGGAAAACTTTAGTGGCATATCTTTGCCAATTGGAAAATATTAGATATCGTCCAAGTCGAAATCGGTGAATTAATCACACCCAACAAGGTGGCCAAATCTTCCAGATTTTACAAATTATTTGTCCAATGCATGTCCATTCACCATCGATTTATTTTATGAGTCATATTTAAGTGATCAATTTTCCATAACAAACTATGCGTTTCAAATGTACCGATTAATATTTTCACCTAGAATCAAAAACATGTAATAAAACACCTACATATTCACCAATACTATTAAAACAACATTGTACGTATCAGGACCCATTTTTCCAATTAACATTTACAAATAGTTTCTTGTGAGGATCCATTTCATCAATTAAAATTTATAAATAGTTGCTTATGAGGACCCATTTTGCCAATAACATTAAAACATAATTACAGTTGAGGACACATTTTGCCAATTATTGTGACACCTCCATGCTAATCGTAGGGCCATAATCACCTTGAAAATTACAACATATCATTGTATAATAACGTGGGATTTTCCAAATTTTTAATATACCATTTAAAAATCCTACAACATTTGCCAAATATGGATTGATTTAAATACAATTGAAACTGTCATTTATTCTTACACATTTTGTTCAGTTATGAACTTGTGAGATCTCAATTTGGAAGCTGCACTTGGAACCTTGAATTTGATTGTAAGAAAGTTACAAACTTAAAACACAAGCATTCCTGGATTAACGAATAACAAGTCAGTGAAAACCTAAACTTAAAGGTGAGTGATCATTTCTTCATAGAGTTATAAGATTTCTTTATCTCTTTTCCATTATTGCTTCAATCTTAAAGATGATATTGAGTAGGGAATGGTATCTATATTCTTTGTCCTTCTTAAACAAAAATATATATATTTTTAATCTTTTATTCTAAGTGAGAGATCAATATGTCGAGCAACAAGTGCAACAAGGGTAAGAATCCTCAGGGTGGTGAATGGACTTGGAGGCCATCAAAATGTCCAAAACGTAGAGTTACCATACAGTCTTACTTTGGAAATGGCAATGCTTCTAATCCATCAGATCAAGATGGAGCTACATCATCAACTCTTCCACCAAATATTAATGAAGAAGGAATTCACAATACCTCATCACCACTGGAAGGTCAAGGTGATATTTTCATTTAGTTAAATGAGTCAAATGAGGATGGAAATACTGCAAAAGATGTTCCAAGTGATAGCCTGGTTAGCTAGAATGAGATAATTGTATGTTTCAATGAATGATTTTAGTTGTGCTCACTATCCCTATTTATGGGCCACTAGTACCACTACCAGCCTGATCCCTGTTTACTTGTGAGTCATGTGAGATTGGGTATAATGATAATCATGCAAATAAAAAAACAACTTAATCAATTCATGTAACTTAAGTCTTACATTTACAATTAAAATGTTTATTTTGATTGACGTCTGTCTACATGAAAACTATACCTCAAGCTAAAAAGCTATCAAAATCACCACTCAAACTTGATATGAAATCATTATAAATCTTGTTTCAATTGATCATGAATTAATGACATCATCATCCATAGTACGTCACACAATTTTCAATATCAAGCTATCCAATCAATCAATTTGGATGTACATATGGAATTAATCCATGGTACCACAACCACACTTTCTTCAAAGAAATACAATCCAAAAGCTATATGAAAAATCAATAAAAATAAAGCACATGCCACGTGCCATACTTTCTGCCATTTTTAGTATCAAGTTATCAAATCAAACATTTTGATCGCTTCAGATTAAAAATTTAGAAGAGCAACCTAATTTTAAATCTTTGATAACCATTGATCTTTGATGAACTTAGTGCTAACCATTGATTCCTTTTAGACCATTAACCATGAGTTGAATCTCGGTCCCATCGAGGACAGATGCCACAATCGTTAATCGTTGATCTCAACCATTGATTTTCATGACCAAATATTTGTCACCTGAATTTGATACTCCATGGAATTGGTAATCGCCTAGGTCAAGGGGTCGGTCACCACAGTGACTCCAAAGGCTTAAGTCACAACTTAAGCGACCTTCAATTGTAGGTAGCCAATCAACGATAAAATATTATTTTGGTTGTCATAAATTTAAGTGATTTAATAAGTACAATAAAATTTCAACCATTAATTTTTGGAAATCTAATGGTTCTAGTGTTATTCTAGAGGTTTGAATTCCCACATCTAGTGCTTTAGACATTTTCTTTCAGAACACAACTACAACTGTCCATTGAAAATTCATCAAATAGTCGTGGGTTATATTGATTTGTGCTAACATCTAGCTTCAAACATAATGAATATGTTGAGACTTGTCCCCATTCCGAACACCTGATTTTCTCTTAGAAGATGTTTCTCCTTCTTTAATTTCCCTCCTCTTTACAACTGAAATATTAACAACCTACACGAGCTATTTTACTAAGAAAATATCAATAAGATTGCTAGTTTTTTGGTTAAAATTCGTAGTAGAAGATCCAACATCAAAAATAATTTGGAGATTTTGTAGTTTTATGGTTCTCGATCCCTTAGAATTTTAATATCATGGATGGCATTAAAATACATCATTCATTCATTCTTGTGCATCTCCTTCATCAACTTTGTGGCCCCCGCCACTCTTTACCAGCCAATAAAAGGGCCATGTGTCAACATCCCGCTTTCCCTCTGATATTTGTAAGTTTTAGATAAACATTCACAAGATAGTGCGCAACGACCTAGATCAACCCAATGACTATCAAATTTATTCCCCTTTAAGTAATAGCCTTCATTCTCATGCATCTCCTTCATTAGCTTTGTGGCCCCCATCACTCTTTACAAGCCAACAAAAAAGCCATGTATCGGCATCTCGCTTCCCCTCTGAGATTTGTAAGTTTTATATCAACTTTCATGGGCTAGTGGGAAATGACCCAGATCAACCAAAAAACCGTTAACTTGCTTTCCCTTTAACCAATAGGCCAATGACCACAACGTATATTCTCCTTTAGCAATAGACGAATGATATTAGAACATCTCGATGAACAATTTTGCATGTGCTCATACATCCTTTTAGTAACACGCTACTTAATCTTTCATAATTGCTGAGAAATATTTCACCAAATATTCCCATGCCCTTTATAGTTTTACAAGCAATGGCAATGACACCACATGGCTCATGCCCGTTAGCCCTCCATAAGCCTAGATTTGACAGTGGGTCTCCCACAGGCTAGCAGGGAATGAATGAGATTCATTTGTTAGAGTACATCTTAACCATTGATTTGATCGCATTCAACCATGGCTTTGAAAAATGGTAGGGCCCACCATGAGGGTGAACAGGTGTCACCTGTCCGCTATTCGTCTAGCTTCTTAATTTTATTATATTAATCTTGCAGGTTAGCAAGGAATCAACATAAATAATTCGCTAATGAAAATAACTTTTTTGGTTTGAAAATATTTTTGAATCATTGATAAAATCAGTAATAAAATGTCAACCATTGATTTTTGGAAATCTAACAGTTCTAGTGTTATTCTGGAGGTTTGAATTCACAAGTCTAGTGCTTCAGACATTTGCTTCTAGAATGCAACTATAGTTGTCCATCAAAAATTCATCGAACGGTCATGGGTTATATTGATTTGCACTGACATCTAGCTTTAGATATAATGTATATGTTGACACTTGTCCCCATTTTGAACAGTTTATGAAGGAGTTTGGATGTGTGGAAAATTTGTCCCAAAATAGAACAATATTTAGCATTTGATATTTTCGCCACCCATGCTATGATTTATTATTGGCATACCAGTTTATTTACCAATGAATTTTTCTATTGGTTTGAGATTATGTTCAATTTTCCCATGGTTTTTTTCTTCATTTTAAAAAAGGTTTAATTCGCCAATGAATTTTTTTTGGTTTGAAAACATTTTTGAATCGCCAACAAAAATATTTTATTTGTTTGAGCACAACTTTAATTCGCCAATAGAAATATCTTGTTGGTTTGAAAACATGTTTAATTCGCCAATGGACATATTTTATTGGTTTGAAAATAGGTTTTAACTGCTAATGAAAATATTTTATTGGTTTTAATTTTTTTTTTAATTCGCTAGGATTTTCCATAGACTTCTAGCGATTACAAAAGATTCACCAATTGAGATTATTTTTTTCCTAAAAAAAAAAATTGCTAATAAAATTAATATTTCTATCAAGAAGTACATAAGATTCTCCATAATTTTACACATTCATCGAGGGGGGGTTCTTAAAGTTATCCCCAACCGAATCAGTTAATCACCAATGAGCTCAATTTGGACAATTTTCCTCATTTGTGATAGTTCTAGAGTAAACATTAAAATCACAAAATTAAAAAACCTTCAACAGAAAAGCACATAAACAACCAGGGATAACTTTAAGAAACCCCCCCCTTGGTGAAGGTGTAAAATATTGGTGAATCCTTCCTTTTATTTCAAAGAAATATTAATTTTCCTGGCGAATCTATGCACATTATTAAAAAAATTGTAAAATCTTGGCAAATCTTAATGAATAATTGGTAAAACTAATAATCATAGAGGTGAATCCTAGCGAATAATCACTAAAAAGATTAATTACAATGGTGAATCTCTCCATTAAAAATTTGCATAGTTGGTCGGCGCAGTTCCCCCATATTTTTTTTGTTTTTTGTAATATTGAAGTAGGGGCCCGAGGGCGACAACCACTGGCAGGGTCAAGGGGTAGCACCCCTTGCGGGGGTCAAGGGGGAAGATCCCCCTTATGGGGGTTGAGGCCCCTCGCGGGGTCTGGGGACAACATTGGTGCACACATGGATTAAGCATTTTTTAAAATTCTCACTTTAAAAAAAAGACTTTTAAAAGTGAAATTGTTACCATCGATTAGCTTTTTAATCGAATGGTTGCAGGTTCATTGTGACCTATATGAATGTGCCTTTTAAAAGGTTTATTGAGGACCGAAATTTTTTTTGGGCCACATGATTAAATCTAATCGTGTGGCCCAAAACAAATTTCGGGCCTTAACAAGCCTTTTAAAATGCACATGCATATAGGTCGCAGAATCAACCTACAACCATCTGATTAAAAAGCTAATTGATGGCAATAAATAAAAGCCCTATTCAAGGTTAAAATATCCCTAAAATGAAATGGTAATTTATTATTAGTGGTGATTTGCCCCAAAATTAATGGTAGAAATATAATTAATATTTGTAATTATAATATAAACTGTTGGCGAATCAATTCCAATGACGCGTCATTTAAAAAATAATGCATAGGCGAATTAATTGAGATGAAATTATTTTTTTGTAAAAACCTAGCGATTCAACATCCTTTTTAGCTTGTACTATTCACCATTTCTAGAGGTCTCAATTTCAATTATTCACCAATTGGCAAAGATTCGCCACTAAAGTTTTCCCTATAAACAACTGTGTATATTAAAGAAAAACCCATTTTTGCAAGGAAAACCCTTGGAAGCTTGTCAATTAATACCCCTTTTTGCAATGATTATTTTTTCAATTCTTCAAAGTCCCTAGGCAGAATAGTAAAATGGTATATATTTTTGGCAAATATACATACCTACTAGCTAGTTGCCTATGCCTGTCACATGCATTTTGGTAGGGAGAGTGGTTGCTTTTCTTCAGCATCTGAACACCTGCAACTCCCTTCCAAGCTCCCCAACAACCATCCAAAATATGAATGTCGAAAGTGGCAATGTTCTAGGCTTTTTTTTCTTCCAAATATAGATAATTTTAAAACATTATGACAATTACGATGCATCTGACATGCATTTTTGTAGGGAGAATAGCCTCTTCCAATGGGCATAAGCTAATCTCCCTACAAAAATAGAAAAATCAAGATATTATCCCTAATAAAACATATGTCTTAGACATGATAACATAATAAAACATGTCTTATCCCTATTATGTTATCATGTGTAAGCCATGTGGTTTTGCAAGGAGATTAGCTTCTACCATTGGACATGGTTTTTCTCCCTACAAGAGTGCATGCTAGAGGCATCATAGCGTAAAAAATCACATTAAAACATACATACTAACATGCACAACATGATAGGATAGTGTAGTGCGGGGCTCCCAAGATGAGGAATAAAAGTGACAAATTTGGAAAACGAGAGGAAACATTATGGCGATGAAAGCGAGGAGATAATGACATCATCAAGTAGTTTTCCTTGTGTTTTAGCAGTTGTCAATGTTGTGTGTGGGAGCTTCACCATGCAGTTTTTTGGCTCAGTGGATTGTGTGTGAAGCTATCCTTTTCACTAAATTATGTGCACCTGCGGGCATTGGATGTTTGCATGAGTAAGACATACATTTTTATTTTTTTATTTTTTTTGAGATGTGTTCAAATATGATATTGCAAAAAATAATTGCAAGTTGGAAAAAACTCTGTGTTGTGAGTTTTTTCATTCTACACATCGAAAGCTAAAGGTTAGAGAGCACAAGGTGGAGTTTTAGGTGGGAGATACATAAAACTATCCAAAATCACTTGAGGGGTGACTAACCAATTGGGTTGGTACCTGTAAATGGTTTTAAAATAATATGTGGCTTGTAGGTTTCATAACACCCAGTGTTTTCCAACTTGCAATTATACATAGATAGTATAAATGTAATGAAAACCTTTTAGATATTTACACAGTAAGAACCTAATTGGTTAGTTACCCCTCAAATCAATTTGGTTAGTCACCCAATGTTTTCCAACCTACAATTTTATTGATAGTGTGAATGTCTTCAAAACCTTTTGTTTTGTAGATAGTAAGAATGTAATGAAGTTCACCTTGAAAATATATAACTCTTAGTTATAGTATAAATTGAATTTTAATATCTATTTTAGTGTAGGAAAATGTATCCCTTTAAATTTTCACACTTTTTTGGGCCCTCCTTGCTAAAATTGGGCTTCTTTATGCCTTATTTGGTCATATTTTGCATCCACAAGCCTTAATTAATACATCTTTCTGGGGATAATCCCGACACATGTAAAAACCAATCATAAATTAATGATTGTGGATTATATGGCCCAAATTTAGTGATTTGGGACTCATACGCCACCTTGGACATATGGGTCCCACCTAAGTTTCGAGGCTTGAATATGAATTTCACATTAAACTAAACCTTTCTTGGAAAATGTGTCCCAAGCTTAGCCTAATGGGACTCATACACCCCAACTGGTGTATGAGTCCCGCTTAGATTAGACCTAATTTAAATTCAAATTCTTGGTAGGATTTTATTCTCCTAGAACTAATGTTAGCTTGTAGTTTTGTAATTTTGAGAAATTTGGCATAAACAAGTATAAATACAAGGCTATTTCACTTATTTTCTCCTAGCAAGTTTACAAGTCATCTAGCACATTTTGAGATCAAGCATTATAAAGTATTCGAGAGCATTCAAGAGTGATTATCAAGCATTTAGGAGCATTATTCAAGAATCAAGCATCATGTCAAAGTCATCATGCATCATGTTTGTTTTTGAGCTAACATTTGTGATGTAGGGTTTTATGATTCAAGCAAGCATTCAAGTCAAGATCCATATCATTCAAGAAAGATTCAAGATCCACATTCATGCTAGCCATTACTTACAATATTTCAACCTTTTGTTCAAGGGTTGGGTGAGTTGCAACATCACATATTTTTTCATTCATCATTCCTCCATTCTATTTGATTTCATTTCAAGGTTTGATTACCAAAACGAGGTTTGACAAAGGCAAACCCCTAACCACTAAAAAACAAAAATTTTCCCTCTCTTTGATGTGTGATTTGCATATCTAGGTTGGAGACCCATTTAAGAGAAATATTGGAGAAAAGTTGTCAAGGTTGCAAAGTTGTCACCTTACTTGCAAGATCATGGAAAGTCACTTATAGGTTACAATTTAGTGTTTTAGAATCAGAGATTCGATAGGAGAGAAGCTACAGGATAACATTAGAGGATGTCATAGTTTTAGATCAACCCAGATACTAGGACTAAATCACCACTTGTGGCATATGAGTCCCTGTATATCTACTTTCAAGCATTTTTTGTAGATCCTGGTTTAGCAGTTCTAGATATCGATTTCGGCTTGAAACCCTAAACTAGGTCTAAATCACCCCTACTGGTGTATGAGTCCCAGTGTGCTTCAAAATTCAACATTTCTAGGATTTCAAACCCTCATTCAACCCTCTTTAGCTTCCAGGAGCACCTTTTTTCTTTCTCAATCTATTATTTTGATTTTCAGTTTTATAATCTAGGTCATATAATTAGGTTTTGCATATCATTTACATTTCTTGTCTTTCCAAGCCCTAGCTTGGTGGTGAACCCTCTTTTAGCCTTTAATCATACCCTAGGACATCTAGCTGCAGATCTCTCTCCCTTATTCCATCCTTGGATTGAGATATCTAAGGTTTCATTGAGTGAAACTTGTAGGAAATAGGTGGAAAGGTTCTAAACCCTAGTTCTATCTCTCAAAAAGATGCATCCCCCTATTTTTCTAGGTTTCATCTTCATATGATTGAAACAAAAAATGCACAAAATAATTTCAGTTTGGAAGGTACAATATAGGTTGACAGTTATTTCATTATGCATGATTAAATCTAAAGGGTTGAGAGCATAGGGAGGAGTTGTAGGTGGGGAATACATAAAACTAACTAAATTGAGCTAAGGGGTGACTAACCAATTCGATTGTTATGTGTAGAGGGTTTTACAACACTATGTGGGTTGCAGGTTTCATAAAAACCACTGTTTTCCTATTTTATTACATTCTTACTGTCTACAAAACAAAAAGGTTCTTAAGACAATCATAAAACAAACAAAATTGAGGTGAGGGTGACTAACCAATTGTCTTGTTACATGTCCAAGGTTTTACAATAGTATGTGAGTTGCAGGTTTTGTAACACCTAGTTTTTCCAACCTGGAATTTTACAACACAGTATGAATGTAATGAAAACCTTTTCTTATTTACATAGTAGGAATGTAATGAAAGGCACCTTCAAAATTTACCACAACTGTTAGTTGTACAGTAAAAATTACAATTCAATATCTTCATGTGATTGAAAAAATAAATGCACAAAATAATTTTAGGTTGGAAAACACATTGGATTGCAAGTTATTTCATTCTTTAGATGGGGGATACGTAATTGGGTTATGATTTATTTCATTTTGTAGGCGTGGGATACATAATTGAGTTGAGGGGTGACTAACCAATTGGGTTGTTACATGTATAGGGTTTTAAAACAATATGTGGGTTGTAGGTTTCATAACACCATCTCTTTTTGAACTTGCAATTTTCTTGACAATATGAATGTATTGGAAACCTTTTTTATTTAGATAGTATGAATGTAATGAAAGACAACTTCAAAATTTATCACAAGTCTTAGGTAGACTAAAAATTGTGTTTCAATTTTCTCATATAATTGAAAAATATATTCTTGCTTACGACAGATGGTGCAATGAATTTTAGAACTTTAACTATCTATAACACTTACAAATATATTAATATATATACATATGTGTATATATATGCATGCATTAATATTTTGTGGAATATGAGAATGTATATATGTGTATTCAAATATCGAATAATGTATTTGATGAGCTTATAAGTTGAATG
>CM021103.1:595122276-595205625 GCA_007115665.2 Sequoiadendron giganteum | reverse complement strand
TTCTTCTTGTGAAATCATAACCTGTATGGAGAGTCCCTCTGAAATTTAATTTTGGCAGTTGTTTTTTCCTTGTTGTGTGTGTCTTCATGGGATATAACTTGTCATGTGCATCATTGACATGGCGCTTCTGCCAAAAACAACATAATGACTAATGAATGGACATATCTTATAGCTGTGGAAATCTCTTTATTATTTACAGTAGCCAATGGCCACGTTCATATTAAAGAAGTTTGTCCAGAAAACAACAGTGAATGGTCATGATCATATTAACGAAATTTTATTCATTGTTAGAGATCTAAATCCTAACCATTTATGTAAAAAAAAAAACCCTAAATCAAATAATTGAAACAAATTGTCTAAACTCTGGCCATTTATTTAAAAATACTCTATATCAAACAATTCAATTAAAAGGGAAAGAACGTGGCCATCCCTAAACCACAACAAATGAACTACAAAAAAAAAATAGTTATACCAACACAAATCGTGGAAACAAGAAATCAGAATATTATTTTACTTGAAGTTTTAATTTAAGAAAATCTTAATCAGTACATCCAGCCTGCATTGGTGCATTCCCTGAATATGATTGCAAATGGGGGAATATTATTTGATAAATAGGAGGTATTTTCCATAGTGTGTCAAAATGTGATATCAGGATTCAAAATTCAGAGATTTGTTTTAGAGTTTAAAGAAGAATTATGTACAATTACTTAGGAAATGATAGCGCTCTAATAATTTGCCACAATACTTTGAGTATCCATTACAGCCTTGTATTTTCCTTTCCAGATGGCAAGCCCCACTCATACAAATGTTCCAATTGAATCTGTTGCAGGGGAAACGCAAAAGTTCGAACTCACTGCCAATGCAATCACAATGATCAACGATGGGAATTGTATATCACAACCATACCTACAATTAATAGATATAGCCAGCTTCGGCCATGACGTTGCATCAACAACCCAATACAAAACAGATCTATTTGATGAAGTTCATAAGCAAAAGGCTACTCTTCCGAAGAAATACAATACCTCCATTGCTTTGGAAGAAATCCAAAAGGGAACTATAGTTTTGCTTCTCGCATATAGTTGCCCTCTTATTTCCATGTCAAGGTGAGAGATTTCCATGTCAAGGTGAGAGATTGTGATCACATGATTTCTAATTAACTTCTAATATACTATTCATCCTACTTACTCCTTTTCAATATATAGGTGGATTGTCGTCTCAGAGCTAGAAATCACTTGTTCACATCACCATATCATTGGTCAGCCAATGTATTTGTTAAATGAGGCACACCAGCATTTACATGCCACATACTCCCTTGACGCAGCCACAAATATGCCTAAGAATGACACTGTACAGAACAAAAATCCCCGAAGAACCCTCTTTGGAATAAGATCATCCCACCACATAGAAGAAAGTGTGCTCATCATTACTCCCATCAAAAATTTGAACCCCTTTCAAACAAGATGGCTTATCAAGGGTCGTGTGACAATGAAAAGAGGAATGCATGAGTTCAACACTCAAAAGGGCCAAGGCCATGTTTTCTCATTTGAGATTATTGACTGTGATGGTATCGAGATACGTGTCACTTCCTTCAATGAGGTGGTAGATCTTCATTACAAGAATGTTGAAGTTGGAGGTGTCTATACAATATCTGGGGGGGCCATTAAATCAGCTAACAGATTATACAATAAGCTCGATAGCCAACTTGAGATTTGCCTACAGGATGATTCGAAGGTTTCAACCTCTGAAAATGATGTTGGAATTCCAAAGCATCCATTTTCTTTCATGGCCCTTGCCGACATTCTGCACACCACCAACAATTCCCTTGTTGATATTATTGGAATTGTTGTTTGTGTTGAACCCAACTCTACAATAAGAAGAAGAGATGGTTCAAGAGTTCTTAGAAGGGCCATTAAGCTAATTGATATGGCTTCCTCTACTGCTAATGTGACTCTATGGGGTCCAACCGCTCAAAAACAAGGCGGACAACTCCAAGAGATATACCACTCACACACTGTTGTTGTTCTTGCAATTAAAAATGGACGCATCGCAGAATATAATGGAAAAGTGGTAAGCACTTTGGCAAGCACACAATTGTTCATTGATCCAATCATAAATGAAACAAAACAGCTAAAATCATGGTACTCAGAGAATGGAGCTGCTCTTTTGTCATCGTGTACAAAAGTTGTGCATGTGCCCCTTGTAATAAGCAAAATGACAATTGCTGATATTGAACAACATTTTTTCAACATGAACCAACCTGCCCAATGCATCTTGAAAGCAACTGTGCAATTTATCAAATCAAATTCTTTTTGCTATCCATTTTGTCCCCTTGTCTCAGAAGGAAAACAATGTAAAAAAAGAGTTGAGAAAGGTGCAAATGAGTCATGGTATTGCTCAAAATGTAAAGTTACAGTGCCAGATTGTAATTACAGGTATGTTATTCAAATTAAGCTGGCAGACCATACTGGAACATTGTGGGCTGTTGCTTTTGAAGATTCAGCCACCACCCTTCGTGGTATCTCTGCAAAGGATTTATATATGCTACAATTCAACCTAGAAGCAGAAATTAGTGCTGTTTCCCTAATTAAACAAGCATTCTTCAAATATCATCTCTTCACCCTCTCATATGCAGCTGATCAAACTAGTAGTCAAAGATGCTTAAAAGCAACAGTCACCAAAATCGATAAATTAGATTTTGAAGAGGAAAATAAGCTGCTGCTACAACGACTCTTTGACATGTCAAATACAGATAATAGTTAATATTGTATGAAGGTTACAAAGTTACTTCATAACTGTGTACAAAAGTTTTAATGGGAAAAATATACAGTATTATATGAAGGTTACAAAGTTACTTCATAAATGTGTACAAAAGTTTTAATGGGAAAAATATACAGTATCAAGTACAGTTCACTTACATCTTGACAAATTTGAAATCATATTTGAAATCAGTTCTATTCTTCGGACCTCAATTGTCAGCCCATTTTTTTTCATCAGCATCATTGACATAAATCTCATAAGTATGTGAACTGAATTAATCTTCCTCTGCCATATTTCAAATGTCATTATATTCATATCGCATCTTAGAGAAATTGGCGAGTGAATCATCCATGCTGGTGCTCTACAACAACAACCCCACTATCAAATTGCAACTCTGCCATATAATTTGTGGAAAGTTTAGACCGAAACCCTTTGTAGGGCTCTGTTATTTTTTGGATTGCAGGGCAGATGTAATTTGATTCTAAAAATATCTATCTATCAAACTCTACAAGTTATCTATTACATACATTTAAAATCATGTCTAGGATTGTAAGTATAGGCTGATATTACATTTGTTTTTGTTATACTTACGATGTGGGTTGAATCATTATGGAATGCTTATGTCTTGAGAGTACTTCCTAGGTGATATGACAAGGAAGACCGATTACAACTAACAATAAAATTAATTGTGATGATGTGTGTAGCACATATGGAATAGTTAAGAAAGAAAAATAAAATGATAAATCAATTTTTATAAATGAAAATTTATTAACTAATGAGAACTTACCAAAGGATACATTCTATAAGCTCAAGAGAGCCCATGAGCAAATGAAGCCCCTAAAAATAAAGTCACTCCCCATTTCAAATGAAGTAAGAAGTGTTTCTAAATATATATACGTATAATAAATCCTTCTAGGAGGAAGAGGAAAGAGTACTTAAGGTTGAGTTATTCAAGGATAAACACATAGAATAAGGGAACTTGTCAACACAACAAAGAACGCATAGATTACTGTCACTGTTTTTTAACTTTATGAACAAAATAGTTAGCTTTGAGAAAGGAAGTTGTGGATAGCTTATGAATCAACACACAAATCATATATAGTTTACAATTTGTACAATTTTATTTCATTCAGGCAATGGACAGCTCTCATCAGCCCAAAGATATTACAGAAATCTCAAGTAGTCAGAGTACCAATTCATCTTCACCGATGAATTCTCCCATAGAAAACTTTGCAAGTAACATTACAATTACTTGCAAAGACTTGATACAAGAAGCGAAGAGCACTGTCACAAATGTTCAAAGTGTGAAGGAGTGCGACGTTCAATCAATGGAAACAACATTAGATCAACTCCATTCAGCTTGCAAGAAGTTGACTTCCTTCTACAGTTTCCTTCGTGAACTACATGTTGATGAGTACTATTCCCAAGGTGGTTCCTGCTACATTAAAACAGCATTCGACAACTACTTAAGTGATGTTTAGGATACTTATCCTTTGTACATATGTATATAAAACACGCTGTACAAAATGTAAATACGTTTGCTAACGACTTATGCACACTTGGCTGTATTGTGCATTCCTTCAACAAAATACCATGTAAATAGTACAACCTTACAGTTGCTTGCAAGCTCCTGAAAATGTGTAGAAACTTTTGTTGATTTTATTCAAGACTATGTATGTTTTGCTATCAATTCATTTTTGAATTCTGAAAATTTATAGAAACTTTTGTTAAGATTATTTAAGAGTATCTATTTTTTCCTCTCAATTCACTTTTGAATTTGACTTCAATGGTCTTATCTATTACCACAACACTAACCTTTGGTTGATATTATTTAAGACTGTATGTTTTGCTATCAATTCAATTTTGAATTCTGAAAATTTATACAAAATTTTCTTAACATTATTTAAGAGTATATGTTTTTGGCTCTCAATCCACTTTTGAATTTGACTTCAATGCTCTTATCTATTACCATAATACTAACCATATATTTGTCACATTTCAGGCTCATGTTTTCAACATTTCATCTAATTGATATACTCTACTTGCATTCATTGTTATTATAGCTTCCGCCAACAATAACATCTACCATTTTGCTGTCTAGATGGCTAGCCCTAGCCCTAGCCCTACAAATAATCCACTTGAATCTAATGAAAAGAAAACCCAAAAGGTCAAGTCTCGCAAAAGAAGCCAAGCTTACTATGCCTCCCATAAAGAAGAAATAAGTATTCGACGTCGCTTGCGTCGAATGGAGCAACAATCTATCCAATACACGGACCACCCAAGCAATGCTGGACCAAGCAATACTCACATGAAATCCCATCACACAACCCAAACCATTCACGCTCAAACAACAACCCTACCAGAAATAAATAACAACTTCCTCGCAACTTCCAAAACATTTTGAAAAAGGATAGATGCCCTAGCCAATTTACAAACATGTACAATATGTAATGAGCGCTACCCTGGGATGCATATCAATTCGACATCTGATGGTGCCATTTGTACAAGATGCTTTCAAGGAAAATGTAGACATCATTTTTCAGCATCTAATAATATGGACCCCGGACAACAACCACCTGAATTGGAAAACCTAAACCAAGTAGAAGAGATGCTAATAGCACGAGTGAGTCCATTCATTCAAGTCACCCATGCACACGGTGGCCAATACAAATATAGTGGTCATACAATCAGTTTCCCACAAGATATCAAAACAATAGCAAAATATCTTCCACATAGAATAACAAACTTGGATGTGCTAATAGTTCGTAGATTCCACACACAGGGAAACCACTATGATTGCTATGTAAGTAGGAAATGTGTGTATGCAGCATTACAATATAAAATCACACATGATCTGTACTACATAGATGTCCAAATAGACGTTGAATCGCTAGCACTACTCCCATCAACCAATACAGATGTTTCAAACATGCTTCATACAATAAATATTCAAAATGAATTAGCCCATGACCAAGATCCAACACCCTTACATGATATCAACCAGCTAGAAAATGAACTAACCAATTCATCATCCTTCATGGTTAGACTTCCAAATCACCAACCAGAGCTACAAATCATTAAAGAAAGCTTGCAAGCCATTGATGCACCTGACAACATCATACCATGGCCACAATTGGACCCCTCACCAATTAACGAATACAATACCGAGGGACTTTTTGATATGGCTTTTCCGACACTCTTTCCAACTGGCATTGCATTGCACATGCAACCTTGCTATAAACAAGTTGAACTACATGAATATATACTGCACTTAATGCGATTTCACCACTCTAGATTTGGCAACCACCCAAGATTTCAGTATTTTGTTTTAAACCTCATGATGCACCATCGTAGCCAAGGACTTGCATCAGTCTTTGTGAAAAAAAATACAGAGGATTGTATACCAACAACCATTGAAAGCCTTCGTACCCATATGCAACAATTGCCTGACAGCCAATTAGTTGAATAACTAATGCACTTTGGTTCCTCTTTAAGAGGAACACTCTCATACTAGAATAAGTGTCGAGGCGAGCCATCGAACATGATCAACCAAATTGGCCCACCCACTCTATTTTTCACATTGAGCGCAGCAGATACAAAATGGCCAGATTTACACAAGCTTTTCTCAAATGGAAATTTAGGCATACCACAAACAAACAAAAATCGAGTGGAAAACATAGTTAATAACCCACACACAACATCCTTATATTTACACCAAAGGTTCACCATCTTCTGTGAAGAAGTACTACAAAAGCTCTTAAATGCAATAGATTATTGGTATAGATATGAATGGCAACATCGAGGCTCTGCACATATACATGGTTTTCTTTGGCTTACTAATGCACCAAACATGGACAAGATTGACTGGCACAACAATACACAAGTTCAACAAGCAAAAACATTCTTCGACAAATATGTTACTGCATGGAACCCACGCACACCATCTGAAAGAAACAACACACGATATCGATCTACGCAAGATGACCCTTGCCTACTAAGCACACCATAAATCTTCTCTAGAGATATACTTGATGACTATGAAGATTTGCTCAATCGTGTCCAAAGACACACAAAATGTACTGAAGGAACTTGCCTACGTAGAAAGGGTCAAACTCTAGCTTGTCGGTACAAAGCTCCCTGGCCTGAATGCTCCACATCTAGCTTATCATGCAACGAAACAAGCAAAAAGCAATACACTCTTGCTCGTAATGACGACAGACTAAATATACACAATCCAGACATGCTTTCAATTTGGAGAGCTAATATGGATTGCCAACCAATAGTTTCAAAAATCCATGTCCTCAATTACATTGCCAAATATGCAGCGAAGGTAGAAAGAAAGTCTGAGAGTTATACGAACATGCTAACACGAATATGTACATCAACCACCAACCGACCATGCTCTAACAGCCTCGAGAAAACTCATAATGGAGATTGTTACAGACCGTGACATAAGTGCCCAAGAAACTTGCCACATGCTCCAAAAATTGCTTTCAGTTGTTTGCAACTACTCATTTTTCACATTAAATGTTGGTCAAAAAATCCTTCATCGAATCAGAAGAAAAATCGACACAGATACATTACCATTACACTATTTGCATTGCTATATGCAACGACCTCTCAACATGGAAACAATAACACTAATTGACTCTGCTCAATCTTTCTCTTTTTCATCCTCTCGCAAAGGGTGCAAGTGGAGACGTAGGGACCAAAAAGCAATCGTAAACGTCTTTCCTCTATTTCACAGTGTTCCAAACGAGGATTCAGAACAATTTGAGACATTCTGCTAGATCGACCTACTTTTATACAAGCATTTCCGTGACATACGCACAGACATTGGCGTCAATAAAGATGAGATTGTTGCACATTGGAAAGAAATGAATCTCAACCAATACTCAGTTTGGCACGTTGACCACATTGTAAACACTGAAGAAAACCAAGAAGAACACGACGACGAAATTAAGACTTCAACAGATACACAAACAACAGTGCCACTACATGAATGGGAACACTTCTCACAAATGGGCCTTCCTAATCATGTAAATATGGACACCCTAGAAATGCTCGGTAAACGTGATTTTGACAACAACAACAAATGGGATACACATACTATTCCGCCACATCTACATAAAACTGCAGAACACTTCATACACACAAACAAACAGTCTCAACAAAATGACCAATCCACATCCCAATTCGCTGATCCACAATACCCACTATCATCAAAATAGGAAATTGCACTCACTATTATCAAACAACATTATAACAACACCTCTTCAAACCAACCATTACACATGATAATACAAGGAACAACAGGTACAAGGAAATCATATTTGATTCATTGTATAAAACAAACAATGTGAAAATTATCACCACAAAACCGTAACCCCCTCCTTATCGTTGCTCCTACAGGGATTGCTGCATTCAACATAAATGCATCCACAATACATTCAGCCCTAAAAATTCCAATAAAAGAAATACAACCATTAAAAGGGCAATAACTAACATTATTTCAAGAAGAGATGAAACACATCAAATACCTCTTAATTGATGAAATGAGCTTCATTGGACCAAAATTACTACTGAAAATAGATAACAGATTGTGCGAAGCTTTCCCCCACAACCAACATATGTGTTTTGGAGGTACATCTATAATACTTGTAGGTGACTTGGCATAGCTCCCCCCTGTTATGGACAAACCAATGTACACATCCCACTCCAATGCTATACTCCTATGGGAACAATTCACCACAGTTGTTACTTTACAAACAAGCTTTGGCCAACAAGGTGACTCACAAACCCAAACCGCCTTTCACTGAACCCTACAAAATATGCGCAATGCAGAACCGCTAGAGGAAGACTGGAAATTACTAATGACACGCACAAACAAACATCTATCACATGATGAGCTCACAAATTTCAACCAATCGATGCACCTATTTTCCACAAATGATTTAGTCAAACTACATAACAAAAAAATGCTCAAACTATTAAATCTTCCTATAGCACTATGCATTGCAACACAAACACACACAAAATCAAAAACTGACAATGACTTTGAACAACTTCCAAAAGAGGTCCTCCTATGTAGACACCAACGAGTCATGTTAACAACAAACTTATGGATTCAAACAGGCCTTGTCAACGGTTCTCTTGGAGAATTACAAGAAATTGTTTACACAATTGGCTCTAACCCACCAGATTTACCTTCATACGTCGTGGTGCACTTAAATGAGTACAACGGCCCACCATGGAACCAAAAGGAACCAAAATCCATACCTATCACACCCATATCTATTGGCAACCGTAGGCAAATATCACTATCCATGGCATGGGCGATAACCATACATAAATCTCAAGGGCTAACACTACAAAAAGCAACAATTGATATTGGAAAAATTGAAAGACAAGGACTAACTTTTACAGCTATTTCTAGGGTCAAATCAATAAACGATTTTCAAATAGAACCACCATTCTCATTTGACCGCTATTCCCGAATGAAAAATAACCCTTACACCATTATCAGGAAGAAAGAAGAAGCTCGGCTACAAGCTCTCTCATTATAATCACAATAGGTACACAATTGCAAATGCAACCTTCTATTCTATGAATTCCATATCATTTACCCAACAAAAAGAATACTGACATAACACAATCACTATTTTCCATGATATGCAGGGATTATGCTGAATAGTCTGATAGAAAGGAATTTTGACAGATTTTATAGATGCAACAGCCCTCCTAGACATGTATGCAAAATGTGGAAGCATAGAGAAGACCTTTGAACTATTTGACAAAATGCCTAAAAGAACTATGGTTTCATCGAATGCAATAGTTGCAGGATATGCACAAAATGGTTTCTGTAAGATTTTCCAGTTTGGCTCTTTAATCAGACATTTCAACTTCTTTTTCCTGCTTTCAGTAATATGTCCACGGTTCAGAGGAGAGTGTACTCCACAAAGTGTTGTTGGGAGCAAAGCAATTTTATACAACAAAATTCTCTTCTAACTTGTAAAATGCTTACATATTAATGCCTCAATATACAAGTCTTCATTACAGATTGTTACTAAACACCAAGGAGAATTCTGATGTGCAGGGATTATGCTGAATAGTCTGATAGAAAGGAATTTTGACAGATTTTATAGATGCAACAGCCCTCCTACACATGTATGCAAAATGTGGAAGCATAGAGAAGACCTCTGAACTGTTTGACAAAATGCCTAAAAGAACGGGGGAAACTTGGCTGGCAACGGGTAAAAACAGTGTCTGGTAACGGGAGTTTTTACAGCGGCTGGCACGTGTGTAGCTACGGAGCTGCTTGGCGAGCACCTCATGCTTCTTGGTCCTGCTACGGAGCTGCTTGGCGACCGCCGAGGAGCTGCTTCGTCACAGCGAGGGTTTGTTATAAATCTGGTTCAGATTTACTTGTGTTTGTTGTGAATAGATTGTAAGTTTCTGCTTTGCTAGGGTTTCGTGTAGATTGGTTACGGCCATGATTTCGTTTAGCTTCCAAGTAGGAGTTTGGAATTTTATGAGAGTGAATGGATAAATGACAAATGTAGAATTTTCACAGGCTAATTGGTTTCAACTTTTCCATATTCAACAAGATGGCCTACGTCAGGTCTTGCACTAGCATTAAAGCTTTCCCTTTGTTGTTGGTCTGCTTTGGTATATTTAGAGCAAAGGCCCTGAGCATCTTGTCCATAATACGACCATCTGCTCCAGTTGGATTGGGAATTTTCATTAGATGTCCCATAAAATTTTTGTCTACCTGCATTCGGAGTAGGGCTTGACCACCTTGCTAATGCTCATTTTAGTCTATTGGTTTTAACCCCTTTATCAGGGGAACACGAGATTAAAGTTTAAACAGGAAGGTTGCAATCTTCTGTCTTTCTCTCCTTGGAATTGCCAAGAGGATTAGATAGGGAGCTCCAAAAATGAACTTTTTCACTTTGCATATTTATTTTAAAAGCCATTCTCTGCTTTGCATATTATCTAGCAGCTTGAGGTGTCCCTTATTGCTTGCAATGTGGTAACGGCCAGTGCTTGTTTGCAGGACATGATGCTCAAAAACTTCAGGAAGAAGTGGTGTTTCTTTCCCATATGAACAGGGAATATACTTGATTTTGCAAATAAAAGATTGAATGGATATTACTCTATGAAGTACATAAATATTAGAGTTCTTTGAAGAAAATTATGGTGCAAATCTTTCCCTTCTAGAGGGAATTTGGTTGTGGATAAGTATACTAAAAATACCTCCAGACAGACCACCAAGGAAGACATGGTACATACTAGGTTTTGGATCATGCTGGTTCATGCTATGACATGAAGGACTGTATAGAGGAGAATGATCAATCATTTGCTGTAGGACGCAATCAGAGACAACAAATATATTGCAATTTTAAAGAGAGGACTCATACATTGAACAATCATAAAGGACAGTGAGATGTATGGTAAATGCTTATATGACTGATCAAGTAATGGAGAGTGATTCAACTTTCAAGTAAGTTATGTTCTATGTGATCTAATATGTGATGGTGTGCTAAAACCTTTATGACAGTCAACCTTCAGCCATCATGCTATGAGGATTAGTTAGAGATGACTATATATATACAGCATACAAAATTCTTATATTAGATGAATGAGGCAAATCATTTATCTCTCGGTTGCCCTTTGGATATTCTCTGCAGGAAAAACAGGTTGCATACTGGACCATCCATACTATGGTTGGGGAATGGCAATATTGTGATTATGAGGACCACATAAAGAACAGATGAAATATTCTTCAGCTGCATTTGGAATGTAAATATTCAAGCAAAAACTTACTGTGTACAAATAGATACTCATAGATACTCTGAGTAAATATAATAATTTTAGTCCCAATTGTAATTTCACTGATGTACTCTTAACTAATTTACTGTGCCTCCCTAATTAAACTGGGGTAATTTCTCTCTTCGACATTGTCAACAGCATGACACAATTTGTCCAGAATCTTGAGGTAAGTCACTTACATGGTGCAAGAACTCAATGACAGATTAAGACAATGGTGGGAGAATGGTGCAAGAACTCAACCAATCCTTGGCCAATCCTTTACTGCGGATGCAGCGCATGGGTTGTGGTTGGTTTTCGGTGATCATAATTGAACACAGATAAATCATATAAAAACATTGGTATCAGTTTTGTTGCCTAGATAATATGTTTCCTGCTCACTTGGCTCTTCTTTTGAAAGGGAGATGCTAGACTTCCTAAATATGCAGGAAGATGCGGGGCAAAATTTAGCAACTGCTGCACTTTATAAAAACTATGCTACTACTCCCAAAAGCCTTTTGTACATTTTTGGTAGGAAGTATGTGTTTCATGATACAAAGTAATTCAATTATTTTTTGTTGTTGTCTGTGCTAAGCTAGGACCTGGACCATATCTCTGTACTGGGAGACTTCCATTTGGATACAAAGGTTTGTCTATTTAAATCATAAATGAATAAAATTTGCTTGTATCTAGAAGCTTCTACTATCTTCAAATATCATGAACTGTGATCTGTCTGTATATGCCAAGTACTGATAGGTTTATTTCCTTTTGGTTACTCAATTCAATACTTAACTGCCAATATTCTATTAGCCGAACTTGAGCTTTAGTACTGCTTTCAGGAAAGAACATGTTATCTTTTCACGAACTGTAAAATACAATGTTTTAAACCTCCTTATGATACATTATGTTCATCTTTTCTCGAACTGTAAAATACAATGTTTTAAACCTCCTTATACATTATGCTTATCTTTTCACGAACTGTAAAATACAATGTTCTAAACCTCCTTATGATACATTATGTTCATCTTTCCTCGAACTGTAAAATACAATGCTTTAAACCTCCTTATGATACATTATGTTCATCAAGACACTGCTCTCTGCAGAGGAATTCTATTTAGTTTGTTAAACAAGACACTGCTCTCTGTAGAGGAATTCGTAACTATGTAATTGCCCAACCACATAGTAAAACTCTTCTCTTAGGCACAGCGATTACTAAGACACTGCTGTGTGCATTACAAAATCAAATGCAAAGAAACGCACAATAATTCACAGCAAATTATATTATACCTGTTAATAATCCTCTATGTTTTCAATTCCCACATAGTAAAACTCTTCTCTTAGATGTATAATACTAAAATTATTTTTGAAAACTTGCCAGTCACATCCACTGAATCTACCACACCCTCAATAATGCTCAGCAAATTATACAAAACTATCGGCGTATTCCTTGCAGCTCCCCCGGCTGCAAGTGCTAGTCAGTAGATGTACAAGCTAGAGGTTAGTTAGTCTTTCAAACCTCTTAAGTTTCAGGGACCACTTTTATGCTATTGTGAACTCTCAAATTCACATCAAAATTTGCGAAGGAGAGGTCATTCTTTTTTTTCTTAATTGGAGAAAAGGGGAGGTGAATTTTTTTCTTTTGCAATGAATTTGACAAAGGGAAGGTGTTTATAGGGGAGGTGAATTTTCTTTTTTTGTCATAGTTAAAAATTTGTAAAAGAGGAATCTTGTTTTTCTCTTTCACAATGAATTTGACAAAAAGGGAGGCGCGGGGAGAGTAAAGGGGGAGGGGGGGGAGGCGGGGGGGCGGAGGTAATCATGGGGGTTTAATTTTCATTTTTTGTCATTTTTTGAGGTTGTAAGTATAGTGTAGAAAAATGTATCCCTTTACATTTTCACACTTTTTTGGGCCGTCCCTATTAAGGTTGGGCTTATTTATACCTTAATTGGTTCTATTTTGCATCCACAAGGTTAATAAATTGATTTTTTCTAAGGAGAATCTCGACATTTGATAAATGACACTTCATAATTTAACAATTTTGGCTATGTGTTCCTGATTTAGGGATCTGGGACTCATATGCCCGTTTGGGCATATAGGTTCTCCCTAGGTCTTGGCCCTGAAATTCAAATGCAACATTAAAAATCACACTTTCCAAAGTATGTTTCCTAGGTTTTAGGGCTTGGGACTTATATGTCCAACCTAGTGTATGAGTCCTGCTTTAACCTAGGACCTATTTTAATTCAAATTGTCCTTAGTTCCAATTCTCAAATGTTGTCTTGTAGTGTTGTAATTTTGAGAAATTAAGCATAAAAAACTATAAATACAAGGCTATTTCACTTAGTTTCACCCAACAATTTTGATTCAAGCATCCTAAGATTTCAAAAAAGCATTATAGAGTATTCAAGAACATTCAAGAAGGAATTCAAGGGAAAATTTGTAGAAGATTATTGTAGCAATCAAGATCCATTTCATCACGTCAAAGATTTAGTGCATCATGCATGTTGTCGAGTTAATGTGTTGATGTAGCATTGGCCATCAAGTTCAAGCATTCAAAGCCATTATCTTATTCAAGTTTCATGATCAAGATCTACACTCATTAAGGCCACTTTATGCTAGTTTTCATATTTGCAATCCAAGGTTTCAACAAGGTTTGGTGAATTGTTACATGCATTTGTTCATTCATCATCCCTTCATGCTTTTCTATTTCATTTCAAGGTTTAATTACCTAAACGGGGTTTGACCAAGGAAAACCCCCATTCCCTAACAAAACAATAATTTTCTCCCTGTTGTGATGTGATTTTTGTAGGTCTAGGTGAATTGGACTCATATGCCCAACCTGGTGAATTAGTCTCTGATAAGACCTTTTGACAACATTCAATAGTGTCAGATTTGGGTTTAGAAGATTCAAAAAACCTGTAGCAGGACATATATGCCCAACTTGGAGTATTAGTCCCAAGGGAATATTTTATCACCAATGTACAGATCCTAATAAGCTTTTAGAGAATTTCATATTCTACCTTGAAAACTCTAGAACAAGACTCATATGCCTAACCTAGCGTATTAGTCCCGGTGTAAAACCTAACAACAGTTTTAAGAGTTTCTAGATCTTGTTTTGACATCTCCATTCATCCAGACACTTTTTTGTTTCCATTCAGTTATTAGTTTGATTTCATGATTTTAATTTTCTAGGTTTCATAGTAAGTTTGCATAAGTGTTTGCACTTCTCCTTTTGAAGCTTCATTTAATGGTAAACCCCCATCTAATTATCCAAGGAAACTCCTAAACATCCCTCAATTGAGTCACTTGGTTGAGGGATCTTGGTTTCCTGATGAACTAAAGTGTCAAATAGGTCCAAGTTCCATCTCCCAAAATGTGGAACCCTATTTCCCTTATGTTTAGTAAGGCATATGTCTTCTTAATCAACCTCATGACATAAAATTTGTAAGAACTCGTTAGCAAATAAGATTTTAAATGCACTCATATAAAGTACCAAAAAACTAAATGTGTGTTCCACATGGAGGGAATTCAGGGAATTATTGTACATACACTGAATTATAAAGTGTAATGGGGGGCTATGCCATCACAACATGGATCCTTGTGATTCTCATCTCATGTGAGTGTGCCTTGGAGCACACCCTTTCTCAATACAATGTACATCTCTACATTCCTTACACACTCTCGATCTCAGTTGTTCTGCTTATATTCTCTTAGCATTAAGGAAGGACTATGACGTGTTATGCTAATTCTTCTTTCAATGAAGAAAAATCTTTATTTTAGGAGGCCTCATGAAAATTCTATCTTCATCTCTCGAATATGGAATTAATTCAATATACTACATTTTTAGATTCTAGTACTTCTTATCACAGTACTATATCTATATTATCGACTTCACATAGTTTGATAAACTTTGTGTAAATTGGTTGAATAGTGCTTGTTTGTTCACTCATGTAGTGTTTTGTATCTCTCATCTTGATCCATATTTCTTGGAGATTCATTTATTCCAACAGACAATAGTCCATCATTGATAGAGTTTACAACTTCTACATGCTTCACGAGTTCTTCATCCTCACATTCTTATCATCAGGGGACATATTTTTAGGTCTTAAATCCTTCTAATTCTCTTTTTTGGAGAGTTTTGTTCCTACTAGGTTTTCTACTTTTCTCTTTTTCTAAGAGAATGCATTGCACATGGGTACTTAACATGGTCTCTAGATAGGATCCATTTCTATCTATTTTCACTTTTGTGATCTCCCCAAGTATCACTTAAGGGTGGTGTTAGTGTGAATAATTAATCTGTTCACTATACTTAAGTGTACTTAGGTTGATGAGGTTAAACAACATCTTGTATAATTGAATGTGTAACCTTTTAGAACTCTACAGTTACCAAATTATTTGGTAAACCACATACACATACCTTTTGAGGTTGGAAGACTTTCCATCTCACTTCAAAAGTCACTCAACACTTGACACACAAGGTTGATGACTTGGTCATTGAGGTTGTTGGTTTGCACACTCCAAATGTTCCTAAGGTTGACACCTACAGGACACTTGTCTACTCTTTTGTGCCACATATTGGGGCACTTGTCATAGGATGATTGCCTCATCCTTGCCTATGTATGCAATACTTTGTACTCATTATAATTTGGGTCGACTAAATACAATAGTTACATATTGTTCATTGTGCTTGTCTATTATCTCCTAGATCTCCTAATTATATTACACATTTCCATTTATTAAGATTATTAAATTATTTTCATTATTAATTATTAGTTTTTTGATTAGTAAGTTTTCTTAGGAAACCATACCTTAATACAATTGAAAAAAACAGAATTTAACAATATTTGGTTGTTCTAGAGGAGGCCATAGTATTATCTTTTCAAGATTACAAAGATGTTTTAAGTAATTTACAAAATTTCTGTTGAATAGCTACAGTCAGTATCTCGAAAGGTTTGATATATCAACCATATGGTTACTAGTCTAAAATATGATTTTGAGGTTTCATGTTCACCTCACCCTTCTTCTCCTTGTTAGACTTTGAGTTATCCCTTAAAGCAAAGAACTAGTCAATGGAGTATGGATTGAGCCCACATTAATCTGAATGCCTAAACCCAAGGGCATGAATTCTAAAATGGTTTAAGCCCCACTTACCAGTTAGGGCATATGAGAGACAACCACTTTCACAACCATGAACTTTTCTTCACCCAAATTCAACATAATACCAAAACATTGGGAGAAGATTACCGTATCAACCCTATACCTAGCCACATTCAACACAAATACATGACCCTTAACCATCTTGATTGCCTCCACCACAATTAGAGAATTTTTCTTGAGCTGTAGGTCTATGATCAGACCATTGAAATAAATTTACCTCTTCTTCACCTAGAGGGTTGAGCCTAAACATCACACACTAAACCTTTTGACTTCTTGAACTTTATAATTCTGTTTTTTCAATCCTTTTTCCATTATTAATGTATCAACCATCAATTTCAACTTAACTTTGATTGCTCCACCTACTACCACCCATGATAAATTTTAAATTGTGAATAATTTTAATCTTTGCCTTTCCACTCAACTAATACAATGTCATGGGATATCTTTTGTGTTTTTTATTTTGTCAGTGCAAGGTGTATGAAATGAAATGATTGCATGATATGCACGCAATGGATTTGTTAAAAGGTTCAAAAAAGTTCAAGTAAAAGCAACTGGAAAGTGTAAAGCTAGACTTGACAAACTATGGTAGCGTCCTCTTTTCCTATGCCAAAGTGGGAGCTTTGGACAGGGTATAGACACCCATCAAAGAGAATGGGAATTTTTATCATATGTTATAGTTGCAAGTTCCATGGTACACATGTATGCTAGATGTGGATATTTTTTTTAAGGATTTATTTATGCTTTTTTCTATTATTTTGATTTTTATCACTATATATAAATAATCGCCCCTTTTCTATTCTAATATAGCAGATAGTATTACAGTATCACCAAAAAGTGTAGTCTTTGGCACTTTTTCACTCATTTTGGCCTTTTCCCTTGGATTTTGGCCTTGTTTTCCCTTGATTCAGTCTTGAAGGCTTGCAATTCAATAATAATCTAATAGTGTTTTACTAAGGTGTTGTGAAGTGTTGTAACAAATTTCCTCACTTGTCTAAGACCCTTTCAACATAATTCACCTAAACAACACCCCTTTACCCCTTTCTAACCCTTGTGCCAAAGAGTTGTAATGCATTTTCACACTTTCCTAGGCTTATCACCCCTAATTTAACCCTTTTCCTATGCTAATTTGCCCCCTTTATGTACTTTTAGTCCCGAATTAAGTGTGTTTCAGGAGGCAAGCATAATACACATCATTAATCAACATTTTATTCTTGACCACCACTTAAAATTGTCCAAGTGGACTAGGTTGCCACCGTGGGCGACCTAGTCCCTTTTGGCATAAATTTCAAAATTAAAACAAAATTTAATGGTAATGTTGCCTCCTAAACCCTAGTGTCGGCCTATCATGTTGCATTTCAAGAGAATTAGGGTTTTACATGTACAAATAAGGGTTTTCACCTTCATTTTTCTCCCCCCCAAGTCATTTTTACATCTCATCACAAGTACTCTTGCACTCAAGCTTCCAAAGCAAGCAATCAAGCACAAGGGTTTCACAAACAACCTCCATTAGAGATGTCCTTGCATGTTGTAGACCTCAACAACAAAGGATTTGGTGAGCATCTACATTATTTATCATTCAAGCATCCCTCATCTGGGTTTAGTTACCATCAAAAGGGTTTGACTTAGGCAAACCCCTATTCCCTAACCCTAACATTCTCTTGGTCTTTGCATGTGTTTGCAAGTTTGTACTCAGATTTGGTGAAGTACAAAGTGTTGGAGAAAGTACAAACATTCCACTCAAGTCAAATCAAAGCATCAAAACCTAGAAGGAGCAAAATGATAAGTTATAAGTCATTTTCAAAAGTTTCAGACATAGACTGCTGCAGAGGAGGAAAGTACCAATTGGGACCCACAAAATCCGACCCAGAATCTTTAGAAAGCATCAAGAGGACTAGGTCACCACTATGGGTGACCTTGTCCCTGTGCTAAGCCTAAAAAAGGGTTTTTGCATTTTTGGGCACCCTTTTCCCCAAAACCTAGTCCGACAAAATTTCCCAATAGGAGGACTAGGTCACCCAACTTGGCGTAAATGTCCCTTTGCTGATTTCAGTCAATTTCTAGGATATTCTAGGACCTCTCATCTATAAGATTCCATTTCTAGGTGCACATTCTCTTTCATTTTCTATTAGTTTCCAGATTGCATAAATTTAGGTCATCTAGACTATCTTGCATTAGTTTACATTTCATACATTAGATTACTATCATCTCATTTTCAGTGTTCAGCCACAAAACACACACATATCACAACCTCCATCAATCAACCCTTCCTTTGAATGCAACCCCAAAAATCCCATAACCACCAAGCGGAAAGAGTGCCATTCCTACACACCAAGTGCTCCTAGGGTGAGAAACCCTAGGGGCCTAGTAAAGGTAATCCTCTTTCCCTAGGTAAGTGTTATATTTTTGGTGGTTCATTTTGGTGAACCCGATTGTAGACCACTTGCTATCTTTTTGATTTTGCATTTCATCTTAGGAAATAGCTTGCATTGCATTAAAAATTTTACATTGTTTGCATCCTAGGGTTTGTAGAAAAAGTCCATTAGTGAAAGTTCATGCTAGATTGCACTTTGCATTACATTTTCAGTAAGAAAATCCAAAAATATTTGCATTCACATTCTTTGATTGTATCAAAAAATCAGGAAAAAGCATAAAAAGTAGTTAAAAATTCTTAATTTTTTCAAAAACAACACTACTGGGACTAAGTCGCCACACTGGGCGACCTAGTCCTTTGGCACTATTCACTATGAAATTTCTAGCGATTTTCTAGTATTTTCTGCATTACAGTTTGCTGATTTTGCATTTCTGTGTTTTGTTACAAAATTTTAGTTACAAGCAATTTTGTTACTTTGTGCTTACATTTCCTTAGCCTCCAGCCCATCCTTAGGGAACCTTGTGTGATCATTTGGTGTTCACTTTGGTATACAGTTGTGAGACAAAGTTCTAGAATCATGGCATCTAACAACAACACTATTGTTGTAGATCTTGGGATCTCCCAGACTTCAACTCCTAGTATTGACGATGGTACACTAGGCTTAAAGACTATCCTTAGCAATTCCTTGCACCTAGGAGACACAAGCGGTGATAACAATGACCTCCTAAATGACAAGCTCTTTCACATCCATGTTGATCTAGCTGATTATCAACATGAATTAGGCCTTGAGCCCATTTCTGACACCACCATCCCCGCCATAGAGAACCTCCACCACTTACTTGACCATGATGATGCCCTAAGTGTCATGAAGAGGATTGCAAAAATCCATTACAAACATGCTTCTTCTACACCCAAGGTATCTCCCTCACCCCCTCCTTTTGTTGGTCACATCCACCTTTCCACTACCCCCCATCAACCATAACTTCAATCCCCACTTATGCCTCTCCTAGTGTGACAACCACTATGCAATAGATTAGTAATGCAGTACCTTCCCTCGACATCCCTACTAGTGTTTCTACTTCCCTTGTGGCATCACATCCCTTAACTTCTTCCACCATTCCTCCCATAAGTATCCCTTCCACTTCTCCCTCTACTACATTCACACCTTCACCTCTCTCCCTTCCACCTCCTAACACTTACACTAAACCTCTTATTACACAATTTTTTCACACCGTCACCTCCATGCAACAAAAAATATCCACTATCAACCAAAGCCAACATGGTTCCCCTACCCACTACGTTCGTAGTAATCCATTATCCCTTGACATCCTACATACCCCCTTGCCACAAGGAATAGAGATTCCTAGATTTGAGAAGTATGGAGGGAAGGGGGACCCTTCTAATCATGTCAATGCCTATACTGCTCTATGTAGTGACTTTTCTCTTGATGACAAGTTGCTCACTAAGTTATTTCTAAGGACTCTCAAAGATGCTGCCTTGGATTGGTTTTCCTCCCTTCCCAATAATTCCATTAGCTCATTCGATGAACTAGTGGACACCTTCATCAATCACTTCAAAGTCCATATGGCCCCTAAGAAAACCTTGGATGACCTCATGAGATGCAAGCAGGACACTAGTTACAAGAAGATAACTGACTTTATCTCTTGCTATCAGGCTCTTTATTCCTTGATTGATGTTAAGATACTTGACACCCACCTGCAAAATATGTTCACCAAAAACCTCTTAACACCTCGCCAAGATAAACTCACCCTCATGAAGTTTCCCTCTTTTATGCACTTGTGCCAAGCGCTTTGTGACTATCATAACTCAACTAGTGGTCGTGATTCATGATCCACTTCTAGTAGAGTTGAGAAGTTTGATGCTTTCCCAATCCAACCCTTAACCATTTCATAAACCAAATAAAGGGTTCCTCCAATTTAACCCTTTGTCCCAAACCCCTCCACTTGCTAATAACCAAGTGGTCGTTGTTAGGTCTGTAGTGCCCTTCAATTATAGATATCCTAAGTGTACCTTCACACCCTTTCTCGACACCCTTCATAACACCATGACCCAATTACTCCAACAACAAATGATCTCTTTACCTCTCATCCATACACCTAATCCCAATAAACCATTACCTCCATCTTAGTTGCTGGCGTCAATGATAAAAAGCAATAATTCCATGGAAACTCCTAACCAAAACTTGCAAATATTCACCAACCCCATGCCGAAGCATAATGTGTCATTTGTCAAAGCAAGCGAAACTTCACCACCTGATGTTATGAATGTTGATTCGTAGGATACCTAATCCGCTTCTCTTCCCATGGTAGCCTATGTCACACATACTAAAGAAATGGTAGGAGAAATTGACGTTATCCATCATAATTGCTCAACAAAAGGACCTCTTGAGATCACCTTTTCACAACAAGATATACTACGAAATCTTCCTAATGGTCCTCTCTACATAGCTAGTAGAATCTATGATAAGCCCACTAATGGGATACTCATAGATCCCGCCTGTGGTGAGAACGTGATCACATAAGAATTTGTCGTATTACATGATATTGCTCAAGATTTTTATAATTGACCTACTGATTGGGTCAAAACACATAATGGTTTCACATGTCCGACGATTGGATCGATTGCCCTCCCATTATAAATAGGTCCAAAGACATTGGACGTTACCTTCTCCATCATACCACAATCAGACCAATTTCATTTGCGACTTGGCCACCTGTGGCTTCATTCAAAGAAAGCAGTCCCATCTGTCATCCACAAGTGTGTGAAGTTTCCCATTGACAACGACATATTCACTATCAACCATAGTGGCTTTTATCCTTTATCCTCCAAAGGTAACTTTTCTTTGGAATCCTTTTGGCCTGAGCCCATGGAGCCCATCACCCCTAGATGGGACTTCTTTTTCATTTCCTATCAGAAGTTCAAAGCCAAGAAAATATTTGAACTCTCTCTTCGCAACATACTTCCTACTTCGGAATCACCTATCCTTGATGAAGCTATGTTGCCACCCGACTCTGACATGCCTTTTCAACCTACACCTAAAACCTCTTCCACATCATCCAAGAGGCCTATGGATCATGATAGAAATTTTGTTCTCCGTCCCCGCACTAAATAGGTCTACAAAGCTAAGGAGAAAGTGGATGAGCCACCCATAGTTCCTCCCATCCCTCCTCCCAAGGGCGACAAGCAACCTATGGTGGACCAACCTGCTCCTTCCCCCATGCCCCTTGACAAAACAAAAAAAAGGAATAAAGAAGCTCTAGGGAGCGTAGGCATCGCCATCGTGCTCTTGCTCGCCAATCTCGTGAGGAAGAAAATATTGAAAATCATAACCCACCTGTGCCAAAAGCCATGCCTATTGACCCTCCTCCTCCACCCCCGCAACCTGGTCCCATTCCTCCTACACCACCAATTTTACATGCTACTACTGATATTGTCATTCGACCTACCATTGTCATCAACCTAGATGATGATGATGATGAGAATTCTCAAATCGATGAAGAGGTACACCAAACCTTGAATTCACTATTCTCCTCTTCCATGAGAATTCATGAAAATTCCCCTCGGACAAGGGTTGATCTTGACACTAGTTTGGCAATTACTGCTATTCCTCTCACTAGTCGCCCTCCCGAGTTTTATATTGAGCAATATTGGGAGGCAAATGACTTGTTTGCAGAGTAATGCACGTGCGCCTTACTAGTATTTATTTTTCTTTTTTGCATTTATGTGTCATGTATTCCCCATCTTGTTTGATGTTTTCTTACTCTTTCTGACATTCTTCTATATATATCTCCTTTCATCTATGTGTAGTGCATTCC
This sequence comes from Sequoiadendron giganteum, assembly GCA_007115665.2. NCBI lineage: Eukaryota > Viridiplantae > Streptophyta > Pinopsida > Cupressales > Cupressaceae > Sequoiadendron > Sequoiadendron giganteum. The sequence continues at coordinate 595,182,695 of CM021103.1, read as the reverse complement.
TTTTCACTTTTCTCTTTTCCTTTCAACCTTTCATTTGGGGATGATGCAAGGCATTGAGACTGTGATCTCTCCTTCATGTTGACCCAAATGGACCTCTTTTCCTTTTCCTTTTTCTCTTTTTTCCTTTCATTTGGGGATGATACAATGCATTGAGACCATAATGCCTCCTTCATGTTGACCCAAATGGACCTCTTTTCCTTTTTAATTGCCTTTTTTCCTTTCATTTGGGGATGATGCAAGGCATTCACTACAACAAAACAAACAATTAGCGCCTAAAATAGCATCGGATTTTAGTGCATTTGAGTTCATGAATTGGCACTTCTGTTGGCACAAAAATTGACACAAAATGGTATGTTCACTTCGGCGTCGGATTTAGTGCCGGATTTAGCGCCGGATTTAGAGTCGACTTTTGTTGCTTCCAGTTTGGCTTTTGATTTTGCTTTTGGTTTTGCTTCTTGTGTTGCTTCCACGTTTGCTTCTAGTTTTGCTTCGAGTTTTGCTTTGGGTTTTGCTTCCAGGTTTGCTTCTGGTTTTGTTTCCAATTTTGCTTCCATTTTTACTTCTAGTTTTGCTTCTGATTTTACTTCCAATTTTACTTCCAATTTTTCTTCTGATATAACGTTTCTTTTTGCATCTAGCTTTGCTTCCATTTTTGTGTCTTTTGTTGCTTCTAATATGGCTTCTATTATTGCATCTTTTGTTGCTTCTAAAATTTCTTCCATTATTACTTCTTTGTTTGCTACTTGAATTGCTTATATTTTTCCTTCCTAGATAACTCCAAGTTTTGCTTCCAAGATTGCTTCTAGTTTGCTTCTAGTTTGGCTTCCATTGTTGCTTCCTTTTTTGCTTCTAAAAATGCTTCTTGTTTTGCTTCCATTTATTAATTTAATATGTTTTATTTCAATTTAATTAGTTAAATATATCACACCTCTTAAATAACTCATATGATTAAATAACAAGATAATTATTATAACATGATCATCATTTATAATTAAAATAAGTGAGTCAAATATCTATATAAGTAGATCAAAACAAGTGAGTCAAACATCTATATAAGTGATTAAAACAAGTGAGTCAAATATGCCACTAGATTAATAACATGTCAAAATGATACATGTCCAACAGTCGACATAAGTCAAAATGATACATGTACAAATGATATAAGTAAAAATGATAAATTATATAGCTCAAAATGATACAAGTCAAAATGATACATGTCCAAATGATATGTCCAAATGATACATGTCAAAATGATACAACTCAATAATATGGTACTGCAGGCCATGAAAATGATACATATGATAGTAACCATGAAAAGAGGCATCATAACGATATATCAACAATGATCCATGATGTAGTCTATATGATCATGAATGTCACTGGCTACTACCAACAACTACCTCATCATCATCATCACCATCGTCATCATCGTCGTCGTCATCATCATCATCATCGGCCTCGGTTTCTTTTGTATTTGTGTCATCATCATCCTCTGCCATGTGATTTATACCAGAACCAACATATTCTGGATCTATATCATGAGGATCATCTTGATCTTCTGGAAGACCCGTGTTCTGCAAAAAAAACATTTAAAATGAAAAGTTATCATTTATTTCATGTAATAATTTATTTTTCTGTTATATATCTAATACTACAATATGTGAAACAAAACCATAATAATATTACATCATATCAAAGTGCACATACCATAGTAAAATTTCAAAAAAGTTACAGCTAATATGTCATTCCAATGATGTAAAACATGCAACAATTCTAATAAACATTAGTAAAATGTGCCAAAATTTGGTGGAAGAGGAAGAAAGATGACTGGAACTCTGGAGGCCCACCATAATAGATTTCGGTATTCAACCATGAGAGCAGAAGAGAGAGATGATATCATGTATCAAAACATTACGCATGCATTCTTCCTACCAATGGAGAAGGAGATGATTACTTTGCTTCATTTTCATTTGCATAACCATATCATGGTGTGAACCAAGAAGACCAAGGATGTCCAGTTTTATGTGGAAGTAATGGATGTGGTCCAAACTTTAGGAGGGGCAAGAAGGTCAATGTATGATCCTGATGAAATTGAGGAAGAACAACAAGAGAGGGACAAGAAAAATAAAATCAATGTAGAGTTTCAGGAATTTGTCAAGTGAGTAATAGAGCTATGGGAGCAGCCTCATCTAAAATATTTTGAACTAGAGTTTGATATACCATTTAGAGAGCTTCGTTTTCATGGAGTTCCTTTCAAAGTGTATGTTTTTATTGTTCCTACAGTAAACTGTTTGGTAGAGTTGGTGGATTGCCTTTCTTAGTAATCAGTATTAGTGAGATTGAGATTATTAACCTTGAGAGAGTAGGACTTGGGAAAAATGCATTTGATATGGCTATTGTTTTCATCCTATACAACCATTGCAAGAAAAGTTAAGCTAGCATCAAATAACTGGAACAATTTTGAAAATAACATGAAAACTTTTAGTTGCTACTATGTCAAGAATAAAATAAAAGGAAACAATGTTCCTTCCAACGGCTTGATGATTGCAAATGAGGATTCATTTAATTTCAATGGAGTAAAATGAAAATTAAAAGTAGTTGATTCATATAATATATGTACATTAAAATTAGGGACTAAAAGGCTCCAAAAAATGTTGAACCTCAAAACCCTTAAGTGTAGGCTTTTCAACACAAAATGAATGAGGGTTTATTGGAAATGCATATTGCAAACCTCAAAATCACTTTCCACCTCTTCCAACACATATTTTAATGTCTTCCCAACATTATTTTACCATAATCTAGCCTGTATACATGTTGGATCTCCTTTATCACACTTGTAACCATCAACTTCAAGGGAAAATCACATAAATTATGATAAGAGTAGCGCCAAACTTTTCAATATTAACTCCCCTGTTCATGTACAAACTCAATTCACTAAAAAGTATACAAAAAAAACTCCCTAAAAAATCCATCCCACCATTCTACTCGACCTACATTGGTGGGATGGGAATGATAATCTTCACAAGACTCTCAAACCCTTGACTGGGTTTACTGTCAAAACACAGAAAGTTAGCCTCTAAAAACTGATGGAACCTCTTTAAAACTCCTTTAATTGATTATTAAAACCTTACACCAAGAAAAAAAAAAATGTTAAAGCTTATAATCTGTTATACAATCCGTACAGGGACTGGTTCAAGAGTTTAAACACTAAAAATATAAGAAACATGGATTTTATTAAATAAAATGTTTCAAGAATACAAAAGAATGAATCTTTGCTTGCCTTCCAAATACTTTTTATAGATGTTTCCCAACAACTGAATTGATAACTGCCTACATTGACCTAACCCTTTACTTTCCCACTTTGTCTCTTCATATTCTGATTTTTTTGCCTTTTTTCAAATTTAGCAACTTTTAGCATTTTTTTGCAATTTTTCTTTTTTTTCATCCTTTTGACACCTAAAACCTATTTGAGACTCAATTACAATTAAATACGCCTTATCATGACCTTCTACAATTCTTTTACAATTGGAAATTCAAATTTTTACAATTTTGACTTGTTAATGGAGGCATATATTGAACAAGGTGCTCCTGCACCACATCAATAATGAGAAAATTAACAAAAAATCAAAAGTGAATAATACATAATCTATGTTGTAAAGTTAAAAAGTCTTACAAAAATACATATAAAATTCCAAAACATTTTTCATTTGTTCTCTAAAGTTTAGTCCAATCAACCAAAGCAAGAGACATATATCTTATTACTATTTAAATCAAAAGAAGATATCTGATATACAATTCAAAACATTGAAATATGAGCTAATTTGTTAAAGTACCTATCTCCTTCAAGTACCAATTCCTTGATAAACTCAATTTGGTCCTCAAATACATACCTGTCACAAGTTTCAAAGGAATCTATCACGAGAATCTGACCATGACTATATGTAACAATCTAAAACATTCATAATCAAAGACAAGTGCTTTACAAATTGTACTACACATTGATGCATTCTTCATGCTGAAATGAGTGTTTAGAGCTATGATAACCACATTCATGTCTTGAGGGAGTCTCACTGTCTAAAGAAGAAGTCAAAGTGCCTTGGAGCAACAATAGCATTCAATATCGACCATATGGTGTCTACATTTAAATAATTCGAATGATCAAGTTTGAAACTGAAATGCACCTTGGGATTGGAAAGAAACATACCATAACTCCCAATAAATTAATAGGAAATTGGCAAAGAAAGATAAAACAATCCCTTGCAAACTAATTAAAAATTAGTAGCCTGAGAAGCTTCTTAGAGGCTTACACAAGAGATAAATCAAGAAGCTCAGAAGACATGCATAAATTTGATCATAAAAGTAATGCCATGGTAACTGTTTGGCTCCACAACATAAGAAAGTTGTTTGAAAAGATTTCTCAGCCACATAATATTCACGAGTTCCAAAATAAAAAATCTAATACAAAATTATTCACTTGACCTTGAAGTTTCAATTAGTATGCTTCATATAGGGTTTTATGTTGTAAAATTATATTCCAGTGGCATATGAAGTGCATGGTGAAGCATATTATTGAACTGAATCCTCCAGTACATTACTTATACAAGGATAATTTTCATTCCCCCAGTGGATGGCCTAAGCAATGTCTTATGAAACATACCATATATCCAATACCTAAGACTGCCTCTTTGTAATGCTTCTATATCACTATTCAATTATTGGGGAATGATGAAAAGATCAATGAAATTGTGGAAAGAGAACACAACTTCATTTTTGAGAATAAGAAAAATGAAATTACAGTTACATACATGAAAATGAAATAGAACCATGTCTATTTTCATAATTGTGAACCATATTATTGGTGCAGGGGACCATGTAACTTCATGCTTCCATGGGGAAAATTTGTAAAATTTGAGTCTTCATCGTATTGTGATTGTAAAAAGGTCATATTTGGACCATTTTAAATGAATTTGAATCATTAATAGGTTTCTAGGAGGTCTGTGAAGTCAAAATGCAAAAGTTGTCATTTGTAGCAAAAAAATGCAAAATTGCAATACAAAAAAGTGGAATTTTAAGAGTCATTTTGTAAAGGGAAGGTTGTTGGTCGATTGTAACTGAAGGGGAAGTTAGATAACTATTATATACACCTTTAAAGAGCCTTGTGAAGGCGTGGAAGAAGAGAGTGCATTGTATCTTGAATAAATTTTGAATAAAAGTGCCCTGTTTTGCAGATTTTCACATTTTATTGTTGTTCTCAAGCGTGGTACTAGTCTGTATAGTACTCTCAATCTTTATTTTTGGTTTTTTTTGATAGAGTTTTGAATTAGCTTTCAAATAAATCTGGTTTGAGTTAATTTCGTTGAGTTTTAAGCTTTTTAGAGTCATTTTTCTGAGAGCAGTCCGAAAACCCTCATTTGAAGGGTTTGAGAGTGAAATAAAAGCATAAAACACCATTCCACCAATGTAGACATCTGTAAATTGGTGGGATGGGTTATTTTAGGTTGTTTTTCAATGTTGGTTGTGTTTGAAAGTGCAGGGGTAGTCAAGTTATAGGAATTCTATTGTTTCCCTAGTGATTTTTCATCAATTTTGAACATGAAGGCATAGCTACAAGTTGAGATTTGCTACAAATTCAATGTTAAAGGGTTGGATATGGTTTGGATAGCATGTGCAGACCTATTATAAGGTTTTTAATTTTTTTTCAAAGTGGTTTGTGGTTTGGAGCATTTATTTCCAATAAACCCTCTTGCATATGAGCCAAAATTATTCCTCTAGGACAACAAGACAGTCAGATTTTGAGGGTTTCTTTCCAAAACAACCTCATTCTATTTTTTGATATTTTTAAGAAGGCTGAATTGGGTTCTTAATTTTTTTTAGTTTTTTTGGAGATTCAATCTGATTTAAAAGATACACCCGATTTTGTCTATGTGGAACACTACAAGCAATTTGTCTTCTTGAGTATGAATAATGCAATAATGAAAGAATCAATGTTCTAAGAGTGTTTTGTTGATTTAATCCTGTCAATTTTATTATTTTGAAGGTTTGGTAAAGTTTCATTAAGAGTTTGGTGTCTTAAAACCTCTTTTTGGTGTATTTGGAGCTTGGAAAACCATGTTTCATTAAAGTAAATTTGTGAATGTTGAGCATGAAGGCATATCTATAAGTTGGGATTTGCTAAAAATACAATTTTAAAGGGTTGGATATGGTTTGAATAGCATGTGAAGACCTATTATAAAGTTTTTTAAGTGTTTGCAAAGTGGTTTGTGGTTTGGAGCTGTTATTTCCAATAAACCCTCTTGCATATGAGCCAAAATTAGGCCTCTAGGACAGCGGGACAATCATTGTTTGAGGATTTCTTTGAAAAAAAACTTCATTATGTTTTTTTATATGTTTAAGAAGGTTGAAATGGGTTCTTGAAAATGTATTTTTTTTTGGAGATTCAATCTGGTTTAAAAGATACACCCGATTTTGTCTATGTGGAACACTACAAACAATTTGTCTTCTTGAGTATGAATAATGCAATAGTGAAAGAACCAGTGTTATAAGAGTGTTTTGTTGGATCAATCCTATCAATTCTATGATGTACAAGGTGTGGTAAAGGTTCAGTAAGATTTTGGTGTCTTAAAACCTCTTTTTGGAGTATTTGGAGCTTGGAAAACCATGTTTCATTAAAGTAAATTTGTGAATGTTGAGCATGAAGGCATAGCTACAAGTTGGTATTTTATACAAATGCAATGTTAAAGGGTTGGAGATGGTTTGGATAGAATGTGAAGATCTATTATAAGGTTTTTTAAGCATTGGAAAAGTGGTTTGTGGTTTGGAGCAATTATTTCCAATAAACCCTCTTGCATATGAGCCAAAATTAGGCCTCTAGGACAACGAGACAATCATTTTTTGAGGGTTTATTTCCAAAAATACCTCATTCTATTTTTTGATATGTTTAAGAAGGACGAAATGGGTTCTTGAAAATGTATTTTTTTTTTTTTTCAGAGATTCAATCTGATTTAAAAGATACACTCGATTCTATCTATGTGGAACACTGCAAGTAATTTGTCTTCTTGAGTATGAATAATGCAATAATGAAAGAACCAGTGTTCTAAGAGTGTTTTGTTGGATTAGCTCAGGCAATTCTATGATGGTCAAGGTGTGGTAAAGGTTTAGTAAGAGTTTGGTTTCTTAAAACCTCTTTTTGGTGTATTTGGAGCTTGGAAAACCTATTGACTTTCTCTTTGTGGCATTTTGTCCTTGATGTCAAAACTAATAAGTTGGTTTGATTCAGTTATTCACTCTTATGTAGTCACATGATGTTCATAGTGTTGGTGACATATTTACATGTTGTTGACTCATGTCAGTTTGGTGGTTTGATCTTCATGGCTTTACACAGTTGTGTTTTATTTGCCACATGATTGTTATATTGATTTGTTGGTGCTCAATTCACTTTGATATGGTTAGAATTCTATTTAGTTCTTCTATCTTTGGCTAGACTAATCTTGTTGGATTCATGTGCAAAGGTTATATATGTAACATGAGGTGATTCTTTCTACATGTGTTAATGATTAAAGGTGATATCATGTTGTATTACTCTATCTTTACAGATGCACATATTGTTCTGACACTCAATGGTATTGGTTGGTAATTACATGGCATTGATAAGGAATATACAGTTGAAGGTATTGTTGATATTCAGTTATGAGATCCGTTTGTGATTCACCTTGTGTGAAGTCTTCTAGCATACATTCTTATACATCTTGGTTGATACACAAAGGTGAATTCTTGGTCTTTGACTTCATCTTATCTTGATTGGTCATATATGGCTTCGAGTAGCTTGTTTAGTATTTTGTATTTGAAGCATAATGCATAGGTGCTTAATCACATTTCATCGGTGTTTGGCGTGGTAATAAGGAGATTACTTTAAAGTTGATTCCCATTTGAAAAAGGTGATTACACCATATATTTTCTTGATTGGCACTCCTTGTAAAAAGCTTGTGTTTACTTTATACTCTTTATGAGTATCGAAGCATGTGATAAAGGCATTTGTTAAATGACATTGAAACAGACTTTTTAAGTCTTAGCAAATGATATTAAGAAGCGAACTTTATTTTGAGTCTAAATCGGGCCTCCTATATTTAACATGGGATTGACTTTATTTGAAGTCACATGGCAGTGACCGAGGAATATTCAAACTCTTGAGTGATATCGGGTATCGACAACATAATAGTTTTATCATTTGATTATTATTATGTCAGTTTCTTTCGAATTCCAAATGATGTTTAATATCATTTGATGTGGACTTCAATGATTATACATTTTTGAACAAAGTCTTTGAAGATGTCACGTACTGATTTTATTGATTATTTAAATACAAATTATTAATCATGAGATTGTTAATTATTATGTTAAATGATTATTTAAATTAAATTGAAATTGAAAGTGGAATGTAAATGTAAATTTAAATTTAAATGCAATTGAAATGATTTGAAATGCATTTTTATTAAATTTGGGGTTTGTCATTGCTGATGAAAATTCGAGTGCAAGTGAACGCAGGAACAGGTGAACGTGAATGAAGGTGAGAACATCAATCAGGTAGAGTCGTTTTAGCCATTAGATGTTTATGAAGATGATGGAATCTCTCTCACACACACTTAGTTATTATTTTAACGCATTTTTGTGATGATTATACTTGCAAATTTTAAATTAAGTTTAATTGATTTTTTTTTCAAATATATGTGAAACAATATATGTTGCTTTAAATGACGATTTGATTATTTCATGAGGAAATTGATCTTATTTAAATAATTAAATTCCTTATGTCAATATTTTATTAGTACTTAAAAATAATGATGTTTTTATTTCAAACCAATAGAATAGACTTTTAATTGTGAAAATTTATTAAAATGTAAAATAGAGTTATTAATATTGAAGAGATTTGTTGAAGAATGAAACAAATATCAAAATAAGTTATTCAACAAAATTTGGAAAAACAAATTATGTTCAAATTTGAATTGGAGTTTAAACAACAGTTTAACAAATTGAAGAAAATATCTTTCAGCCAAAATTGAATGCAATTAGAAAAATGGAACTTGGAGTTTGAAAATTTAAACTAGAGACCAAACATGAGAAGTGGATTTGGCTTGGAGGATAACTCCATCATTTGCATGAGAAAAGACAAGTCGGTGAGGAAAATTCGAATTGGAGAAGAAAGAGGAAGAAATCCGTTTTTGGGGAGGGAGGCAGAAAAGAGACATTTTTGATTTTTTTTTTTTAGGGAATGCTTGGAATATCCCATGTGCCAGAAGAGGCAGAACATATATTAGTTCATTGATTTTATTGATTACTCTGTTATAGCATGCACAAATTGAAGGAGGAGATTTGGATCATGCGCATATGAGCAAATAGGGAAACCTATTTTTGAGAGAGGGGAGTTTTTGTTTCGAATTAAGAAAAAAATCATGCGCAAGGAGAAGATAGAGGGATAGGCGGCTAGTGGAGAGAACATAATTCTCTCATCACCACATGCGCGAGTAGAGGGGAATAGCAGGCACACCCAAAGATGGTAATACACAACAAGAAGAAAAGGAAGTTAATAAAGCACAAAGGAACGTGGAAAGTGAGTGGCAAGGGAGAAAGAGGAGATGGTGCGACCAGTAGGAAGGAGGAGAAGAGAGAAAGGTGCGGCCAACAACAGGAAGAAATACAAAGCAAAAAAGAGAGTAAGCAGGAGAGGTGCATATAAAGGAAAGGAAGAGAGGTGCAACAAGAGACTAGAGGAAGGGTTCTCCAACACAAAATAAAAGAAGAATACAAAAAAGAATTGCACAGAGATCAGCTACAGGAAACCTATCATAGAAAGAACAGAAGATCAATATTCATTGCCCGATTTAGAAAAACACACAGCTGCAGGAGATTGACAGGTAGTTTCAATGAAAACATTAAATACCAAATTCACAGTCAATTATTATCTGAGTTTAACTCTTTTCTATTATTCTTCTATTTTATCAAATGAAGACATATTGCTGTTTTTAAACAAATTTGGAAAAAATATTAAACACCAGACTGTATTTTCATGTAGAAAAAAAAAAGAACAAACTTGAACAGAAAATTATAAAACCAAATTGAACATAAAACTAGTAAGAAACAATAGATTTCTTATTTAAAGAACTATGTTTTAGCATATTAAAAGATTTGCACAGAAAAATAGTATGTTTCTTTATATATTTCAAATATAAACATTTAGTAAAGATTATTTACCAGAAACAACATGTTTAGATTTAGAAAACCTTGAAACAAAAACTAAACTGCGCTAAACTATGTCAATCAAGAATTAGAAATTGGAAGGAAAAGAAACATAAAAGATAGTGAAATTATTTTAGAATTAAAAAGCTGAATGTTCATGGTTTAAATAAAATTTAAAAGGATAAGATTAAATAATTTTGTGTATTTACATATTCTTGAAAAGTAAAAGTGAAAATTGTTAAATCTCTAGGAATGATTTAAAATTGTTTATGAAACAGAAGTATATGAGAGGTGTTTACGTTTATTTTTATTTTTATTTCTGAAAAGATATTATTTTAACGAAAATATATTAAAAAAAAAAAAACAGGAAAGAAAAGAGAAATAAAGTAAAATATAATTACTTTGAAATTAATAGAATTAGAGAAAGGCTATATTAAAGTGTTATTAAATTTCATGAGCAAATGAACTGAAAGAATGTGTGCTCATTTAATTCTTGTTTAAATATGTATTTATATTACATACTTGAGATATACCTTCTTTTTGTTATTTTATTATTTGATTTAAATATTAATTTAATGTTATTTATGATTTAAAACTATGAAATTACTACATTAGAACCATGTTTGCTTGAAAGATAAAAGTGCAGTTCATGTGTTTGAGAAAGATACTTTTTGATTTTAAATGGAACCATGCATGCTTGATAAATGAATGTGCATGTCATGTGTTTTGAAAGTTACCTTCCGGGACAGGTGCCGAATATGGGTTATTAGAGAGTGTAGTTTTTCTTTTCCAAAACTACTTTTATTTGTCGTGCATGACATTTTACTTGGCCAAGTAACTTAAGGACCATTGAAATAGATGGAATGAATGAACTCTCTACCATATCCTAGTATCGAACTTGCTTGTTTCTTAAATGAATTAGAAAAATGAAAATGCTTGTGGTTTTACTAGTTATACTAGGCATGCACTAGATTCCATCCTGCTTGTCGACTTCTTTTTGCTAAGCGATTCGTGCAAATACGGGTATTCTTTGAATGACTAAAGAATTTTGGGGAAGCGTAAGCTTCGAGGTTGGGCAGAAAAAGTGTCTGATTCTTGTTCTCGTCTTCATTATTGAAGATAAGATATGGATTGAAGATCAAAGGATGTTATCTTCATTTATGTATTATTGTATTATTTAAACTATGTAATGTAGAGCTTAAGGTGACAGAATGACTAAGTCTCGAAATGTAAACTTATATTACAACTTCTTTTGTATTATTATCAATTTCATGTAATATGAAACGTGTATGAATCTAATTGGAAATATTATGAATCTATTCATCGACTTTAAGTTGTTGTTTTGAAAATTGATTGGATTTTATGATGTCTAACAAATGAAGTGTCGGCTTTCTTTTGAATATATATGAATTTATTTAAAAGTATTGTCGTTGTTTGAATTGAAGAATTCCACATATTACATTTGGTATCAGAGCAACCAGGTTCTGCATTGCAACCTATGAGCTCATTACGCAATAATGCGTAAACCTTATCAGAAGATAAAGGTTAAAAAGTTCTTGTGCTAGAACGACAAGAGAAAAGAACTTAAGGAAGTGAAAAGGATGATGAAAGCATTATTAATTTGTGTAAATTTAGGCTAGTTAAAGGTTCATCCCTAGAATCAAAATTCCTAAACCAACAACTTATGATAAAACTTAGGATTGCGGAAGATTATGCAATCAAGTTATGTAGGAAGGTTAGGAAGAATAACCTATACATACATGACTCTAAGAAAAAGATAATGAGTAGGAATGAGGTAAACTAAATTGTAGTAACCTACAATTGTAAAAGAGTCAAGAACTCATGGATTAGTGTAAACACTACGAATCTATGTATGCAATGTTAAAATAATTTTAGATTATTCAAAAGTAGGATACAAACAAAGGAAGTATCCTTGAGGGTTGGGGAACTCATGACTTAAACTTTTGTGTTAAGATAAAGGTCTTGTTAGAAAAGAGTTAGTATCGAGGAATTGATAAAAGACCAGAACGATTAGAAGAAAAAAATCAATGATATGAGCAAGGTTCCTCCAACCGAAATCATGTAGGTTATTGAAGTTTTTGGAGTCAAACAACTTATGAATAATGGATCCAAAAGGGAATAGGAATACAACATGGCTCTATGTGTCAGGACCCTAGAAGTTGCAAGGAAAGCAACACTTTGAGTTAAGAAGTACATCAAAAAAAGAGGTTAGTGAGTATGGATATTCCTTCATTAAAAAGGATATTAAAAAGAAGATGGCAATGAAAGGTCAACAATAAGGAATGAAAAACCTTTTCCAAGGAAGCAAGTAAATTACTAAAAAGTTCAACATAAGAAGAATGAAAGTTGTGGAAACTCTAAGGGGGAAAACGGAAGAGAGTGATTGACTCAAGCTAAGTACCCCACCTAATGAAACTTGGTAATGACTTATTTGCAAGTCATAAGGACAATTAAGTCATACATTTTATGACCATAAGGGAAAAATGACAAGGGGAAAGGTTAAGTACTATGATCTGTATACCTTATGATTATTTGATCTAAAGATCAAGGATATTATTATCAATGCCTTAGAAAGGAATAGGCAGATAATTTGATCATGAGAAGGAAGATCATTGTCTTTGGGATTGACAATAAAAGATCTAAGAGACTCGTGATTGGAAGAAAGTGTCTCTATACTCCTATATACTTTATATAGAGAATTAAATAACGATGTTATTTTGATATGAAATATATCCATGTCATGAAACAACTTAACATTGAAGCTCACTATGCTAAAAAACCTTTGGATGATAAAAAGGTTGGCTATTTAAGCCATTGAGATGAAGTGAAAAATAAAGTAAGATGTGACGTTATGTGAAACACACCAAAATGTCTTAATGAGAATGATTAAATCACTTAATCACTACCGTACTCTTGAATGCAACCTTGGGTTAAAGATAACCTAATTTGGACAGGAATTTCATTAAATAAAGAGAGAGATCATATGATGAGACTAAAACCTATTAAGTTGGATTACGTATTGGAATCACTTTTCAACACCTTTAGGTAGGAATTTAACTTGAATGAGTTGTACATTGGGTCTTGACTATATCCATATAAAGTGGAGAAATCTATAAACAATCGAACTAGTCAACAATTAAGGATTCCATCCTAAGAATTGGAAGGGAATTTTGGGTTTAAGATTTGCCCATACAATTGAATATCATTGGAATTAATGAAACTCTATAAGGATAGAAGTATAGGAGGGATGTCTTGTAAGTTAAATGAAGTCGTATTATTGACAAGACTTTACTTTAAGTAGCTCTTATATTAAAAGAGAAACACTTTCAAAAGGAAGCATCTGTTGTCATGACAGAACATCATAGAATTTTCACTTAGCAAGAAATGCTGAAAACCTTACGGAGAAGAACATCAGAAATGTTACTTGTGCTCAAAATTAAATATTGGAGTTGAGACTCTCCTATAATTAAGAAATCATGGAGTTGAATTCTTATGCTTGATGATTAGATATGTAATTAATTTTATTATTAGCTAGAGATCAACGTGATTGAACGGGGATTAATACTCAAAAATTGGTACCAGATTAAATCAAGGAAATTAGATTGAGTTAAAAGATGAATTGCATCTTTGAAAATAATCCAAGGACAAAAGAAAATCCATGGTATGGATGTCCTGAGATAAACGAAAATTATCTCCGCAAAACCTATAACCATTTACATGAAGATTAATAATGACATAAGATCAAAATAGGTTATCACTTAGTCAAAGGATAGACTATTGTTGGATATAAAAGAACCTATGTGTCCAAAATCTGGAAAAAATAAATTTAGAAAGGAATGAGGAAATTAATGTTAGAGTTAGGACATCAGATTGACAAAGGGAATTGTCGGATAAGGATCCACTATCATCTAAAAGAAGAAAGAGTAAGAAGCTGCACAAAATGTAGCCAGGTAATGCCTAGTATGCCAGGAAATGAATTCCTAAAGTCATCATTGGTAGGACGTGTAACCCTCTTGAGATTCTAGAAGGAAAATGGTAGAACACAATACAAATTGATCTATCTATGTTAGTAAACCTAAAAGTTTATTTCAGTTTAGCAAATAATGATAGGGTTTTGTAAACCAAAATCATACCATGAGACATTCATTTGAATAAATGTGTAATATTTATTATTTTAGTCAAATAAGTAAAATGGTGAATGATTTGTATAATTCAAAATTTGAAGTTTGGACTATTATATGGAAAGAAAGGAAACTCTATTAAAGTTGAAAAAGGCTTGGATATAATCATAAACATGATAAAATTTCAAAAATATTAATAGATAGAAGTGATCGATGAAACTTAATTGATGAACAAAGCTTAAGTGTGGAGTGGTATCAAAATTGACAAGTGTCTAGGAGCAAGGTTATGCTCGAGATGGAAAAGTAATCAAGGTAAAGTAGTTTATGGTAAGGATAATGATGGATGGACTTGGTTTATGAATTGTCTAAAAGTGTAAGTACAAAGGAAAAGGATTGGACCCACAATGTAGTGTACAATACATCGAAATTCCTCTTCCCTTTGGGTTATACTAAGGATAAATGCATGGACCAATGAATTCCGATCACTAAGTATAGTTATTATTATATATTGGATGTATTTATAGAATAAAGCTCTTTGGGAGAGTAAGTATGTGTGAAGCATACGAAATTTCCCTATGTGATAGTAAGGACACTTGAAGCAAGGTCTAGAAAGGACAAGATTATTGTATATGATGAATGTTTTGTAAATCTTATTTTATTTTGGGAAATCATCAAAGTTGGCTACGAAATTTGTGGGACCCTTTGATGTACGAGTAGTCATTAATCCAATTGTTGATAGACTAGCGTTAACAGGGATAGTACTCAGTACAAGTTCCAATGGGACCAATATATTGAGGATAGTGCTACATGGGAGGATTTTGTGACGATTGACCATCATTTTCCTCATTTTCTTTCTTAGAATAGTATTTTCTTTATGTGGAGATACTTGATACTCTGGTTTTGGATTCACATGTTGTGAACTTGGATAGCATGGATGCTACTATGATTTGTTTATGCTTATGTTTTTGAGAACTATGTTGATAGTTGTTATTTCATTTTGATTGAGATACTATGGTTTCTACTGATTGAAGTAGTATATTTTATTGATTGAGATGCTATGCTTATTGAATGATTAATAAGACATCGAGACGATGTCTCTTCCAAGAGGGGAAGGATGTCACGTATTGATTTTATTGATTATTTAAATGCAAATTATTAATCATGAGATTGTTAATTATTATGTTAAATGATTATTTAATATAAAGTGAAATTGAAATTGAAATTGAAAGTGGAATGTAAATTGAAATGATTTGAAATGCATTTTTATTAAATTTGGGGTTTGTCATTGCTGATGAAAATTCGAGTGCAAGTGAACGCAGGAACATGTGAACGTGAATGAAGGCGAGAGCATCAATCAGGTAGAGTTGTTTTAGCCATTAGACATTTATGATGATGATGAAATCTCACACACACACTTAGTTATTATTTTAACGCATTTTCGTGATGATTATACTTGCAAATTTTAAATTAAGTTTAATTGATTTTTTTTTCAAATATATGTGAAATAATATATGTTGCTTTAAATGACGATTTGATTATTTCGTGAGGAAATTGATCTTATTGAAATAATTAAATTCCTTATGTCAATATTTTATTATTACTTAAAAATAATGATGCTTTTATTTCAAATCAATAGAATAGAATTTTAATTGTGAAAATTTATTAAAATGTAAAATAGAGTTATTAATATTAGAAATATTTTTTGAAGAATGAAACAAATATCAAAAAAAGTTATTCAACAAAATTTAGAAAAAAATATTACATTCAAATTTGAATTGGAATTCAAACAACAGTTTAACAAATTGAAGAAAATATCTTTCAGCCAAAATTAAATGCAATTAGAAAAATGGAACTTGGAGTTTGAAAATTTAAACTAGAGATCAAACATGAGAAGTGAATCTGGCTTGGAGAATAACTCCATCATTTTCATGAGAAAAGACCAGTCGGTGAGGAAAATTCGAATTGGAGAAGAAAGAGGAAGAAATCCGTTTTTGGGGAGGGAGGCAAAAAAGGGACATTTTTGATTTTTATTTTTTTAGGGAATGCTTGGAATTTCCCATGCACCAGAAGAGGCAGAACATATATTAGTTCATTAATTTTATTGATTACTCTATTATAGCATGCACAAATTGAAGGAGGAGATTTGGATCATGCGCATATGAGCAAATAGGGGAACCCGTTTTTGAGAAAGGGGAGTTTTTGTTTCGAATTAAGAAAAAATCATGCACAAGGAGAAGACAGAGGGATAGGCGGCCAGTGGAGAGAACATAATTCTCTCATCACCACATGCGCGAGTAGAGGGGATTAGCAGGTGTAGCCAGAGATGGTAATACACAATAGGAAGGAAAGGAAGTTAATAAAGTACAAAGGAACGTGGAAAGTGAGTGGCAAGGGAGAAAGAGGAGATGGTGCGGCTAGTAGGAAGGAGGAGAAGAGAGGAAGGTGTGGCCAGTAGTAGGAAGAAATACAAAGCAAAAAAGAGAGTGAGGAGGAGAGGTGCATAGAAAGTAAAGGAAGAGAGGTGCAATAGGAGACCAGAGGAAGGGTTCTCCAACACAAAATAAAAGAAGAATACAAAAAAGAATTGCACAGAGATCAGCTACAGGAAACCTATCATAGAAAGAACAAAAGATCAATATTCATTTCCCGATTTAGAAAAACACACAGCTGTAGGAGATTGACAAGTAGTTTCAATGAAAACATTAAATACCAAATTCACAGTCAATTATTATCTGAGTTTAACTCTTTTCTATTATTCTTCTATTTTATCAAATGAAGACATATTACTATTTTTAAATGAATTTGGAAAAAAGATTAAACACCAGACTATATTTTCATGTAGAAAAAAAAAAGAACAAACTTGAACAGAAAATTATAGAACCAAATTGAACATAAAACTAGTAAGAAACAATAGATTTCTTATTTAAAGAAATATGTTTTAGCATATTAAAATATTTGCATAGAAAAAGCACTATGTTTCTTTATATATTTAAAATACAAACATTTAGTAAAGATTATTTACCAGAAACAACATGTTTAGATTCAGAAAACCTCAAAACAAAAACTAAACTGCGCTAAACTGTGTCAATCTAGAATTGGAAATTGTAAGGAAAAGAAACATAAAAGATAGTGAAATTATTTCAAAATTAAAAAGATGAATGTTCATGGTTTAAATAAAATTTAAAAGGATAAGATTAAATATTTTTGTGTATTTACATATTCTTGAGAAGTAAAAGTGAAAATTGTTAAATCTCTAGGAATGATTTAAAATTGTTTACGAAACATAAGTATATGAGAGGTGTTTATGTTTATGTTTATTTTTATTTTTATTTTTGAAAAGATATTATTTTAACGGAAATATAAAAAAAAACAGAGGAAAGAAAAGAGAAATAAAGTAAAATATAATTACTTTGAAATTAATAGAATTAGAGAAAGGCTATATTAAAGTGTTATTACATTTCTTGAGCAAATGAACCGAAAGAATGTGTGTTCATTTCATTCTTTTTTAAATATGTATTTAGATTACATACTTGAGATACACCTTCTTTTTGTTATTTTATTATTTGATTTAAATATTAATTTAATGTTATTTATGATTTGAAACTATGAAATTACTGCATTAGAACCATGTTTGTTTGAAAGATAAAAGTGCAGTTCATGTGTTTGAGAAAGATAGTTTTTGATTTTAAATGGAACCATGCATGCTTGATAAATGAATGTGCATTTCATGTGTTTGGAAAGTTACCTTCTGGGACGGGTGCCGAATATGGGTTATTAGAGAGTGTAGTTTTTCTTTTCCAAAACTACTTTTATTTGTCGTGCATGACATTTTACTTGGCCAAGTAACTTAAGGACCATTGAAATAGATGAAATGAATGAAATCTCTACCATATCCTAGTATCGAACTTGCTTGTTTCTTAAATGAATTAGAAAAATGAAAATGCTTGTGGTTTTACTAGTTATACTAGGCATGCACTAGATTCCATCTTACTTGTCGACTTCTTTTTGCTAAGCGATTTGTGCAGGGTCGGATATTCTTTGAATGACTAAAGAATTTTGGGGAAGCGTAAGCTTCGAGGTTGGGTAGAAAAAGCACTTGATTCTTGTTTTCATCTTCATTATTGAAGATAAGCTATGGATTGAAGATCAAAGGATGTTATCTTCATTTATGTATTATTGTATTCTTTAAATTATGTAATGTAGAGCTTAAGGTAATAGAATGCCTAAGTCTCAAAATGTAAACTTATATTACAACTTCTTTTGTATTATTATCAATGTCGTGTAAGATGACACGTGTATGAATCTAACTGGAAATATTATGTATCTATTCATCGACTTGAAGTCGTTATTTTGAAAATTGATTGGATTTTATGATGTCTAATAAATGAAGTGTCATCTTTCTTTTGAATTTAAATAAATTTATTTAAAAGTATTGACGTTGTTTGAATTGAAGAATTCTGCATATTATAGAAGACTTAGAGACAAATGAAAAAATAAAGAAAGGAGCACAAGATGAGAGTATAGGGTTTGAAACCTTAGTTGTGCCACCATGAAGAGATTACAGTTACACCTTGAGAGTGTTCTAGCTGGTATTCTGGCTTGGTTTTCAGATATGTTAGATTATAAAGGTTGGCGAGTTGGTTGGTGGACTCTCCACGAGCTAGAAGCAGAGGTAATAGAGGATTTTATGGGATTTTTTTTGCAGTTTGAATCGCCATAATAGAGGTAATATCTATACATTGCTTTGATCTTTCGAAGGTAAACTTGGTAAATTGAATGTAAAAAGGAAAAGATGACATTGGTTCAATGGTTTCACAGTTATTGGTTATTCGGTATTCAATTTTTTTATTTTAACTGCATTCATTTGTTGTATAAATGTATAGCTTTTAGCCATTACTTTATACAGGGGTTTGATGTCAAAACAAAGAGCATTTTTTGAGGGGTTTGATGTTAAAACATAGAGGATTTTTGGAAGGGTTTGATGAGTGATATTATTGAATTTGAAAAGTGATAAAAGAGAGTTTTATTGTTTACATCTCTGGTTGTGATACATAGATTACACACAAATTATAGTGAGGTTATTCTTGTACTGTCATATTCAGTACATTTTGTAGTGGGCATTATTAAAAATAATTTATTTGTACTTTGTTGAGATTTTGTGACTTTAGACATTAATGCAGTTATAAGGTCCTAACAATTCTTAATTTCATAAAGATATTTTTCATAAGGAGTTGGTGCTCCTAACTTGAAGTGAGTGCTTCAGTTTGTTATAGGAGTTGGTGCTCCACATTGTTATAGAGTTGGTGCTCTTTTGAATGAATAAAAAGATCAATTTGCAAGTGGTTTTTCTGCTCAGGAAAATAATGTCTTGTGTGGTGACATCTGTGCATTTGTGTTTAAGCCTATGTGGTTAAGTGTTAATGTTTTTAATTCTGTCATTTGTCAATACAATCATGAAATGCTCTGATACTTGACTAAACATTTTATTTTGTTATAAAAGTGTTCAAAATATACATGAAGTATTGTGGAAATAAAGCATTAAAATGAATTGTTCAATCAAGTTTACATGAACAATCAATATCATGCTTTGAAATTGTTATGTAAGTCTTTTATCAATCTGTCATTCTGTGAAAAAGTTCTTTGATGTGTTAGAGTTCACTTTGCAAGTTAGGAGGTTTCATAAAGTTGTCTCAAGGTCATTGTTTAATTTGCTTATGAAGTTAAAAGTTTGAGAAATTGTAGATTACTCTGATTCACCCCCCCTCTTAGAGTAATTCATCTTCCAACAAAACCATGTTTCATTAAAGTAAATTTTTGAATGTTTAAGTGATCTTGCAAAAATATGTGTTTGTGTCTTTGAAGACCTTTGAAGCCCACCATGCTCTACATCAATCATCTCCATTTTTGTCTTGTTCAGAGAAAAATGAACATACAAAAAACGAGTGCAATTGTCTTGTGAAGCGGGTTTTGAAAAATGAAAATGTAAAATGCTTGCAAGAAAGGAGAAGGATATGCAGAATATTACAAACCCATGGTTTAGGGTTTTTGGGCCAAGCCCCAAATGTGGAAGGATCTATTTTTCTTTTTGAGAAGTGAAAGATCGCACCAAAAGGATTGCACTCATTTTTCTGAGAGCTCGTATCTGCAATAGGAGTTAGGGGTTTTCGAAAAACCCCAGATCAAAGACAAACCCAAAATTCCATTGAATAGGGCCCACGACCATAACCATGGAGCCATGAAGGAGGCTCAAAAATATAATAAAGAAAAGTTTACACTCTATTCTTTTTGGAAATAGAAAAAAATTCTAGAGAGGCCGCAACCAAGCTATGACCAAGAAAGAGAAAAAAATGTAGAGATAAAAAATTCTTTCATCGTTTGATCAAACAAAACATGGAGAATGTGATTTGTTTCATTTCTTTTACTAGTGAGCTAAGTCTAGAGAAATTGAGCCAAGATAGAAGGGTTACAAAATAAGGATTCATGGTAGAAATAAAACACCCATTCATTCGTATCTATTGAGTCCAAATCGAGCTTTTTTTGACAGAAAATGAAGGTAAGATATAGATAAATGGCACATAGAAACTTACTCAACATCTTGTTGTTCGAAGAAATGCGAACTCGAGAAGTGCTTTGATGTCAGCCTCAAGACAAGCAAGGCATCGACAGAGTAAAGAAAGAGAAAAATGCATGAGAATCCGAGAAGGAATGTCTTTGAAAATGCATTTAGATAAGTAGAAACAAATGATGAACCATGAAAGCTTTACCCGATTCCGCCTCAACAAAAAATTATGTGAAGAAAAATCTCAAAATCAATGAGAAAATTGACAGATACTCCTTCTGAAATCCCGAGGTTTCAAACTCTAATGATGGTGACATGTGCAAGGCAAGGGAGCTCGAAAAAACCAAGTGAAAATGAGAGTTAAAAATTAGGGCTTGGGTATTTTTTGCTAACTCATCATGGGGGCAAAAATATTGATGTGAAAAATGTCAAATGTGTTTAATCATTAAATCTTTTAATATTAAAAAAAAATTAGAAAAAAAATACATATATATTTTATAATAAAAAATTACTATTATCTATTAAATTTATTAATTTGTATGTTCAATTAATAATTAAAAAATATTGATGTTATTTTATATAAAATAAAAATATGAAAACTATCTTTAACAATTATTAATTTTAATTTTAAAAAATATATAAAAAAATATTTATTTAAATAAAACTAAAATGAATATGAATTAAATATATAATTTAATTATTAAATTATGATTTTAATTATTATAATTTAAAAAATTTGTGTGATTGTGATATTACATTAGATTCCTTGCACTCTAAGATTTTTTTTTAATTAAAATAGATCCACCTCTTGCATTTCTTCCAAACCATTCATATTATTATTGTGAAAAATAAATTCTAAATAATGATTAATATTCAACATATAAATAAATAATGTGTTAAGTTCATGCTTTTACCTTTGTACCGCTAGATGATTGTGAGAGAGGTGTGGTAGCATGGTATACCGCCATACTGTGGGAGATTTCTTATTGCCTGGCGGTCGTGCGGTGTATACTGCCATACCGCGAGAGGCTTTTGATTGTCTAGCGATAGCGTGATATACTGCCACCCCACAAAAGCCTTCTAGTAGCCGAGTGGTAATGCGGTTACCGCCATACCACGAGAGTCTTCAACCTATTGAGTGGTAGTGTGGGGTATACGTGGACTTGGTTGATAGCTCAGATCTATGTACACCGAATAGTGGAGGACATTGTTGACTTGGCTCTAAATTCGATGCTAAATTTGGCGCTAAAAT
Source organism: Sequoiadendron giganteum (assembly GCA_007115665.2). Taxonomy (NCBI): domain Eukaryota; kingdom Viridiplantae; phylum Streptophyta; class Pinopsida; order Cupressales; family Cupressaceae; genus Sequoiadendron; species Sequoiadendron giganteum. The sequence goes on along the minus strand of CM021103.1, from coordinate 595,160,512 downwards.
AGGTACTAAACTCGGCACTAAACCCAACGCTAAACTCGATGCTAAATCCAGCACTAAATCTAGTGCTAAATCTAACACTAAATCCGGTGCTAAATACGATGCTAATTAGCGCCTGATTTACCATCTACTTGTTCTGATCTGTGTAAAAAATACCAAAAATGGTGCGAGCTCAATAAATAGCACCAAATTTTTCAAAAAAATAGAGAAAAATACATTAAAACAATGGGTGGAAGCAAAAAATAGAGCAAAAAAGGGAGCTAATCACAGGGATTTGTTGTAGTGATTGAGACTGCAATGTCTCCTCCATGTTGAACCAAATGAACCTCTTTTCATTTTTTATTTCCTTTCTTGCCTTCCATTTGGGGATGATGCAAGGCATTAAGACCGTAATGTCTCCTTCATGTTGACCCAAATTGACCTCTTTTCCTTTTTTATTGCCTTTTCTCCTTTCATTTGGGGATGATGCAAGGAATTGAGACCACAATGTCTCCTTCATGTTGACTCAAATGAACCTCTTTTCCTTTTTTATTTCCTTTTTTGCCTTCCATTTGAGGATGATGCAAGGCATTGAGACCGCAATGTCTCCATGTTGACTAAAAAATGAGTCTCTTTTTTTTGTTTGTCTTTTTCTTTTGCTTTAGTTGTCCTTTTGGGGATTATGCAAAGCGTTGAGACATCCTCTATCTCTTCCATGTTGACCCAAACTGAATCTTCTTTTTCATTTGCTTTCGCTCTCTTTGTCTGTTCTCCCAGTTCTATGTATTTGGGGGAATGATGATAGTTTCATGCTGTCTAAACAAAAATTACAACAATGAACATACTGACCCCAAATCCATAGATCCCTTATGTGTTTGGTGTTTTTCACTTTGGGGGAAACCCCTTTTCTCTTTCTCTTATCTTCTTCTTTAATATGATGCAACTTTCCTTGGACACCCAACACTTGACATAGGGCTTTCCAAGTAGGCTCTCATTTCTTTTTCTTTCTTTTTGCATTTTTCCTTTCTCTGCTTTAAAGAAATTGCTCACAAAACGGTGTGTAGCAATCCCTTTAAAGTGGGGGCATATATTGGCACTATTTTATTTTGCATTTTCATTTTCTTTTCTTTTTCCGTGCTTCCTAGTGTAGCCTTGTCACTTCACATGATGCGTTTCTCACTTTGTGGACAACATTCGGTGTAATGTCCTTCATAAGTGTGACTTATCTTAGCGTATTACATTCCTCTTAGTGGCCTGATGTGATGCACTACATCCCCTAAGTTGCAAATCTTCTATCCTTTGATTGATCCTCTTTTAGAGACATTAGACATAATGATCCCTAAGTAGAAGACCTCACACGAAATAAACAAGACTCCTTGGACCACCCTTTTTACATTTTTCACTTTTGCATTTTCCATGTTGCATTTTTGCAATGTGCATACATGGTAACCTTGCATAACACAACTTGCATGATTGTGGTGCCATCTTGCACTTGTTCATGAGTTCTAAGCATCCAAGGCTTTTCTTGTCTCATGAACCACACCCTTGACTTTTGTGGCAACTTATCAAAGTTATCAGGAGGTATAACTTTGGTATGGTTGAGCGAGAAGCCCAACTAGTAGCACGAATCTCCCCATAGCCACCTTTTTCTGTGTGAGTGAATACCAATCATGTGTATGTATCTCACCACCTTTTGAAATTCTCACCTAGTAGATAACCAAAACTCCCATCGGCCCAGAGTGAGTACATCCTTTTCTTTCAGACAAACAACCTAGATCTGATCCACAACTAGTTGGATAAATGGTCGATGCTTGATCCGATCTTCTCTCTCTCTCCACTCTTTCACATCACTCCTTGTGTGATATTTTGTACTTATGATTGGTTTTCCATGGGATCTTGATCTTGGGGGCTTGATCATCCCTCTTGATCATAGTCATCTCACCTTGGCAGCATGATTACAGTAGATCCCACTCAACACGCATGATTCTACTACTTTAGTTTGAGTTTGAAGTAAGTTCATACTCTCACTAAAGTGGGGGCTAAATGTGTCACCACAAAGTGTAGTCTTTGGTACTTTTTCACTCATTTTGGCCTTTTCCCTTGGATTTTGGCCTTGTTTTTCCTTGATTTAGTCTTGAAAGTTTGCAATTCAATAACAATCTAATGGTGTTTTACTAAGGTGTTGTGAAGTGTTGTAACACATTTCCTCACTTGTCTAAGACCCTTTCAACATAATTCACCTAAATAACACCCCTTTACCCCTTTCCAAGCCTTGTGACAAAGTGTTGTAAGGAATTTTCACACTTTCCTAGGCTTATCACCCCTAATTTAACCCTTTTCCTATGCTAATTTGTCCCCTTTATGTAATTTTAGTCCCAACTTAAGTGTGTTTCAGGAGGAAAGCATAATACACATCATTAATCAACATTTGATTCTCAACCACCACTTAAAACTATCTAAGTGGACTAGGTCTCCACCGTGGGTGACCTAGTCCCTTTTGGCATCAACTTCAAAATTAATACAAAATCTAATGGGAATGTTGCCTCCTAAACCCTAGTGTCGGCCTATCATGTTTCATTTCAAGAAAATTAAGGTTTTCACCTTCATTTTTCTCCCCCCAAGCTCATTTCTACATCTCATCACAAGTACTCTTGCACTCAAGCTTCCAAAGTAAGCAATCAAGCACAAGGGTGTCACAAGAAACCTCCATTGGAGTTGTCCTTGCATGTTGCAGACCTCAAAAAAAAGGATTTGGTGAGCATCTACATTATTTATCATTCAAGAATCTCTCTTTTGGTTTGTTTCTCATTTGGATTTAGTTACCATCAAAGGGGTTTGACTAGGCAAACCCCTATTCCCTAACCCCAACATTCTCTCGGTCTTTGCATGTGTTTGCAAGTTTGTACTCAGATTTGGTGAAGTAAAAAGTGTTGGAGAAAGTACAAACATTCCACTCAAGTCAAATCAAAGCATCAAACCCTGGAAGGAGCAAAAGGACAAGTTATAGGTCATTTTCAGGAGTTTCAGACATGGACTACTGTAGAGGAGGATAGTACCAACTGGGACCCATAGAATCAAACCCTGAATCTTTAGAAAGCATCAAGAGGACTAGGTTGCCACTATTGGTGACCTTGTCCCTATGCTAAGCCTGAAAAAGGGATTTTTCATTTTTGGGGACCCTTTTCCTCAAAACTGGTGCAAGAGCCCCTAGATCCCGACCCTAACATGATAGGACAAAGGACCTTAAAGGTTCACCAAGGGATTTGAAGACAAGCTTACCGAGTGTTTTAAAAGGTTTTCATGTTTCATGCAAAATATGTCAAATTAAGTTGCTTTGTACTCAAAAATTTTGTATGTCATGTGACAAGGGGTGGTAGATAGGTAGTAGATGGATTTAAGCCATGTATTTTATACAAATAAGGTCTCATTAGACCACTTTCAATAAGTTGGGCGAGCATGGGATCAAAAGACCAAACATTACAAGTATGTAGTGAAATTGATTAACCAAGACTATGCAAAATGCTTAACCTTGACCTCCAAATGGTCAGAAGTGGTTCAAATTTATGTTGTAGGGTAGTTGGTCAGTTGTAGAAGGTAGTTGGATGTTAGAATCAATATATTTTCATTGTAATCTCGAAGGAGGGGTTGCTGTTCAGTTAATAAGAAGAAAATACACTTTGGCAAGTGTTGATCACCATCTTTTCCATTGATTTTCTAAACTTTACTTCTTGTTCCAGGCTCGTACAGATTCAAGATGCCTTGAGGCATTGAATGATTGTTTATTCATGTGTTTCTCTTCTTTCATTTTTGTCTTGGGGGCTTAATTCTTTTGCTTGTGTGACTGGGGTCAGCAAACTATAAGGTACCCGGTTTCCTGTGTTTGGAGTTTTGTGGATAGCACCATGACCAACTAACCAATCCACCTACTGTTCCAAACCTGTAGCTCAGTGGATTGGTCTTTACCATGTCTGGTTAAGTGTGTACATACCTTAGGAGGTGGAGAAGGAGAGAATTCTTCCATGGTGTGTGATCTAGTGCTGATCAGGGGCAGTGAGACCATGAAAATAGGGAACCTAACAAGTGATTCTAAGAAATAGTGAAATAAGAGAGATTGTGAGGGTTCCTTGGGTTAGGGTAGAGGGAATGTGATGTGTTTGAGGCCATAGGAGGATTGGGAAAGGTCAGGAGTAGAGAGTTACCCCTAAACCCTTGCTAAACCCTTGTTTTGTTGAGTGCTTGAGGGGGTTTCTTGGAACAGAGGGTTAGAATCCTTGTAGATGAAAAACATCACTATAATCTGAGGTTTGAGACCATTTGTTGAGACTATCCAAGGTGCTTTGGTGAGTTTTCATCATTAGAAGGGTGGTTCCTTTGGAAAATAGACCAAATGGTGAAGTCTAGAACCGGGTAAGTGTACCAAAAGTTCAGGTTGGTCCAAAACAGTGACCCTTGATTTTCATACATGTTGTGTAACCCTGAAAAGGGTATCCTAATCTCCTCTTTATTTACTGGGTGCTTTGGAAAAATTGGGTGAAACTTGGCTTGTTCTGGTTTTGGGAGAGCTACAAGGGCAGGGTGATGTGTAGGTTGCTAAATGTTAAACCTTGGGGAATTGGAGATTGAGATTGTGTAGGAACCCCTATTTTTGGCATAGCAAGTAAGGTTGTCACTTACCTCTGCATCAGAAACCTAGTTCGACAAAATTTCCCGACAAGAGGACTAGGTCGCCAAACTTGGCATAAGTGTCTCTCTGCCAATTTTAGTCAATTTCTAGGATATTTCGGGAACTTTCATCTGCAATCTTCCATTTCCAGGTGCACACTCTTTGTCATTTTCTGTTAGTTTTCATATTGCGTACATTTAGGTCATTTAGATTAGCTTGCATTAGTTTACATTTACTTTGTTTACATATCATAGATTAGATTACTATCATCTCATTTTTAGTTTTCAGCCACAAAACACACACATATCACAACCTTCATCAATCAACCCTTACTTTGAATGCAACTACCAAAAATCCCATAACCACCAAGCAGAAGAGTGCCATTCCTACACACCAAGTGCTCCTAGGATGAAAAACCCTAGGGGCCTAGTAAAGGGAATCCTCTTTCCCTAGTTAAGTGTTTTATTTTTGGTGGTTCAAGTATTAGCACTTGCACCTAAAGGATGTTAAAGGATTTTACTGATAGAAAACTATATGTATGTTTTTGAAAGAGGAAAAAATGGGTTTTATAGGGACCCGAAACCACAAAGTTTACATAACAAGAAAAGATTGCCCGTAAGGCAATCCCAGAAAAGAAAGGCTGCAAAAAAAGAAAAATAGAAAATACCAGCAGCCAACATCAAAAAACCACTAAAAGGACAGCAAAAGACCAATGAAAATAGAACCAGAACTAACCCAGAGATTTTAGGGTCTTAGCCACATTCATTTCCAGAATATCCATATCCTAGACAACCATCCTAAGATCTTGAGTCTCCAGAGGCGCAACATTCAGTCTTTTCTCATGTTAGCTCTAGTTCTCTTAGAAGGGCCCAAATCCACATCTTTGTTTTTGTTCTTCTTCGTGTCCAGATCTACAATTAAGATTCTTAGCTGAGTAGTCTCCATTTTTTCCACAATAGCTCTTAAGGAAATGGTGTTATTCTTCAAATATGATTGTGTTCAACCGTAGCCTTCAAGGCTTCCCTAATTTTCTCAACCTCTCTACCTAGGATCTCCTCATCCTTCTTAAGGCCTTTGGTAAATTTCACTTCTTCTTGGATATAGTCCACCATGGCCATCTTGTCTTCCGCTATCCATAGAGGCTCACCTAGGTTTTGCTTCGCCATTTTGGTTTCTAGAATTTCCAATTTGCTGGTCAGAACTCTATTTTTCAAATTTAGGTCCTTTATTTCATGAAAGGCCTAGTTCAGAATTTAAAAATTATCAATAGCTCTGTTTCTAGCAAGAGACATAATATTCCCATGATATTCCCTATTAGGTTCAAAAAAGGGTCATTAGGGTTCAGGTCTGAATGGTGGCTGAGTCTTTTATCTCTATCGACAGACTGGAAAGAGGCGGAGGAGAGAACTTTTTTAACAGGTTCGACAATATTCTCGTCCGACGAGTCCTCCGAATAAGCGACCAATTTTTTCATAGGATGTTCATCCCTACAAGTTTCCTTTGACACAGACTCTTCAGGAGGGGGTTGCTCAGGATGATCTTTTTTATTAGAAGGCTTAACAACAGGAGTATTCTTTCTCTTTTTTCTAGGCGGAGGAGTAATCTCTTCCACCCAATCCGGGTTCGAAGCCTTGGCATCCTCCGACAAACTCGACTCGGTATCATAACCCTCTAAAGCAGAGGCAGAGATGGGGTTAGAAACCACTGACATACTTTTGAAATGCTCATAGATGAGTCGAATTAGGCAAGCATGTAGGACCAGATTATTTTCCATATTTTTCATATTCTCCTCAATGCTATTATTCAAGGAGCATAACAGGTAATAGGGGAAAGAAACCCTAACCTTATATCTAAAGTGATTGAGTAAAGCGAAATGATACCTGTAAACTCTAGTGAATATCTCATCCAACGTGATGTACTCCATTAAAAATCTGAGCACCTCCCTCCAAATTTTATTTATCCTATTCGATTCAAAATAGCTATTTGAGACTTTAACAAGTCTCACCTTTTCCTCCTTTGTCTTTGAAAAACTGATCACAGCTTCACCAGAGAATTTCCTGTCTCGGTAGAATTTCACTCCATCCATAGGAAGACCAGTAACAACACCTCTAAGCTCCTCATCCACAATCACCTTCCTGCCAAAAAGATTGATCTTTCCTTTATTTCAGTGCTTCACAAAGTAATCCGTCGCCCTCAGCTTAGGCCCATGAAGTCTCTCAATAAACGGTTGCAACCCCCCCTTCTCGATTTTCTTCCACACCTTCGAATTATTTTTATTCTTGGTGCACATAGCAGGCTCAACTCTTTTCTTGGTTCCTCCCATTTTCGATAGAGTTTTACCCTAATTTTCTGAACCAGGAAAGAGTAGACATAAGAGAGCGCAACAAAACTAAAGCACCTACAAAATGTGCAAACTCAACCCTGTTGTCATATTAATTATAAATCTGCCACCAAATCTTATGGTATCATGATACTTGGCACCTATCACCTTAATCATATTTAAAAGCGGCTTCTCTCCCATGAGTGCAATCATAATTGATAAGGGCCTTGACGTTAACTGGAAAACCATGGAAATTCTGCCACGTCACCTTTCTATCCTATCTTACTCCCTCATTGGCAAAGAAGTCCGCTACTCCATTCCCTTCCCTATAGATATGGGAAGTTTTAACTTTATCAAACTTATATAAAGTGGCCCTAGTCTCATCAATCCAATATTTGATAGTCCACGATGGGGGTGACACACCAATGAGGCAATCAATTATGTTCTTGGAGTCGCCTTCAATCCAAACATTCTTAAAGTTTATATTATAAGCCAAATTTATAATATGGTAGGCTCCTAAAGCTTCAACTAAATGATTGGTCTACACCCCTAAAGACACTACCATCGCAACAATGAACATACCTTTATCATCACTTAACACACCTCCACTCCCAGCCAATCCCGGATTTCCTTTCCCTGCCCCGTCAAAATTAGCTTTAATCCAACCCTTGGGAGGGTGAAACCACAAGACACCATCCCGACTCTTTTTAACAGGTTTAGTAGCCATAAACACATCACGTTTAATCTCCCAAGATTTTGCAATTTTAGAATCACAAGCAGAACACACCATAGAATCCATTTCCACCTTCTGAGGAGAGGCCAAAATTTTTTTTCCCCAATGAGTCTGAAAATATTATCAAACACGAGTGTCTCCGAAGATTCCTTATCCCTAAACACTCTATTGTTTCTCTCCTTCCAAACTCCCCAGATAACATAAGGGAAAGTTAAGGACCAAAGCTTATGAATATGCGGGTTAGAGGAAAGGGATCTTTAGTGAATAAACTAATCCTTAATAAACTCAGGTGACACCCAGGAAATCCTCCACAGAGAGTAGAATCTATCCAATATAGAGTGCACAAAGGTGCAGTGTATAAAAAAATGATTAGCCATTTTCGCTACACACTTGCAAAGGTAGCAACGGTTAGGGATTTGAAATCCCATTTTGCAAAGATTATGCACAATGAGTACCTTATTTTGAAGAAGGATCCAAAAGAAAATGTTAACCTTGGGGGTCAAGTAGCTTAGCCAAGCCTTAGCCCAAAAAGGGGGGCGATCATGAGAAAAAGACAACAAAGAGACAACTGATGAAACAAAGAAGTTGCCCGTCGAACAAGCCGTCCAAACCAAGATATCCTCCTGAAAATTGAAGTCCACTCTGAAGGCCATAAGGGAGGATTGGATAGGGGAAAGATCCATATTGATCAGACAAAGGTTCACCCACCATCCATTCCTCTAGTAATCTTTAACAAGGGGACCAAAAGTGGTCCTGCAAATATCCACCCAAATTTTGAAACTGTCAAAAGAAGCCAAAGGTTCCTTCATAAGCCATCAATCCTCCTAGAACTTGGTAATATTTCCACTTCTTATACTCCACCCCAAACCTAAATGAAGGACTTTACTGCCTTTTAAGATATCATTCCAGATAGCCGAACCCCTAGGTAGACACTGAGATTCCAACAAAGAATTAAGGGATCCAATATTTGCCAAATATTTACTTTTGATGATTTTCTTCCATTCCCCAGTAGATGTGACGATTCTCCATATAGTCTTAGCAAGGAGAGCTTTATTAATAGTTCTAATTATTCTGAGGCCCAAACCCCCAAGCTTCCTTGGTCTGCAGACCAAGTCCCAATCAATGAGAGGCATGCATCTCCTATCTTCCACTCCAGACCAGAGAAAACGTTTCGGGGTTTTTTCAATAGCCTCTGCATACTTAAGGGGAATATTGAAAAGACTTAAAGCATAAATAGGAAGGTTCTAAAGGGTGGCTTTGAGGATTTGAATCTTACTAGCTTGCCTAAGAAGAGCTCCCTTCCAACCTGCCAGTTTTTTGTTAAATCTGTCCACGAAGGAATTCCAAAAAGAGTTAGAGGGTTTAAGACCCAAGGGAAAACCCAAGTAGATTGAGGGAAGGCTCTCCAATCTACACCCAAAAATGTTAGCAATCCTATTTTGTCTTCTATTCGGAGTGTTGAAGAAGAAAAGATAATTTTTTTGAATATTTATTTTTTGACTAGAAACCCCCTCATAATCATCCAAAACTTTTTTAAGGGTTTTGGCTTTAGCCACAGTAGATCTGCCCATCAAAATGGTATCATCAACAAATTGTTGATGGGAACTAACAAGACTGCAAGATGAAGGGCATAAACCCAACAAAGCTCCTTGAGCCACCAATTTGTTCAGATTCCTTCCAAGGCATTCAACCACTAAGGTAAATAAAATAGGGGAAATTCAATCACCTTATCTTAACCCTTTGAAATTATTTTTAAAGTGTGAAGGAGATCCATTAATTAAAATGGCAATGGTCACAAAAGATATGAGCTAGCACACCAACTAAATGACTCTATTGCTAAAGCCAAACACCCTCAGGATTTTAAATAAGAACTCCCACTCCACCCGGTCATAGGCTTTAGAGATATCAAGCTTCAAAAGAAAACCTTTAGTCTTTGAAACAGTAAGGGAATGCATATTTTCATGCACAATTATAATCGAATCCAAAATTTTCCTGCTGCCATTTTGTTAAGGGGAGATTAAGGAAGGCAGGATAGCTAAAATTCTGGAAGTCAAGACTTCAGAAATAATTTTATAGAAATAATTGCATAGGCTAATGGGCCTAAAAGCTTCAAACTCTACTACCCCAGGTTGTTTGGGGATCAAAACCAAGAAGGTAGCATTGAGTTCCTTTAGGATGCTTCTCGATCCAAAAAATTCCTTAACCACATTCACCACATCCTCTTCCATTATCTCCCAGAACCTTTGGAAAAAGACATAGGAAAACCATCAGGTCCAGGAGCTTTGTTGCCTTCAAAAGAGAAAGTAGCCCTCTTAATTTCTTCCTTCGAAGGGATGGCCGAGAGCATCTTTTTTTCCTCTTCCCTAACAAGACTAGGAATAGTCGCTGATAGATAGTCCTGAAGATTTTGATTAATTCCAACATTAGCCGAAAGGAGAGTGCTAAAATACTCAACAAAATGTCTCCTGATATCCTCTTCCTTCTCAAAACGATAACCATTTTCTCAAATAAAAGTTCTCCTATTAACAACACGGTGTTTTAGGGCTGACATATGGAAGTATCTAGTGTTTTTATCCCCGACAACAAGCCATTACACTCTGGATCTTTGCCTCCAATACTCCTCCTCTTTAGCAATGATATCATGCATCTCCACAAGAAGCTTATTCTCCATCTTTCTGGTTTCCAGATTACATCCCTTCTGCTAGATCTTATCTTGGAGCTCCTTAAGATCAACCTTTAGAGTATCTTTTCTTCTAAAGATATTACCAAAAGAATATTTATTCCATTCCCTAACCCTGTTTTTGACTTCTCTAAGTTTCTTGGCCATCCTAAACATTGCAGTCCCCGAAACAAAAATATTCCACCATTTCCTAACCTCACCATGGATCTTAGGATGATGCAACCACATTCATTCAAATCTAAAAGGGATATTTATTCTCACCACAATTGGATCCGCCTCAAAGATAATAGGAGAATGATCAAAACCCACTCTAGACAATGCTTTTAAAGAGAAAAAATATTTAAGGAACCATTGATCATAGATGAGGGTTCTGTCTAATCTAACTTGAATCAAATCTTTACCATCTCTACGGTTAGACTAGGTAAAGGGGACACCTTGCAAATCTAAATCAATCAAAGCCTGATTGTTGATGAAATCCAAAAGGTCCATTTTGCTTTCAATATTGATCTGGGACCCTCCAAGTTTTTCATTATCCTACAAAGGAGTATTATAGTCACCCATCACCATCCAATTCTCATTCTTGTATTTACAACGGAAGGCTTCCATGTTTCACCAAAAAAGCTTTCTAGCCCCCCTACCATTGGGGGAATAGACATTAGACATGATCCAACTGAAATTGTCCCTTATATGAGTAAATCGGGTGGCTACATGATTAGTGTTCTCAAACAAAAACTCACCTTTAATGAGATTGAGATTCCAAAAGGTGATAATACCTTGAGATGCACCTTTTGAACTATTCCCCTGAACCCCACATTATATAAATAACTTAATCTTTTCCACTTTTTCTTTAGGAATTTTAGATTCTTGAACCACTAAGATATCGGGTTTATGATCTCTAAAAAAATTATGCAACACATCTCTCTTATGGTGGTTGTTCATCCCCCAAATTTTCCATGACATGATCTTCATATCTTACCAAGAGTGATATTGCAAATTTCGGGAATGGTCTTCTAATACCCATCTGCAATTTCCTCCATACTAATGTGTTCCCTATGCCAATGAGTAGTTATCCTCCCCTAAGTATTCTTAGTTACTCCGCAATCTTCCTTGGCTCGAGCTCTCATTGGGATCCCTTTCGGGGTGATCATCTAAGAATTCTTCTTATTCCTCTTCTTACAGTTAGAGCTTAACTCCTCTCTGTCCATCTCATCCTGACTTTCCTCCTCCTTCCCTAACCCCCAATCTTTAACATAACACTCTTTCTAGTCCACCAGAAGAGTATCCATCAACCCATTGTAGTTTCGAGACTTCCCATTTGTACACTCAACATTCTGGTTTGAATCCCTCAATGATTCATTCCCCTTCTCCATTGATTCCCCAGAATCAGGTAACAGGGCAGATTTTTCCCTTCTACTTGAGCTTGGAGAAGAAAAAGGAATCCCGATCTCCAACTTTAAGAAACCATCTTCAAACGACATATGAAACCCTGAGAAGGGATTTCATCAAGACCGCAATCAACAATGACCTTTTCCCCTCCATTAGTCTCATAGCCACTATCCCGAGGCAACATGCATTCAATATCTTCCTTACCATTCTGCAAGACACCATCAGATTTATTTTCCTTCTCTTCTTCCACATCATGCTGATGGGGTTCCGCCATAATATGTTCTGGGTTATCAAAAGTCCCACCCAAAACTTTGTTGTTGGAGTAAACTTCAGCAACAATCCCATTGCTGCAATCATTTTCTTCAACATGCTTCTCTTTAGACTGTTCCTCTTCCCCATCACACTTTTTTTCCCAAACGGACTTAGCCTTGAAATGGGGCCTCTCCTTGGTCATACTAGCATTGAGCGGACAATTTTTAGCCCAATGACCTAATTTCCTTCACTTAAAGAATGCAAAAGGGATAGATTCAAACTCAATAGTTTGAGTCCAAGTACCCAACTTAGAATGGAGCTCAATAATTTCCAGCAAATCAGCATTTTGGGAAATACCCACACAAATTCTAGCAAAAATCAGTCATTTCCTGGCGGCTGTCATTGGGTCAATAGATAAAAGCTCCCCAAAAGAGCTAGCAAGACCACTAAAAAAATCCACATTCCAGTACTCCAGAGGAAGCCTAGGGAGTCTAACCCAAATAGGGACAGTTTCGAAGATAGCATCTGAAAAATCTAGATTAGTTGACCATCTCTTTAGAGCTAATGAGGACTTGCCAATAATCCAAGGACCTCCACTTCTCACAACCGTAATTTCCTCCTTACAGGACAACTCAAAAGAAAAATACCCCTTGGGTAGGGTAGAGACAAGAACATGACCATTAGTTCTCCATTTTTTCATCACAAAAATCCTAACCACCTCAATATTAGGTCTAGGCCCCATAAATTTACCCACCAACACTCTTTCCATTAGTGAAATATTATGATCAATGACAAGATCTTAAATATAAATTGAAAACTTACCCTTTGAAGGTTCAGAGATATTGCACACAGGAGGGAAAGCCGTTTTTTGATTTGGTTTGACCCAAAAGAGCAAATACCACAATTTAGGTTTGGCTCCTTCCCCTCTAGCCATCCCCACTGCATTTTTGGTATTATCACACTGAAGTCCTTTGGTACTTCGAGGAAAAGACTCAAAAGGAGTAGCATACCCACCTAGGTCCCCTAGAATGTTTCCACTAGGATCCGGAACAATATCATCTTCCTTACCTTTCTTTCCGGTCGAATCTTGCTTCGATTCTCCCTGCAATTCCTCTGGTTCTGCAGTTCCATGACCTGCACCATTGTTCGAAGATTCAAAATTTTGATTAATAATAAATTCTAATTAATGGAATGAAATCAAATTAAACACATCTAAATTTTCCTTAAAGAAATCAAGTATTATCTAATTATGAAATATTTCCATATAGATTTAAAACATAAAGCAATACAAATGAAAAAATAAAGTTATCATTAAATTGACAAAAAATATTGTAAATAAAAATAGAACATTCTTATCCAATTGTCAAATTAATATTTATCCGTATTTTATATGATAAGTGAGTTTTTCGAGGCTTTTTCCTAATATTTTGGAGGATTTTACCATTAAACAATAGCTAGTTTACCATTAAACGACAACTGGAACTTTTTTTCTGACAAGTTAAAAGTGGGTTGTAGGTGTGACTTGTTTTAGGCTCAAATATCACAATATATGTAGCCTATTGACTAATAAAATTAATGGATAGTGAAATCCATTTTATTCAAAGCATCCAACTTGATGATTGCTATGTGGTAATTTTTACTCTATATTTTTATTTATGTTGAATATTAAGTGGTGTAAGTATTTTAATTTTTTTTATTCAGTTGATTTTTTCTTGGTTTAAGAAAAAGTGAGAATAGCTTCAAATATTCAAGGCTTTGGGTGATTTAGTTTAGGACTTCAATTCATTTATTAGTGAAAGTTTTAATCAATTAATTATTTTTAGTTATTATTTTTTTTGACATGATTAGGTCACAATTTCTTTGCCAGATTTTTTAATGTGGGAATCACATCAATATTTTTCTTTCCACTTGTTTGAGGTTGTTGTTGCTAGTGTTAGGTGTTACATCAGGAAGATGCCCATGCCATATTTAGGCTCATGTAGGGCTCTTCAAGATCTGACTTTCTCTATGGTTTGGGTTTGGTGCTTTAATTACTATTTCTTATTGTATTTTGGTTCATGGTGGTTAGATTTTATCATACTTGATTTTTTTGTATTTATGTTTGAGTATTTTTATTTTTATTTTCTTTGGTGAAATAAATAGAAATTTTAAGAGATTGTATGCAAAAATAAATAAAATAAAAATTCTATTGCCCTTAAACTAGATATGGAAAAAGCCTATGACAAAGTTGATTGGGACTTTCTCCTGGTAGTGCTTAAAATTTTTGGTTTTGCTAATAGTTGGTGTAAATGGGTCTCTTCATGCCTCGTTGGAGAAAATTTTTCTATACTAGTAAATGGCTCTTTGATTGACAACTTTTCTCCTATGAGGGGTGTATGGAAAGGTGATCACCTTTCACCATCTTTATTCATTTTGATGGCCGAGGGTTTAAGTAGATCAATGATTGCTTCAAGGAACAATCATGGATGGAAAGGCATTATTGTTAGGCCTTTCCCTACTCCAATCTCCCACTCCCTCTTTGTAGATGATACTCTCCTTTTCGGCCAGGCCTCCATAGAAGAAGCAAAATAAATCAAACCTATCCTTTTCAATTATTGCTTGGATTTAGGTCAATCCTTTAATGCAGAGAAGTCAAATATTTTCTTCATAAATGTAAACCCCCTTGTTAGAACTCAAATTCTATTTTTTGGGGGTTTCCAATGTGGGTCTCTACCTTGTAAGTATTTAGGGGTTCCCTTCTTCTTAGAAAAAGAAAAACATGTCTTTTGGGATAATTTAATCTCCACTTCCAATCTAATCCTGCTCTGGAGGTTGAAATGGTTGTCATTTGTAGTAGTTGGTACTATTAAAGTCAGTTCTTCATTCTTTACCTATTTATTTAATGTCGATTCTTAAAATACCATCTGAGAAAGGGATTGCTCTTCAAAAGTTATTCAAAAAAATTTATGAAAGAAACTCACATTAGTTTCATGGGACAATGTATGTAAGTCTAAAGCTTCAGGGTGTGTGGGCCCGAGAGACCTTTTTTTACAAAATAAGGCTCTTGGCACCAAATTGGTTTGGCAATTATATTCATAACTAGATAAAAAATGGTGTCAAATCATCTGTCACAAATACTTGGACTCCCTAGAAAAAGAAAGGATCTTTACACAAAGGAATCTCCCACCTGGTTCTAAAATTTGGAATTTTAATGTTTCTTATAGATCTATCATCCTTCCTCACCTCTCTTGGCTTGTCAATAATGGTGAGAAAGCCTTATTTTGGGATGATGCTTGGAATGGTCATAAATTGGGCTCAAACTCATCAGTGACTGGACTCAAGTATAATCTACATTAAAAGGTCTTCAGAGGGAATGCAGTTAAAGATTACTTTATTTTTTACTAGGAGGACCCTCTGTACATCATTAAATAGAAGGATATCAACTTTCTTCCAGTTCCAACACACATGAAGGACTTCCTTAAATTTGAACTTCAGAAAAGACAAATTGTTTTCTTAGAGAAACCAGATGATATAATTTGGACAAGAGTAAAGTCTGGAAGCTATATTGTTAAAGAAGGATATAATTCCCTAGTAAGTGTTGAGGGCTCCCTTTCTTGGCCGTTTAATCTTTGTTGGGTCCAGAAGGAAGGTTCTTTCACCTGTTTGTCCATTAAAGATATAATTCTTTCGGGCATGAGGTCTGACAGACTAGGCATAGTGACTATGTTCATAGTTTGTGTATTGTGCGGTCATGCCTTAGAATCTACAAATCACCTTCTCATTAGATGTCTCTTTGCACATGAATGTTGGACCTGTCTAATGAGAAGACTTGGTTGACAATCTCCCTTACAAAACTTTATCCTCTAGCACTTTCAAAGTTGGCGAAAACTATATACAAATTCTAAAATTTATTTTTTATGGGAAATCTCTCCTTCCATTCTTATATGGAACATTTGGCTTGAGAGAAATAGCCAGATCTTCAAAAAAGAACAATTATCTATGGGGAAAATCATTCAAAGAATAGAAATCTCCATCTTAGAAACAATAATGCCAAGCTTATATAAAAATGAAACATCAAATAATGTATTTTCATCTCAGGATTCTTTCATATTAAATAATTGGTCTCTCAAAATTCCCAAAGTGGCTTCCATTTCATCCAAGAATTATTCTATGAACAGAGCAATCATCAAGTGGATACCTCCTCCCAGGGATTTTATTAAACTATACTTTGACGGAGCTTCCAGGGATAACCCTGGAAAATCTGGGGCTGCTTCAATTCTCAAGGACTGGCAAGGTAACTTTGTTGGAGTAGTTTGCTCCATTCTTCTAGAGGGAACCAATAATATTTCAGAATTTAATGCTCTCAAAGTTGGGCTTGAACTGGAAATAAAATTATCTATCTCCCAAATTTAGATTGAAGGGGATTCCATGATGATGGTGTAGACCTGCAATTTTGAAGGGTCACTCAAGTTCATGGCATTTGAACTATCTTTCATCCCACATTCAATGCCTTCTAAAAAAAATTCTCCTCATACCAAGTGATGCACTGTTACAGAGAGATAATTTCCATGTAGACCAATTAGCAAATAAAGAAATTGATAAGAAAATGTATTTCAAAATTCTCTCGAGGTAGGATTATTTGAAATTGTTGAGAAACTAAAGCTAAATTCCTTTTCATATAATGTTTTTTTTTCAGAGTGTCTCTATCGGTACTAGACTTTATTATTTTCCTGGGAAAATTTTCCCTAAGCTTTGAACCCTTTTGCATTTCCCAGGCAGGTATTGAGTAAGCATCATTTTTTGTTGTCATGTTTGGCATTGGTGAGTTGGAATTTTTTTTATTTTTCCTCTAACAGTCCAACGAGGCTTTAAAATCATCCTATGTTGCACTTAATTTTTTCTTGGGAAGGAAGTAATTCTTTGCGGGCCCCTTCTCTGCACTAATCGATCATGGGGATTTTCTCCTCTTGAATGGTTAGTGGGGAGCAACATTGGTTGTGTACATTAAAAATTCTCTATATAGGAATTTGTATGGCATTCAGTTCATTTGACAGTTATATGTATTTTGTGGGGCTGATGGTCTTATTTTGTGACTCCAAATATGGAACATAATTTTATATGGCAATCGGGCATATTTCTATTTTTAGGAAGGCTGCTAAATTGGTAAACATTGGCAATTCTCGATTTTGCATTGCTACTAAAATGGGTATTATCAATGCCAAATAGTCATGTACATAGTGACTTGTGCGACTATCAGAATCACATACTCCATTCTCACAACATCTGGGAAAGGTCTCAAGTACTTGGGCCATCAATTCACTTGGAGTTTTTGCTAGATTTAAGTCTGGCATGTGTAAAACTGGATTGACAATCTCCATATCTCTAGCATGGATTTAGATTGCATTTTGAATGGTACGTTGAGGTCACATATTTATAATTTGGTGACACATGGCTTTATTTTGTTGTCTTATCTTACGACCAAACATTTTCGGCTCTTCATTTTTATTTCAGACCACCTTTTAGTGCAATGAGCTTACAGATTCATTAATTGCTTCATATCATCTGCCTAGCTTTACTCATTTGAAATCACTATTAATGAGTTGCATTTGGTTTTCATTTTACTATAAATTTTCTTGCTTCTTGTGTAAAGCACCATGCAAACTTCTTTCAGAGTTTTCGTCCCTCCAAGGTATCAAGAATTAAGGGATGCTGGGCCATTCACTTCAGATTAACTCGGCCAGACTTGCATATTGGAATGCAAACCTGTGGAAGATGCAATTAGAAAAATCTTGGGACATGAATGGCTAGAATTCCATGCAATGTTGCTTCCCCATGAAGTCACTTCCCGCTTTGCTTCCAATCTAATGGACATGCTCTAGTGCAGTGAAATGGTAACTCTTTTGCCCGGTTCTTACCTCCTTCCACATGTTTGTCCACTTTCTTCGCTGCATAATGTTTTGGAAGATTATGATATTTTGAATGGTTTAACCTAGTGAGTGGTGTTTTATGTCACCAATTTCTACTTTGTGACCACTCAATATCTACTCTTCTAAGTGCAATGGCACATTGCCTTTTGGATGACTACTCCTACGATTTTATAAGAAGCCTTCATAGGCTCAAACAGTGACCAGGGAATACAATTTTCAACATGCTTTTAGATCTATTTGATGCAGTGCGATTCCTGATATTCTATGCTCTCGTGGAACCTCACTCTACTCCTTACTTCACTCCTCCAGTCGACCTAGAATCATCGACTGAAAGTGGTGTCTACTAGCCTACATTTGCGGCTCCACTCTTCGTTTCTTTTTGGTGCAAGTTCAAGGTTTTTTCTTCATGGATTCATCTCCTTCCATCTTCTATTCATCTCTCCCTTCTCCGTTGGGAACCCTTATTTCATTTGGCTTTGTATTATCTTTCTTATCGAATGGCTTTCTTAACTTTTTGTGTAAGCTTAGAAATATGTTCTCATGTATTCTACACACATATAAAGGTGGTTTTTTGATCTCTGTAAACAAGTATGTGCAGGATCACGATGGGCCAAAAAGTGGCGATATGTAAGTGATATGATGGTCGATGTGGCTGACGATTTTTTTTTATCTAAAATTGATAAAACAAAAAAAGTTTTTAAAGGAGATTCTCAAATTTCCACCAATATAAATTATTCTTTACTTTGAATTTAATAAATAATTATTATTCATTTTCTATTTGAATTATGACTAAAGTCCTGATTGATAGGCTGATTGAAAAACATTTAAAGATTTCAAACGGTATCACATTTTTTGAATATGAAACATGTGCCACATTCTATGCTTTGCATACTATAGGATTAAAAAAATAAATTAAATTTCATGAAGTTTTGACCAAGTTAAGGTGGTCAGACATACAAGTTTTTATATTTTTTAAAATTTGTAATAAAAATATTATAATTAATTATTTACTTGGAAAAAAATTAAAAAAAAAAATGCATCACATTGGGACATGAGTCCTCTACTTATATCTAAAATATTATAAAAAAATATTATCATTTTTTTTGTGGTTAGGGTGGTCAGATAGGCACCTACTTCTTATTTATTCCCTGAAATTTAAGTACTACTGCATTGAAATTTTAAATTTTCACCAAATAGATTTTTTATTTTTTTAAATAAACCTAGTATTTTAGAAACTACATTCAATTTTCTACAGATTCTATTGTTACATATTTTAAAAATAATATAGATAACTTATTCAAATTTTTACATCAAGTTGCTTAACTCTGATTTTTTTGAATTTTATCGCCACTTAAAGGTCTATTTTTTCCATGATGATCCTGCGCATACCCAAACCCTATTCTGGGAAGATCATTCTGATATGGCTCTTCTATCTTCTTGCTTGGGGGATCTTTCCTCTAAATTTTGTAAGGGACCTTGATGAAAGGCTCACTTTGTTTCTCTTTTGGAAAAAAATTGTTTGGCATCTGCCTTCTTCTGAGATTTAACTTCTTGTTTTGTAACTATTTTTATAATTTCAATAAAGGTTTGTGGCTTGCCACTTTTTTTTTAATATATATATATAATAAATTATGCATAAGAAAAAAGATGGATTAAATATCAATCAAAAGGATGAGCTTGACCTTGAGTTCTAATCTAAGGCTTGTCTCTTGATTATATCTTTTCTTGTTTCTATATAATGGATCGAAGGCCTTTTAAAAATAATTCTCTTATATAAAATTTACACATAAGAGAAGAAATATACAAAATAGAAATTTTATTGATAAAATTATTGTAACTTAACAAAGTGTATGCTCTATCTAGAGGTTACTCCTCAAAGTGACACTATGAAGATAGTAAAAGAATTTTCTTTCTCACTTTTCTATCATATTTTATCTTGTAGGTTCATTACAAGTGGTATCAAAGCTCTTTCTCTAGGTTAATTCGTATATATAGTTTTACTAATATAGGGCCCTCTATAAATATCCACTAGATGCTCCAGCTTCTCCCTAGAGGGATCTTGGTCACTAGAAATTGGTTATAGCTATAGTTGAACTAAATATATTACCCATGCTTTTACCAAAAAATTTCCCTTGCATGTAATTCTTGTTCTTTTTAGGTTAGAAACCTTATGATGAGGGTTTTCAAATATAAATTAAAAGAGTTGTCCTTCTTGGCTAAGATAGATTTAACATAAAGGGTATAATGAAGTGTTGACTAATTTAGCTATAATACCTAGGCTTCACATAGCCTTCTGCCTCCTCTTTTAAATCAAGAAAATAGGTACTTAATAAAGGCACTAAAATCACCATAATTCATGGGCTCTTTTAAAAGAGATCATGAAAAATGGGCTAAGGGGCTATGTTATAATTCCGACCAATTGTGGAAAAAGAGTCTCAAGTGTTGAGAGTAATGGTTGTATCTTAGAAACTCTACGATATTGACCAATAATTTTAAATATTTTTTAAATGCATAAGAAGAATAGGCTTCCCCTAAGTAACAATCCATGCTTAAAACTCATATTTTTATTCATGTCTTGGTTGTGTTCTATTTTCCCCAAACACTTAAGCTCATTGACCATATCAAAAGGGAAAAAGCTAGTAGTTTTAATATATGCTGGTAACCCTCATAATTTTATTAACTAAAAACTTTACAACTAGCTACATTAGTATGTGCATGCTTACAATTATTTTTAAATTATGATGACCAATCTACAACAGTGTCCTATGGAGGAATGTATCATAATTTTAGAATTACCTTAGGGATTATCAATGACCACTAATATGCTTTCTCATTCCTTGGGTGGTGTAGATGTGGTATTGGGTGTCTAGTGGTTACAAACCTTAGGTCCAATCACTTGTGATTACTCCCATATTTTTCTCAAATTTTAGTAGGATGACCTTGAGAATCTATACATTACATGTATTTAAAGTAGGATAAGTTTTGATGGTCAAATACAATCACATGGAAAAGATATTAAAGAAAGGGAATTTTTTTATTCTATCCCAATTTCATGCTCTTAAGGTTCAACCTATGTTTCCTTCATCTTCTTTTCCAAATTTTCAATGCTTCCTTGATAAGTATCAACTAGTTTTGAAGGAGCCCAAAGGCTTAGCTCGTCTAAGGTCTCATGCTAAGGTAGCAAATCATGCTTAAAACTCATATTTTTATTCATGTCTTGGTTGTGTTCTATTTTACACAAACATGTAAGGTCATTGACCATATCAAAAGGAAAAATATATTGGTCGTAATAGATGGTGGTAGCACTCATAATGTTATCAACTAAACACTTTTCAACTAGCTACATTGTTATGTGCATGCTTGCAATTATTTTTAAATTTTGATGGCCAATCTACAACAGTGTCCTATGGATGAATGTATCATAATGTTAGAATTATGTTGGGTATTATCAAATACCACTAATATTCTTTCTCATTTCATGGGTGGTGTAGATGTGGTATTGGGTGTTTAGCAGTTACAAACCTTTGATCCAACCACCTATGATTACTCGCATATATCACTCAAATTTCACTATGATTAGGAAATTATACATCACATGTATTGAAGTTAGGATAAGTTTAGATGGTCAAATCCCATTACATAAAAAAAATATGAAAAAAAGGGTGTTTTGGTATCCTATCCCAATTTCGTTCTCTTAAGGTTCAAAATTTCTTTCCTTCATATCCTTTGCCAAATTTGCAATGCCTCCTTGATAAGTATCAACTAGTTTTGAAGGAACCAAAAGGCTTACCTCATATAAGGTCAAATGACCATTCTAGTCTCCTCATTCTAGGAAGTCATCTTCTTGATATTCATAGGTGCAATTTTGATGCAAGATGATTGGGCATTAACATTTACCAGTAACTTTCTAAATTTAATTAGCTAAATCAACTTGTAAAAATAAATACTAATTATCATCTATGCTATCTTAAAAAGGCATCATTACCTATTAGGATATAAGTTCTAGATAAAAAAATCATCATAGTTTGATATATATATTTTCTAGCAAAGAGTCTCCTCTTTAAAACAATAAAAATAGGTGACAAAGATGGATGAATATGATTATGAGATTGTGTAAAATAAGAGTAAGGAAAATGTGGAAGTAAATGCCCTCTCATGCCAATATGAAGAGGAAGGGTCCATCTATTCTCTTTTCATATTATTTTCCAATTAAATAAATGAGATACTAACCATGTATTTAAAGATATCATTCAAAAGTTGGAACAAGATTGACAATCGTGTCATGATTTTTCTAGATAGGCTAAGTCCTCACTTATCATGATCATATTTATTTACTTCCAAATTTGGTGCTTAATCCTTAGTTACTAATGGAGTTTCCCTCCTCCCCAACTATATGAAACTCTGATTTCTTAAAGACCTACTTTTGTGTGAAGTAGGATTTATTTTGGGATGATCATAAGAAATATTTTAATGCATTTTTAGTTGAATGTGTTAGAGTAATTGGACATTTACTTTATTAATTAAACAATATTTGTTTAATTACGTAAAGTTTCCTTTTAACTCTTTTTCACTTAAGCTAACATTAGGTACATAATAATTAATTACTTTATTAATTATTATTGTGCAAGCCTAGGGTTTTCCTTTTTTAGGGTTTTCATCTATATGTAGTTGAAAACTATCTTTTGTATCATTATTCATTTTACATTTTCAGGTGAATACATTGCTCCACATTCTTGAGCATTTCTTTTGTTGCTTCTCTTTGTTTCTCCTTGTAATAGGTTATTTGCTTGCAAAGATCTTTTGGACTTCTATGGTGTTGTATCTTCTCAACTCCAACATGGTATCAGAGCTTCAGATTTGCAGCTGCTTGTTCTTGTTTTGAGATTTTGCATTGGAAGCAAATCTAGGGTTCTAAGTTTTTTTTGGGTGGATTCAGCATACTCCATTTTTTGGGTTCACTTTGGGCTCAAATGGACAGTGCCATTGGATTTGTAGCACCCAAAAACCCCTAAATCGACTGTCAAATTTGATTTTGGTTACAGTCAATTTGGAAGGCAAAATTTTTTTGCCCTAAGGCCGTACGAAGCAAAAAAACAAAAATCAAAAAAAATTAAAAAAAAATCATTTTTTGGTTTATTTTGTGCGGCCAGTGTTAAACCGCCAACCACCAGAGCACCACCCTGGCCACCACCGCCACCGCCACCGGCTACCACCGACCGCGGCCAAGCGGCCACCGCCGCCCCTGCCGGCCCGCCACCCGGTCTGCTCCGCCCGAGCGCCGCCTGCGCACCACCAGCCATGCCGCCTGCTGCGCGCCACCTCCTGCGCGCCCTACCCCCGTCCACCATGTGCCCTGGGGCCGCCGAATTTTAAGCCCTTGAGGGCTATTTTTTTCTCTCCAACCCCCTATTATGTCATTTTTGGTCAAATGGGCATAACTTGGGCATCCTAGCTCCGTTTTTCGAACAGGAAGATGCGTTGGAAAGCTGAGAATGGCACCAATCTGATGGTATAGAAATATTTTTAATTTTTTTTACCAGTCTGGATATTTTTTACCAGTCAAAGTGAGGTCTTCTTTCTTCACTTCCGGGGTCATAGAAGATGCAAACGGACTCCGTTTTTCAAACTTGAATAGGCGTTGGAAAGCTCTCAACATGCTCTATTCAGTGATGTGATCTATTTTATCAGAATTTTCACTAGGTACATGAGAATTTGTCTTGAAGTATTTTTTGCTTATGCATTGCTTCCTTCTTCTCAGTTTGTACTAGGGTTTGGGTTTATCTTTTGTGGGGGGTGTTTTTTCTCTTGCTTTCTGTCATTTATATCAGAAAACCAGAACACCAAAACTCTCAAAAATACAAACCCTTCTGCATCTTCTGTCTATTCTGAAAGATCACATAATAATAAAAAACACAAGCAGGTACAGATGCAAGGTTTCATGGCAGACTCTTCAGTTGAGCTACTCACATCACATAACTATCACACTTGGAAGTCTCGTATGATGAGGCTACTCAGGTCACGAGGGTTATGGTCTTGTTTAGATGAGGTTCAGCCTCAGTTGCAGTGTCCTTTTGAGATTATGCAGCATAGGAACAAGATGGATGAGGCTATGGGTTTGTTATGCATGCATGTTTCAGACAGTCTTTTGTTTCACCTTGATGCTTTGCTCACTCCTCGAGCCATGTGGTTGAAGTTTGAGACACTTTTTGGGGCCGTTAATGAGTTCTGCGCATTACAGATTGAGGCAGAGCTGACTTCATTGTTACCTGATTCATTTCCCACTATTGAGGATTTTTTGAACCAGTTCAAAACTATCCGTACTATTTTACAGGGTTGTGGGAAGAACAAGACAGACACAGAGTGCATTTCCTTGATTCTTTCGAAGCTTCGTGGTCCATTTCAGATATTTACTTCCTCCTTCTACTCCACCATGGATGGTTTGGGTGCCAGTTTTACCATGCCTTCCTTTGATTTATTTTGTGAGCGATTGTCTCGGGAACAGTCTCACCTTTCTCAGATGGATATGCTCTCAGGTTCAAAGAGCAAAGCATTGGTTGCTCAGTCACCGAAGGGGAAACAAAAGCAGAAACTGAGGCCCAAGAAAGATTTTGCAGGTAGTGAGCATTCCTCCAAACCGCCTCCTAAGTCTGATTCTAAACCACCATTTAATCCAAAACATGGGAAATCTTCGAAGTCTGGTGAGTCTTCCTCCAAGACTAAGGAGAAATCAGGAGACACTTGCAGTTTCTGTGGCAAGCAAAGTCACCCAGTTTCTAGGTGTTGGAAATGATTAGAGGCTTTAGAGGAGGCCATGCAACAACAACACATCTCCTCACCTCAGTCTTCTTCTTCTTCCACCACAGGGAAGGGTCATGCTCTCACTACATGAGCATCAACTAATGGGTCCACTTGGATTTTAGACTCTGGTGCTTCTCACCATATGACTCACACTCAGCAGTTGGTCACTTCTCTTGCCTCTTGTGGTACTTCACAGATTGTAGTGGGTGATTCTTCATAGCTTTCCATCTTGGGTTCAGGTTCTGTCTCTTTGGATGGAGGCACTCTACAGGATGTTTTGGTTGTTCTTGGCATTTCGACGAACCTCTTGTCCATTTATTAGATTTTCCACATTGGCTCTGGTAAGACAGTTGAGTTCTCACCACATGATGTGGTTATTCAGGACCTCCATGATTTTGATTTGGTTGTGGCTACTGGTAGTGTTGATCCTGCATCTCGTCTTTACAGATTTGATGGATTTGTGCCTTTTGAGGGTACAGGTTCATCTCTTATAGCACATGCAGATTTAGTGAGTCAGCTTTGGCATGAGCATTTGGGCCATGTCAACTATAGATATCTTCAGCAGATGAGTACACAGTCACTTGTTCTTGGTTTTCCACGGATTTCCTGCACTGACGGTGTTTCTCATGGTTGTGTGCTTGGCAAGCATCATAGGGATCCTTTTCTGAAGGGCAGTACCACCCGTGCTTTGGCACCCTTGGAGTTGATTCATAGTGACCTCATGTCATTTCCCACTCCTTCTTTTTCAGGGGCCAAGTATGTACTCACATTCATTGATGACTTCTCCAGATGCACATGGTTGTACTTTCTTAAGTACAAGTCTGATGTCTTTGATTCCTTTCGTGTCTTCAAGACATTTGTAGAGAAGCAGTCTGGTCTTTCTATCTGGGGGATACCTACAGATAATGGGGGGGAGTATGTGAATCAGGCTTTCAAAGATTTTTGCACTGAGCATGGTTTACAGCATCAGTTTTCTGTTCCCTACACCCCTCAGCAGAATGGTATCGCTGAGCGAAAGAACAAAACTTTACGGGAGATGGCTAATTGTATGATTCAGTCCAGGTCCATGGATTCATCTTTTTGGGCTGAGGCAGTCAATTGTGCCAACTATATTCAGAATCGGATGCCTCACAAGGCGATTCGACATATGACTCCTGAGGAGGCTTGGTCTCATGATAAGTCTGATATTTCATTATTTCGAGTATTTGGTAGTGAGGCATGGGCTTTTATTCCTGATGCTTAGAGGAGAGCTATGGAGCAGAAGAGTCGACCCCTCATTTTTGTCAGCTACTATGAGGATGTTAAGGCGTACAGGTTGTTTGATCCTAATTCCAGAGAGGGCCTGTTTCGACGGGATGTTCAGTTTGATGAGCACCTTCCTCCAGTTGATACCCTGTCTCCAGTGTCCACTTCACTACCTACTCCACCCACTACAGCTCTTCAGGAGTATTTTGAGGATTTTGATGAGGATATTGATGATCCCCCATCCCCACCTCCACTTGCTCCACCTCAGAGGCCCAAATGGGCTCGCTTTACTATTGAGGCAGCAAGATCTATGGCCAGTGATCCTTCAGACACTCGTCGCACTCGTTCTCATACTACGGGTTCTAGTCTTTTGACTCATGCTCTTTCAGAGGATCCTCAAAGATTTTCAGAGGCGACAGGTCACCCTGAGTGGGATAGTGCCATGGAGGAGGAGTATTCTTCTTTGATGAGGAATAATACATGGGCTCTCTGTCCTCTTCCTAAGGGCAGAAAGATGGTTCGGTGCCGATGGTTGTATCGCACCAAGTATGCTGCTGATGGTTCTATTGATAAGTACAAAGCATGTCTTGTTGTGAAGGGTTTCTCCTAGGTTGAGGGTATTGATTACTCTGAGACATTTGCCCTTGTCTCCAAGATGAATTCTATTCGCTTTGTATTATCACTTGCAGCTTCTAGAGGATGGCTCATTTTTCAGATGGATGTGAAGTGTGCCTTCTTACATGGTGACCTATAGAAGGAGATCTATATGGAGTAGCCTCAGGGTTTTGTTCATGATTCTTCTTTGATTTGCAGACTTCAGTGTTCATTATATGGTCTCAAACAAGCCCCTCGGGCTTGGTATGAGAAGATGGACTCTTTTTTGCTCTCCATTGGTTTCACTCATTGTCATTCTGATCACACGGTCTATATTCAGC
Organism: Sequoiadendron giganteum; assembly: GCA_007115665.2. Classification (NCBI taxonomy): domain Eukaryota; kingdom Viridiplantae; phylum Streptophyta; class Pinopsida; order Cupressales; family Cupressaceae; genus Sequoiadendron; species Sequoiadendron giganteum. Next base: position 595,133,618 of record CM021103.1, on the reverse strand, counting down.
ATCTTGAGGGTGAGATCCTGATTCTTGTGCTATATGTTGATGATCTTCTCATCACAGGTAGCTCATCCTCTATGATTCAGAATTCTCAGCTAGCCTTGATGGAGCAGTTTGAGATGATAGATCTTGGCCTTTTGCATTATTTCCTTGGTCTTTAGGTGATTCAGTCTTCAGAGGGGATCTCCATTTACCAACAGAAGTATTCTTTTGATATGCTTCAGCGCTTTGGCATGCTTGATTGCAAGCCTGCCTCCACACCTTTCCAGTCAGGGGTTGTTTTGACTACTACTTGCCCCACTCCTTCTGTAGATGCTACACTTTACAGGCAATTGGTTGGCAGTTTGTTGTACCTAACTCACACTCATCTTGATCTTTCCTTTGCGGTTGGTCTTGTCTCTCGATTCTCACATGATCCTTATGAGAGTCATTGGCAAGCTACCAAGCATATTTTTAGGTACATTCAGGGCACCACTTCATATGGCATTCACTACACATTAGGGGATCCTCACATTGTTGGCTACACTGACTCAGATTGGGCTGGTGATGTCAATGATCGGAAGTCTACTTCTGGCTTTGTTTTTTGTCTTGGCTCTGGTCCTATCACATGGTCATGCAAGAAGTAGACTGCTCATGCATTATCATCTATAGAGGCTGAGTACCGAGCTATTGTGCTCGCTAGTCAGGAGATTTTATGGCTTCTTCAGTTGATGACTGAGTTTGGTTTTCCTCTTGATAGTCCCACTATTCTTTGGTGTGACAATCAAAGTGCTATACACATTTTGCGCAACTCGGTGGAGCATCAGCGGATGAAGCACATTGAGCTTCATATGCATTTCATTAGATAGTTGATTCAGGATGGTTCTCTCATCTTGGAGTATGTTCCCACTGCCGAGTAGGTTGCAAACATCTTCATGAAACCTTTTGCATCTCTGCACTATCTTCAGTTATGCTCTATGCTTGGGATGAAGGAAGTTGTCCTTGGGGGGTCTTTATGAGGCCTTCCTTCCTTCATGTTTCTTTCAACATGTTGTTCTATCTCTTTTTGGAGAGGAGTTTTTCCCACTGGGTTTTCTCTTTTTCTCCATTTCATAGAGATCTCATTGTACTTGGGTACCTGATCTGGCCTTGTTGCCGGGACCCATTGCTTTTGCTTTCAGTAGCTTCTTCTAGGTTTTAGCTTCTCCCTATGTCTATCTTAAGGGGGGGTGTTAGAGTAATTGGACATTTACTTTATTAATTAAACAATATTTATTTAATTACGTAAAGTTTCCTTTTAACTCTTTTTCACTTAAGCTAACATTAGGTACATAATAATTAATTACTTTATTAATTATTATTTTGCAAGCCTAGGGTTTTCCTTTTTTAGGGTTTTCATCTATATGTAGTTGAAAACTATCTTTTGTATCATTATTCATTTTACATTTTCAGATGAATACATTGCTCCACATTCTTGAGCATTTATTTTGTTGCTTCTCTTTGTTTCTCCTTGTAACAGGTTATTTGCTTGCAAAGATCTTTTGGACTTCTATGGTGTTGTATCTTCTCAACTCCAACAAAATGTGGTGCATATATAAGGAGTAAAGGATACAATATCATATCCATAAGATTGATATCACTACTTCTTATCCTCAATCAAGCCTGGATTGATATTTCTATTGATTTTATTGTGTTGCTCGCACTCTTAAGTGGTATATAGGTCATCTTTGTGGTATTAAATTACTTGAGAAAATATTTCCATTTATGTGCATTACCTCACGCTTACAATGTTGTTATGGTTTCTTAATAGTTCTTGGATTTAATCTTCAAAATCCATGAGATTTCCTAATTTTATTATCATTGACCATGATCCATCTTGTTTTAGTAGATTTTGTCAAGATTTGTTTAATTTATAGGAAATTTTATTGACCTTGAGTTCAACTTATCACCCTCATAGTGATGGTCAAATAGAGATTGTCAAAAAGTTCCTTGAGACTTATTTGTGTTGATTTATGTCTAAGAAAAATTGATGGTGCACATTAAGTGGATACCTTTGGCTGAGTGGCACTACACCACCACTTATTATAGTGCTTCCAAAATGGGCTATTATGAGACCCTTTTGTAGTACTATCCTACCCCCACAATGTACTTATATTTTAGGTTCTTCTAAATTTGTAACAATTGACAAAATTTTGACTAAGCTTGAAGATATCTCTCAACTACTTGAGGGAAAATTTATATTGACCTAATTTTTTATGAAATATTAGGTTGATCAACATGGATATAACACACTTTTGACACTTGTGATTGTGTCTTTTTATGTGTAGGCTTGGATTCATGTTGGAAGAGAAAAAATAATTATTTATAAATGTAGTGTAGGGAATTGTATACCATTTAAAATTTCACACTTTGTTTGGATCCCTTAATTAATTGGACTTAATTGAGATTCTAACTTTCCAAATTATGCATTCAAAAGCCTTATTATTCCCGTTTTCTGAAAGGGAAACTTACATTTAATTAATGGAATTAATATTTTAATTGCATTGGAGAATGATTGTCCTAGATTTTGAGGCCAAGGCCCATTCACCCAAGAGAAAATGGGTCCCCTTCAAGTCCTAAGACCCATTTTTTTATATATATTTTTGATGGTATTTTAATTATTCAAATTTCATATGCAAGTACATCGGCTTTTGAAATATAATTTTTGAGAAATTAGATGAACACCTATAAATACATATTTTTTTTATCAATTCAAATAACATAACACTTTATGAGATCAATCCTATGAGAAAATAGTATTTTCAAGAGCATTCAAGAGTGGATTTATAAGTCATTTGTTGCAGTAAATCAATATCCTAACATCATGTTAAAGCTTATGTGTGTTCATATCATCTTGTGAAGGCTGACATGCATTGTTGAATTTCAAAGAATCCAAGCATTTGAACTATCCAAATCAATCAAGCAAAGCAAGATCAAGTTACCTGGAGTGATGTGATTGGATTTTGTCCTCTAAGGAAAGCCATTGAAGGTTTGGTGAGTTGTAAGAAAGCATTTTTTCATTCATAATTTCCTTCTCCATTGTAATTTATCTTTTTATCAAGTTTTAGTTACCAAACGTTGGGTTTGACTAAGGCAAACCCCCATTCACACAAACTAACATTTTATCTCTCTTTCTGTATGTACAAATTAGAGGTTGAAGAAGGATTAAAGTGATCTCAAAGGAGTAATTTTTTATTGTTGAATTTATTGTCATCATTATTGTTAAGTCACATAAACTAGGTTACATAGAGTTTATTTTTGACTTTTCGATAATGGGACCTAGGACAAACAAAAGCTCAGATATTGTACCAAAGTACCTATAAAGTTGATCCAAACACTTGTACAAGGACCCATTCTCCCAAGGGTGAAAAATTCATTGTAGGAACCCTAAAACTGATTTTTTTGAGCATATTTATTATTCTATGTACCTCCCAAATCCACTAGTAAACTGCTTTTTCTGACTATCAATCTTCGGGATATTAAATTTTTAATATTAGGACATATAGGATAATTAAGTTAATCATTTCAAAATATTTCTAATGAATTTTAATCCCCCTTATTAAATAAATCCAATTTCGGTTGGCTCACCATTAAGGCTGATAGTCAAACAATTCACCTTGTTGGTTTATATCTCAATGAAATTTATAAAAATGTGGAAATGGCCCAAGTTATGAACACAAATCTTAAAGTCAAAAAAAATTAATGTTTAATTTTGATGAACCTAACATTCTTACACTATAAATTTTTGAAAGTGGAAGTCCTTCAAACCCTAGGTTTAGATTTGCATTGCATTTTTTTGAATTTCTCATTTAGGGTCCCATTTTTGCATTCTAAAAGCATAAAAAATCTAGGATGAGTGAGATATCGCAAGATGACATGAGCCTCAAACTACACCTTATAGCAGTAATGTGAATACGACACCAAGTTGTAAATATCATACAATTTTTACAACCCTAGTGTGCAAACCCTAGAATAGCAAAGGGACAATGCAATAACCTAGAATGAAATGCAATTTTCAGAGTCTAAGAAATGCAATTTACTAATTACACAATGCAATGAAATGTTTTGATGTAATTTTTAATTTTTAACAATACACTAAAATGAAGCAATTTAAGCTAAATGCAATGAAATTGATGAAACAACAAATCAGGAAAAATTGAAACAAAAAGATAACAGCACTAGAAAAAGAGGCTAAAAATTGAGATTTTAATGTCCTAAAAATGCAGATCTATAGCTAACACGGACTCATTCAACAGTAAGGTTGAATGGGTCCTTGCTAGGCCTTTCTGGGGATTTTCTATGGAATTCACAGTGAATTTTAATGCCTTTTCAGATTGCAGAAGGTACAGATTAGACTTGATCAGGGACTTATTCACTAGTAAAGGAGAATGGATCTTGGTTAGGTATTTTAAAGCTATTTTTTAATGATTTGCAAGTTCTTAGTTATATCTTTTAGATATAGGTTTAAGACAATGAAATGTAGCTTCAGATTTTCCAAAACTTCAATGCAAAAATTTAATGAAAAGATGAAATGCAAGGTCTAGTTTGAAATGCAATTTTGTTTTGATTTTCAAATGCAATTGTATGATGTCTAAATGAGATGCAAAATGTTTGATTTGTTTTGTAATTTTTCAGATTTAGAAAGATGCAAAACAATGGAAATCTAAACCCTATAAGATATGCAAGATTTCAATGCAAAACAAGTAACCCTAAATAAGGTCTTAATGAATGCAAGATCTAATTTAAGATGCAATAAAAGACTCTAAAAATTAGAAAATTGCAATGTTGAATACGTCGGGTTCACCAAATAATGTTAAGGGTTAAAAATAGGGTAGACCCAAATGCATAAACAAGAGGATCTACCATTTATTTTTCTGGGTCCCTAAACACCTCAAATTATGTAAAATAAGATGCCAATAACAACCAAAAATGCAACCTAACTATTATAGCAGCTATGGGGGATGTTTTGAGAACATAGAAAAGTTGTGTACCTAGCCAAAAAAAAGTTGTTCTTGAGCTATGGAGGACTCATTAGCCTTCAGTGGTGAATGGGTCCTTTTAGGGTTTCAGAAAAATGATTTTATGATCCCGTTCCTTGATGTTTACACTATTGAATTCCTTGAACATATCAACTTCTAGAAGTATTTATGCAATTTTGTAGAGCTCTTTCTGTGATCTTGCACTTTAAATGACAACTTTTGCAACTTTGATAATTTTGCTCCAAATATTGCTCAACTTGATCTTCAACCTGTAAATCTGCAATCACAAACTCAATCGTTAAAAAACTTTTTGATTTGTTAGTGAATGGGGGTTTTCCTTAGTCAAACCCCTTGTAGGTAATTAAACCAAATGATGAAATGAATGAAATGAAGCATGAATGTGAAATAATGTAAATGATGTCACCTTGGATGATGTCTTGTGAATCAAATATACAATATAACATGTAGTGGCCATGAAGAATGTAGATATTGGATGTAGGATGATTCTTGTAAATAGATCATCAATGCAACATTAACTTCTTAGCTCAACACACATGAATGCATTAAACCCTTGACATGATGAATTGACCATGAATTGCTGCAATAAAACCTTGAAATCTACCTTGAAATGCCTTATGAATGCTCTTGAAGTGCTATATAATGCTCTTGTAAAGTATTAGAATGCTCTCTTGAAAGTCTTAGGTGAAAATATGTGAATTAACCCCTTATTTATACTAAACTGGGAGATTAATCTCGAAATTCAAACAATTAAGGTTGACACCAGATCTTGAAAGAAACATTACTAATTCTTGCTAGAATGAAATTCGAAAAGGGGGGTCTCATTAAGAGAGGACCCATTCGCCATCTTGGGTGAATGGGTCCTAGATAAGTTTCTAGGACCAAGCTTTGAGGGACTAAAAGAGGGCCAAAAACCCATTCCAAATCAACTTAGAAAAGGGGGTCCTATTAAGGGAGGGCCCATTCACCATCAAGGGTGAATGGGTCCTGGCTCAACTTACCAAGACCAATTTTTTCCCAATGAAATAATTTATTAATTAAGTTATGATTTTTGGGATAGATCTTCACGAGGTGTCAAAATTAAGGCCTAAATTTGAATTTAAAAGGGGTTAATGACTCCAATTACCCTCAATTCATTAAGACCACCTATATAAGTGTGTAAGTGCTTTATAACAATTTACAACACTTAAACAAGGTACACATTATGTTCATTTTATTAGAAAAGGGGCCCATTAGGCTTAATTAAACAAATACATCCTAGAAAAGTGTGAAAGTGTGTTACAACACTTTACAACACCTTTTCAAAGGATCAATTAAGGCATGTTTTAGTCAAATAAAGGTCCTAGAATAGTTTGAATGTCTACAACACATTACAACACCACTCCAAGACATCATTAGTTCAACTTTAATGTCAATTATCAAACCAAGTGTGAAAAAGGATTAATTTTTTCAACACTACACATCCAAAAAATTCTCTTTACAAAGTCATTGATTCAAATAAATAGTATTTTGGATGTAAAAAATACTTTGAATTAACCATTAAATAAAGGTTAAAAGAATCCTTAAAATTCTTGAAACTTTAACTCTTTAATAGCTTAAGGTCTTTAGACATACATTTATAGAAACAATTTAATTATTGTTTTGAGGTGACACAATATCTCCATTTGCATCATCTTTGTCCTTTATCGAAGATTGAGGTGTCTAGACAATAATTTTGGCCTTGTAAAATCAGAATTCCTTAATAATTTAAGACAAAAATTTCATTATTTCAGGGAATGATAACATTATCATTTTTTAGTTTCCATTTTCTTTTTCTACTTTGAATGGTTTTCAAATTGTTTTGCAATGTAGTGAGATGAGCAATATGGAATCAATGTTACTTAACTTTTCATAGCTTCTACATTGAACATCTATTTATCAAATATTGTTTCAAGCATCATTTTGAAGCTTTCCTTTATGTTTTGTGTGTCAAGGACCTATGAATCATCCTTTGTTTGAATATCCGAGTTAGTGGATAGGAAATTGATTTGAACATCTATTTTTATTTGATCACATTCTTTTAGTAACTTGGCCTGCTCTTGGATGCTTTTCCTAGGAACCACTAATATCCATTCAATTAATTTCCTCCATAAAAATAACTTATTATCATAAGCATTATAGATGTTTTGTTATGAAATTAGCTTACCATTACACATCTTTGCCATCTCTATGAGATTTTTGTCCACTCTTACCCAAATTTATTCTTCTTACTTTCACAAGTTTATTTCATTATTAATATCTTCCTTCTAGTATCAATTTTTTCATAAAATTCATTTTCCTATTCAATGCATCTCATCATTTGGTCACAATTTCACTTACCTAACCTTCAATTATCATGCCATAGAATTGATACCTACATATATATTCAATAACTTCCTTACAATTTCTTAAGATAGGTGTAGTGTTGCAAATTGGATACCCTTGTAATTTCACAATATTGAGGTGTGTGTTCATTAAAAGGTATTAAACCCATTTGATTGGTGTAGGGTTTCTACCATTTAAGCAATTTTATAGCCAATTTCTAGAACCAATCCAAGAGAACTATGAAATCCACCACAAATCCAATCTAAATAAATTATGGCATCCACCACTCGGCTAATCTAGAACTCAATATCACTAGATTCACCAATTGATATATGCATAGGTATGCATACTATAGACACAAACAAGTCTCTAAACATTTAAGTCACAATTATATTTAGCATATTTTGGTGGGTTACAATCGCTCCAATGGGCCCTTGAACATGGTAAAAAGGAAATAACTTGATCATAGTGTAACACCTTGCTTACCAAATTAACACTATCCATTTTTAAACTAATATCTAGCAATCATCCTAAGAACACCTTGATAATCAAGGACACACATCACTATGTCAAGACACACTATTTGAATTCTGTCTGAGATAGAAAATAGCCCTTCTCTACTATGATGACTATCATTTGGATTTTTTATTCACCAAAATAATTACTATGTCACTTTATACATGAATTACCATGGAGCTATTCTCTCTATAAGCTAGCAACTATACAACTCCATTAATGCCTAAAAAATGATAAAAAATTAGTCCATAAGGTCTTTCTTGTCAATGAACAAAATGCATATTATTCTATAATAGGTAAATATAATATATGATGATCCTAACTTGGAAATGATACCATGAGACTCATGAATTCACAAAGATAGATTGTTGGCTTATGACTTGTCACTTTTCAATTACATTTGCTTGGGAGTTTATAAAGGCACAACCACATTGATAACTCAAGCCTAGAAATAGATTATCAAAATTTAATAACATCATAAGTCAAAAACATAATACACATCCACAAAATATTACTTCACTAGTTTCAACCTAAGCATATAACTCATCTAGACCTTCCTCAACTCCCTTAATCTTATATAGTATTCATTGATATTGTTTTGATGAATTGTAGTCACAATTACCTATGAAATCAAGATTACTTTGGAAGTGGAATATGTAGGTTTTATGAATATGAGGGTAAGTGCACCAATCTGTGACACAATTTTGGCTCTTAAGATGCCTCTTTTTTTCTGAAATTAGGAAAATCTGATTTGCATGAGAAAATGAAGATAGTTACACTCAAAATTTCAAGATGCGGCAAGAACAAAAGTTGAAGTGCTCCAAGTCTAGTTTCTAAGCTACTATTGTTTTTTGGAATTAATGAAGATTAAGGGTCTCAAAAAGGGCGGGGGTGGGGGGGAGAGGGGGGGTGCAGAGGGCAAAATAGGTCATGTTTTTATCAAAAAAAATAGCATAGCACTTGAGGGCTCCCCCCTTTTTGGTTAACTTTTTTTTAGAATTTCAAAAATCCCAATGGTGAGAAATTAGCTAACACCATGTAGTTTATCCTCCTTCTTTCGGATAATTTTTTAAATGAATATATAATATTTTATGAATTTTCAAAGTGGACACATCCTAAAAAGCTAAAATTTGAGCGTGCTCCCCCCCAATTTTTTTGCAAACTAATCAAAAATTAATTTTTTTTTTCATCATGTGTAGAATGGAGTCTAGTTTCAAAAAACGTAATTTGTTTCATGTTCCAATGAACGTGTAAAAATCTATCCTAAACCTAGCACATGTTGGTTTTTGACCAAAAATGAAGGCATTTACAATAGAAGCCATGGATCAAAACCTTAACGAAATCAAAATGAAAAAAGAATTATATATTTAGATAGCTGAGATAGAGGTTAATGCTATCATAGTTTTTTTTATAAACTTGCATTGAAAGACATGCAAATGAGATGGGGAGCACGGTCAAAAATATGAGAAAATTTAGCAAATCTTGTTGATTAACATGTCTAAAGCAGGCCTTTTGGTGAGTGCCAAATGTGATGAGTCATTTGGCAAGTGCCAAATGGCCTACTTTGCACAGAACTATATTTTTGCTTTCTCAGCCAGGGAAATTATATACATGAAATAAATGTAAGTATAAGTTGACATTTACATATGGACATTTACTTTCTTATACTTAAGTTATATTTCATGTATATATAGGCAGGATGTTTGAGAGTGGTTTCAGATCTCTAAGAGTTATAATACAAATTCTAGTTTTTGGAAGATCTTAAAAATTTCAGACTTAGTCAAATTTCAGTAATCAACATGTCAAATTTCAGTAATCTAGAGGTCAAATTTTAGTACTCAGGAGGTCGAATTTCATCTTTCTCTCTCTATCTCACTCATTTTCATCTCTTATTCTCTAGACCTCTCTCTCTCTCACTATCTCCATCCCTTTATCTAACAATATCTTCCTTGAGCTCAAGAACTATGTCTCTACATGTCCATCTCTCTCTCCTTCCCTCTCCAATATCTATCTCCCTCCCTCCTCCCCTCTCTACATTTTTCTCTCTCATCCCTCTCCTTTAATCTCTATATATATCTCTCTACTCTCTATACCTACCTATCCCTCCCTCCCTCCCTCCCTCTCCTCTCTTTCTCTCTCTCTTTGCTTCCCTCACTCTCTCCTCCCCTCTCTACTCTCTACACCTACCTATCCCTCCCTCCCTCCCTCTCCTCTCTTTCTCTCTCTCTTTGCTTCCCTCGCTCTCTCCTCCCCTCTCTACTCTCTATCTTGTCATTCTCTCTCTCTCCTTCCCTCTCTAGTTCTCTCTATCTCACTTCTCTCTCCTTCCCTCCCTCCCTCTCTAATTTTTTCTATCTCCCTCTCTCTCCTTCCCTTTCTACTCTTTATCTCACCTCTCTTTCTCCCCCTCTCTCTCTCCCTCTCTCTTCCTTTCACCCACCTTTTCTCTCTACTTCTCTCTATCTAACCTATCCCTCTATACATCTCTCTCTCTCCCCCCTCCTTCCATCTCAATATCTCCACCTTCCTCCTTATCTCTCTAATTTTAAGCTCCATCACACATCTCTATCACCTATCTCACTTCTCTCTTTCTCCTTCCTTCTCTACTCTCTTTCTCTCTATCTCACCCCTCCTCTCTTATCTCTCTCACCTTTGTCTCTCCATCCCTACCTCTTCCTCCCTCTCTCCTTCCCTCTATTTTTCTCTTTATCTCCTCCTCCCTCTATCTACCTAGACCTCTCTCTATTTTTGTCTCACCTCTCTGTCCATCCCTACCTCTCCCTATATCTCTCCTTTCATATCTACTTCTCTCTACCTAGTTGTCCCTCTCTACCTATTTCTCTCTCCCTCCTTGCCTCCTCTCTCTCAATATCTCCACCTTCTTTACCTCTCTAATTCTCTCTCTATCACCTCTCTATCTCTCTCCTCCCTCTCTACTCTCTCTATCTCTCCCTCCCTCCCCATTTTTCTATCTATCCTCTCTCCCTCCCCCTCTTTCTATATCTCTTTTCCCTCTCTCTACCTATATCTCTCTCCTTCTATCTATCTCAACTATCCATCTTTACCTATCCCTCCCTCCTCTCTCTCTTCCACCAAAATTCACTCTACATCTCTCTATCTAGCCTACCCCTATATACCTCATTTTCTCTCCCTCTCTCTTTCCCTCTCTCAATCTATCTACCTTTCTCATTATGCCTCTACTTCTCTCTATCACCTCTCTCTCTCTCCCCCTTACCTATTTACTTTCTTTCTCTCTATCTCACCCTCTCTCCTTAAATATCCCTCCCTCCCTCCTCTCTCTCTATCTCACCTATCTCTCCCTCCCTACCTCTTCTTCCCTCTCTCCTCCATTCTCTACTTCCCTTTATCTCCCCTCCCTCTCCTTACCTACCTCTCTCTCTCTCTATTTCACTCTATCACCTCTCTCTAAATCCTTATCTCTCCCTCGATCCCTACCTCTCCCTCTGTCTCTCC